>CM068962.1:81935627-81963882 GCA_035128595.1 Eptatretus atami | reverse complement strand
ATGTTTTCCTTTAACCCATTTAAGTTTTCCATAAGGTAAAGATTGAGACATAGCCCACCCATATGAATTGTTAGCATCATAATACATCAGGTAAGAGTTGTCCTCATTTTTTATTATAATCAGGAAGATTTTGTTATTTGCTTTAGCATATCTCTTGGAACATACTTGAGATATTCCTCTTCTTTTAGCCTTCTCTATCGCCAAAATAGGAGACTGATTTTCTCCCCACCTATCCCTTCCCTCCCATACAAGCAAATGTAAAATTGAGACTGATTTTCTCCCCACCTATCCCTTTCCTCCCATACAAGCAAATGTAAAATTGAGACTATGAAAGATTGAGACTTACTGATGAAAGCACTCTTCCCTTTTATATTTTCATTCCACTCAAAGAGGAAACCAACAAATAGTTGCCCATGTTCCACTTCAGGGAATAACTTAATTTTCTAATAACATTCATTTCCATCGAGTATATTCACAAAGAATAACTTGGAACTTGGTTCTTGTTTAAGTGTCTTTGTTGAGCAGAAATGAAATGATAAACTTCTCTTAATGCTCTTATTTGACCACCTCCTGATCCACATATCATTTTGAGATTGTAGTAAATTGTTTTCCATTGTTCAATTGATAACCATCAAAGTTTTCAGTCCATTCAAGGATATTAATTTTTTCTTTACACCCTCCAACTTATTTGAAATTAAATTTATCCGCTTATTTGTTTTATCTACTTTTACCCTGGTTATTTCTTCAAGAGACTTATTTGATATTTCTCTCATTCTTTATGTTTCCCATTTAAATACAAGGCTGATTACATCTCACTCATTTGTTTGGTTATTGCTTGGTTCTATCATTTATAAATCAGTAAAACGATGGCGGTAGCCGTTAAAATCCCTAACCCAATATCTTAACACTTATACTTATAACCACAAGGAGACTATTGATTCCATTCTCCAAAATATATCTTTTATCATCAAAAGCTCTAATGCTTTCTTATTTATCTCTCGTATATAATTGATGTGTATAACTTCTTATTGTTTTCATTTTTCTGTACTCTTCCTCTTTAAGGTTAGCAGTTGTAATAATGTTTAAAGTTTATTGTTTCCTTGATTATATTTATTTATTCCTTTAGCTTCTATACACACGTTTCAATGTTGTTATTATCAATATACGTAAAAGCATAAGACTTTGATCTCAAGCGATAAATTCACTCATGACCTTCTCACACAATTCATCTTTAACTACCAATAACCTTTTTATTCTTTGATGAAAACAACACATCACCTGAATTAGTTTTAATATTAGTATCATATATATTATTACAGTCATGCGATCCATAACGACGGGGTTACGTCTGAGAAACGCGTCGTTAAGCGACGTCGTCGTTGTGCGAACATCATTTTTTTTTTTCATTTTCGTTTTCGAACATCGTTTTCGAACATCGTACTTACACAAACATAGACACCTAAGCTATATGGTGTAGCCTATTGCTCCTCGGATACAAACCTGTACAGCATGTTACTGTACTGAATACTGTCGGCAATTGTAACACACATCCAAGAGACAGAAGACACATTAGATTTACCTTTGTGCAGTTCATGACGGCCATCAGTGTGGTTAGCGGCAGCTTACAACCTCCTCTCGCATCGATTATAGAAAGGTGAATAAATAGCGTTTGGATTTTATAATACGTAATCATTGCATCGATGTTATAATTTACAAATGAATAAACGAGCCCCTGTTCAATTGTGATATATATTTTCGGAACAGGTGCGATTTGTTTAACAACATAAAAGCTTCACTAAAATAAATTTGTTTTCATTGACGAACAACAACGATTTATTCGTGGATTCTTCAATTCAAAGTAATTTACTTGCTAGAAGGTAAACGTGCAAACATTGGTTCAGTTTGAAAGCCGATTCCTTGAATCCCGATTTTCGACACCCTGCTTTTTTCGCGATGACATTTTATGGACCTCAACGATGCATTATAACAGGGCCACACTGTCGTTGTTTATTATCATTATGAGGTATTATGTTCTGTAGAGTGTACATAATTGTATGTGCTATTTTATACGAGGCTACATCACTCGCGATAGGAATTTTCAGCTACATATTTTTATTCATTTTTTGTTTTTTTTTCAGAGCTGGCAGACCCGTCGTATATGCGATCCGTCGTTGCCGAACGTCGTTAAGCGCGCATGCATGTATATAATATATATATATATATAATATATATATATATATATATATATATGTATTATATATATATCAATATTATCAATCATATCTCATATACATCACTTGTCTTAATTTCTAATATAAAACTATCTGTATCCATATATAACAATGACACATTATCCTTACACTTTTTTAAATTATTATAGTATAGTCATACATTAACGACTTTGACAAGTCAAGAATTGTTGTTCCTATATAAATAGGTTTATCCATTTCAATACTCTCTTTTTTCAAATGAATAGCACAAAAAGTTCTCTCGAAAACACCTCCTGCTCGTTCAAAACTTGGTCTATTAATTAACTTTGAAGCCTGTTTCGAAGATGTAGCAAGTCTTATGTTTTGTCGATTCCTAACTTTTCCATAGTCTTTCCAAATACAGTATTATTCATTAATTTATAAAAGTCCTTCTCAATCTGTTTTTGCTTCTGTTCTCCTTTTTATTAAAATCAATATACTTCTTTAACCAATGACTTTGTTTAAATTTCAAATCCGATGAATTTTCCTCACTCTCAACCAGCAGATAAATATTGTCTCAATCCTTTGATGCAAAACATAACTTTCTTTATCATTTAATGTGTGTAGTAGATTTTTCTGGAGATTTACCTTTTATATTAAATGACTGTTGGTAATCACTTAACCATTCTTTTCTTGACTTTCTTTATCAGGGGCATAAGGAAGGTCTTTATGTTTGTGATGAAGTTCTTCTGGATATTTTAAATCAACCTCAAAATAATATCAACTTCAGCTTCATCCAATTCTTTTTGAGAGGAGACAACAAATGTCTTGTAAACTTTTTCAGTACATTGTCTAATCATCCAGATATTTGGCATTTACCTCCAAGGAAGATAGTACTGACATTGGGATATAAAGTTGTAAATATTTTGACCGTCATTAGCTTCATGTGCACAGGTAGGTACACACTCTTGATGAGATTTCTGGCACTGGCATGCAGCAGTTCAACGCTTAGTTCTGCATCCGCAAGAGACTAATGCACAGCAACACTGAGGTATAGAGGGTTTCTCTGTCCATACTATCTCCAGTCGACCATTGGCTTCCTTCCAAGGTCCCTTTGCAGTTGGGTCATTGACTTCCATTGTGGCAGTGTCTGCTTGCAGCAAGCCTTTGCTTGAAAACTTGGCCCATTTGAAGTGCAATTCTAAGGCATCTGCAGTGGGTGGCAGCATTTCCAATGCTTTCTTTCCTTTCTGAAAGAGTTCAAGGCAGGCAATGTCACATCATTTCAAAGGATTCGGAGTTTTGCATACACAACATACAAACTGCTGAACACCTGTAAGAGTTCCATCCCGCCCGACATCATGCAGGAGTTTTGGAGAGTGCATATATACAGTACGTGCCAGCAAGTCTTCTTCCCCATTCCTCCAAAGGATGAAACCGTGTTGCATCCTGTCATAGAATGAAAACCCACAGAGTTTTTGATTAATGCTGATGACAGTTGCTTGGCTATGAGATTAACAGCGTCAAACTTGATGTATTTTCCTGTGCCACTCTTCATCTATATGTCTGCCTGGTTGCTAAAGAAGTACAGAAGGAGAAGTAGGACGACTGTCCCTGCATTGCACAATTAATCTGTCATACCCACACCTGCTGGCCTCAAGTGCATGGGGAATGAGTCGCGTATCTACCTCTTCATGGTTACCCTCAAGACTTCCAAGCTACCATATAAAAAGGAGTATCACCCTTCATCACCACCTCCTACAACTACCTCTTGCTCTGCATTTCCATATGTCACTTGTAAGTTTGTCACTGAGGAGCCACACCAGATCTTGCTTGTTCTCATTCAAAGCGAGAAAGTTGCTCCACTTCATTGGTAGGCATAAATCCCCACGATTGATCATTTTCCAAATTGGTTTGGTTTTTCCTGCGCATTTCTCCCTGGTGCCAGACTTCATTGACAGTACCAAGTACCGGTTTAACATGTATACCCAGGAAACATTTAAAGAAAAATGCCCAATTACAGCTTTGGCATACGTTTTTGCATTGTCAAAAAGAATAATTGTGTACGAAAAAAGAATTGTGCAATGCAAGGATACAGATGTCCTAAGTGTCGAACTGCTGCATGACAGTGCCACAGTTTTACACAAGGGTATGTGCCTGCCTGTGCATGTGAAGGTAATGGCTGTCTAAATGGTTAAAACTAAATATGCCAATGTCAGTACTATCTTCCTAGTATGCAAATGCCAAATATCTGGACTTTTGGATCATTCAAAATTTCGACAGTCTTTCTTCAAGTTGGTTATTTTGACTACAATTTCTATATGTTGAAAGTCCAATGAACTCACATTTAAACAAACTGAAGTTTGGGGGAAGGAGTGACAAAAGATTAGCCCATGTTAGTAGATGATAAATGGGGGTTCTGGGATGCCCATTCCAATGAATGGGGAAAAAGGGAAAAACTTTCTGACTCAAGCCCTAAAAGCTGTCAATTTCCTATCGATTTGAGAACATAAATGCCAAACCATTTTATTATTAAGTGCATATTAGTGACCATAAAAAATGTGAAATAGAAGAGCATCTTGACAGTAAAATAAATTATCTCCCTTATCTTTGGGCTTCTGTTTATCTATGTGCAACACCAATATATACAGCTCTGAAAAAATTAAGAGACCACTGCAAAATTATCAGTTTTTCTGGTTTTACTATTTATAGGTATGTGTTTGAGTAAAATGAACATTTTTGTTTTATTCTATAAACTACTGACAACATTTCTCCAAATTCCGAATAAAAATTTGTCATTTAGAACATTTATTTGCAGAAAATGACAACTGGTCAAAATAACAACAAAGATTCAGTGTTTTCAGACCTCAATATATCAAACAAAACAAGTTATATTCATTTAAACAACACAATACTAATGTTTTAACTTGGAAGAGTTCAGAAATCAATAATTTGTGAATACCCCTGATTTTCAATCACAGTTTTCATGCGTCTTGGCATGCTCTCACCAGTCTTTCACATTGCTGTTGGGTGACTTATGTCACTCTGGTGCAACATTCAAGCAGCTCAGCTTTGTTTGATGGCTTGTGACCATCCATCTTCCTCTTGACACATTCCAGAGGTTTTCAATGGGGTTCAGGTCTGGAGATTGGGCTGGCCATGACAGGTTTGATCTGATGGTCCTCCATCCACACCTTGGCTGTGTCGCAGGGAGCATTGTCCTGCTGGAAAAACCAATCTCAGAGTTGGGGAACATTGTCAGAGCAGAAGGAAGCAAGTGTTCTTCCAGGACAACCTTGTACCTGGCTTGATTCATGAGTCCTCACAAAGACAAATCTGCCCGATTCCAGCCTTGCTGAAGCACCCCAGGTCATCACCGATCCTCCACCAAATTTCACAGTGGGTGAAGACACTGTGGCTTGTAGGCTCTCAGGTTTCCGTCTACCCATTAGACGACAGGTGTTGGGCAAAGCTGAAAATTGGACTCATCAGAGACGATGACCTTACTCCAGTCCTCTACGGTCCAATCCTTATGTCTTTTGCAAACCTCAGCCTGGTCTTCTTTGCTTCTCATTGATGAAGGGCTTTTTTCTAGCTTTGCACGACTTCAGCCCTGCCACTAGGCAGCCTGTTCGAACCGTCCTTGCCGTGCACTTCACCCAGCTGCTGTTTGCCATTCTTTTTGTAGGTCACTTGATGTCATCCTACGGTTGTTGAGTGACATTCGAATGAGTTGGGGTCATCTGGTCAGTGGAAAGTCGTTTTCGCCCCTCTGCCAGTCTGTAGCTTTGTTGTCCCCAATGTCTGCAGCTTGACCTTGTTCTTATGAACCGCCGTCTTTGAAATTTTAAGGATGGAAGCAATGTGATGCTCACTGTATCCCTCTGCAGTAAAGCCAGAATTGAACCCATCTTTTCTCACTCAAAACTTTTCTTTTCAACTCTTTGGCATGGTCAATAGTTATTTTTTTGATTCCAATTACTTTGAGGTACTACTAGCACTGTTGTGCCATCCAGCTGTCTATTGCAATAGGATAGTGATGACCATAGCAGTTGGTTTTTATTATTTTCCTTGTTAAATAAGATTCGGTTCAGGTGATCACCTAATCAGTACCTCACTAAGTAGAATGAGGTGTGCCTGTGTTGGAATTCAACAGACACTGGAATGAATGGCTGCCATACATGTAGAGATGCTGATTTAAATTTTTTTTGGAGTGGTCTCTTATTTTTTTCCAGAGCTGTATATATACATATATATGTATAATATACATATATATATATATATATATATATATATAATATAATATGTATATATATGTGCAAAGCAACTCGGCTAATCTTTTGCACTCCTCTCAACTTCAGTCTGTTTAAATGTCAGTACATTGGACTTTCAACATGTACAAATGGTTGTCAAAAACTAACCCCTTTGTAGAAATTTTGTGGCTCTCCTCTTAGCAGCTAATTGTAATGCCTTTACATCTACACTCATGTGGCTGGTAAGTGCGATTGACAACAATGATGTGTTTGTGTGTGAATGAGAGGTATTAATGTTGTGAGTGTGCATGACAGCATGTGCAATAGTTCATAGATCTGTGTGCTTTTCATTTTTCATCTGGTTTAAAACTCACAGTACAACTTAACATCATAATTAAAACAAAGAGCATAGCATCGCATGTGGCGAAGAACAAGACCTGAGCAAGTGTGAGATAACAGTTCATGGCCCTTCTTGCACTGGGAGGAATGGATTAATGCTGCCCGGCCCTTCACCGCTTCTTGGGTAGCCAGCAAAACCTGCTGAATTCCCGTCTCCCTCGGCTGGAGAGTGCCACCCCCCCCCCATTTTTGTGAGACTTTAGCAAAACAAAGTAGTCTCCAGCCTGGAAACCGTGGCAACCAGCAACAGTCGGTTCCGACAATGCTTCCTCACCTGAGAACAAAAGCTTTGAGAACACGGTTTAATACGATACAAAATGCAAACATGGTGTCATCCATCTGATGGATATACATTTATTTTACAGTTAACGGAGCTGAAAATGGCAACCTCATTGGGCTTCCCATAAGAATTTTACACAACTCCTGTACTATCTGCCCTATTAAATGGGTTCCCCTATCACTCCAAAGTTTATAGGATATCCCAAATCTGAATATCAAATCTCTCATCAAAACTTTAGCAATGGTTGTTGTATCTGCTTTTCTGCATGGATACACTTCAACCTATTTAGAAACCATATCTACTACTACCAGGATGTACTCCTACCCACAACATTTTGGCACATCTGTTTTCATCATCTCCAGTCTGTTCACCACTGTCATGTCTGTTTTTACTATCCACACTCTGTTCACCTCTGGCATGATTGTTTTTATCATCCACACTCTGTTCACCACTGGCACATCGGTTTTTTATCATCCCTGCTGTCTGTTCACTCCCTTTCTGTTGTTCCTAGATTGTCTTTCATCCTATTTTCAGTTGCACCTTAATCTTCGGTTGACTTTTAAGGATTAAAAAAAAATAAAAAACTGTTATTGCACTTTCACTTATGTTCTTGATCTGTTTGAGTTTGACAGTTCAAAAGTCCAGCTCGTTATGGAATGACTGCATTGATTTACCTTCACATTATTTTAATTTCATTATCACTTCATTATAAATGCTGAATTCCACAACTCTCCCAACTTCCACAACTCTCAATGGTGAAGAATCAGTTAAAAAATAATTCTCGTTAAAGATCTGGATTTGGATCTTCACCAAAATTGAATAAGTTCTTCCTGGTGGCACTCCCAACCTGTCCACCAAGTTTTGTGTGAATCCATCCATAACCTTTTGAGATATAATGCAATATATCGTTTTTGGCCCCGTCTCAATGGTGAAGAATCACTTGAAAAATTCTCGGATCGGGATCAGAATTTGGATCTTCACAAAAATCGAATCAATTAGTTCTTGTAGCACACCCAACCTGTCCACCAAGTTTAATCCGAATCCGTAAACAAATATTTGAGATATCATACAATATCGTTTTTCGCCAAATATCCACCAAAATTGAATCAATTCTTCCGAGTGGCACTCCATACCTATACACAAAGTTTTGTGTGAATACATCCATTATTTTTAAACATATTGTGCTGTCTATCATTTTTGGCCTAATCTTTCAGGGGTGAAGAATCACTTTAAAAATTCTCAGATCCGGATCCGGATTCGGATCTTTACCAAAATTGAGCGTTGCTGATCTCGACAGGTCACCTACAAACAGAAAATATTTCAGAACGATTTCTTTAAAACTATGGCCAAAAAACTGATGACAAATAAACAGACAGCAGACAGACAGACAGACAAACACTGCAGTCCAACACACATGGAGAAAAAAGTAACAAACGGACCCAAATGCGACACTCTCTCTTTCTGCGAGGGTAATAATGGGTGACAAATGTGCTAAATGCACAAAATCATATGCTGCACTTCTTCTGTAACTGCCCCTATTTTCCTGACTTTCTTGTGGGGACAGTAAAATGAGGTTTTTGGCCCAAGTCTTTGACGATCTGTCTGGCTAGACCTGATGTTCAACTGAATGTGATTTAGGTATGTCTCTGTAATTTGTTCAGGGTTCTTGCAAAACACCTACCCTCTTTGTAAGAGACAACATGGGATCTTTAATGCCCACCAACTACTGTGAGCAAACATGACACCGAGGTTAGCATCCATCCAAGGGACGACATACTTTGTAATACAATGTCCTGCCTGCAAAGCACCAATCTGACTATATATATATATATATGTATATATATATATATATATATATATATATATATATATATATATATATAGTTGGCTGGCCCAAAGACCCAAAAAGATGCCTAGAAAAAGTTTTGATGACATCAGATGTAAAAGTTTAACCAGTGGGTTCAAAAGTAAGATCATCGAATGGGCTTTCAGAATCGCCCGTTGACCATCATGATTTTTGACTTTCAAGATCAAAGGTCAAATGAGTGCAAAATAATAAATAATAAAAAATAATCCCAATATAATGTTCTATCAGGTGAAATCCTCACAAAGTTAAAACATCATTTTATGCAAAAATAACACTTTTTAATCATCAGATTTAATGGGACACATGAAGAAAAACCAAAAGAAAACAGTGAATAACTCCCGAACGGTTGTAGATAAGAATTTTCCAGACAGATTCACGAATGTTCTTTTTAAACCGGCTCCTCATATCCTACCTTTGATTCTCAAACCATTCAAGCTTCATATTAATTCAATTTACACCATACCATGATTTTTCATACCATGACCAAAAGCTCCTGAAGGGAAGGTCAAGGTCATTGGACAAATCACATCTTGTATGAAGGAGAGAAATTTGTGTTCTGATGAAATTATTACATTCAAATGAAAAGAAAGACAGATGTTAGCAATAAAAAGAACAATCAGGGATTGCAGCCCCTCGCCAGGACTTGTTTTGCGTGCTGTGTTGTGTGGTGTTTGTATAGTTTTGTGTGGTGTATTTTGTGTGGTGTTTGTGTACTGGTGTGTTATGTAATTAATAAGATATCATTAGAACTGCCACTTTATGACTGTTGGCAGTGATGACCAGGTACCAACACATCCCACTTTGATGCAAACCCGCTTTGATCGAACACCTGACCCTGACCCGTGATGTTTCTTTGATTATTCAATTGAATTCAGAATTGGATTAAAATAAATTCAATTCAGATCAAATGGAAGACCAAATAGGAACAGTCCTGCATTAGAGTAATCAGAAGGAACGCAAACAAGCAAAAAGAAAAGATAAAGTTATCAGGAGGAACCTGGATAGGATTCGCATTTCATCTGTACTCCTCTACCCTAAAACCAATCCAGGCACAGCCAAAAGTGAACCTTATTCGAAAAATTTTTTTTTTTAAACCCACTTCAAAAAATTAAATAATTAAAGCTGCCAGACCATATGTCCAATCAAGTTGAAATGTGTAACATGTATTCCACATGACTACAAGATCAAAATTTTGAAGTTTCATCTCGATTGATTAAGCGGTTCCAGAGGAAACATTATTTAATATATTTTTTATATCCAATATGGCTGCCAAACCATGTGATTTATCAATTATTCCTCAACAACCTTGTACAAGCATGCCTTGGGGAACATTTGTGTGAAGTTTCCCCTCAATTTGTCCAGCTGTTCTGATGAAGAAGATTTTTATATGTTTTAGGATAAATCCAATATGGCTGCCAAACCATGTGACCTATGACATCATATCTGTGAACGTTTTGTTCCTCATCGATAGGCGGTCATACGTGTAAAGTTTTGCCTCGATCTGTTCAACCTGTTTTTTTAAAAATAATGTGGCTGCCAAAACGTGTGAACGATGACGTCATCAAATACATTTTTGTAGATCATTTTATTCCTAGATTACCCTCAAAATTTTTCATACTGATTGGATGTAGCATTCTACATATGCAATTATGATGTCATAACGAAGACAGCAAGACTGCCAGCTATGATGTCATTATACTTGCTGCCAGCTTGCTATACTTGCCAGCAAGTCTGCCAGTTATGACGTCATTAAAAATATCACACTCATTCCCCATGAGGAGCACTTGCCGTGTGCGAAGTTTTAATTTTTTCCTTGTTGCATTTTCAGAGATAGAGGTCCAAAGTTTTTTTTATCCCCGTTTTTCCAACATGGCTGCCACACAACGTGACTTATGACGTCATAACTGTCATTAAAACTTTCTACATGAGTAGTCGCACCAATGGTGAAAATTTTGTCTCAATCTGACAAGCGGTTGCAGAGAAAAACATGAACGTTCTGTGTGGACAAACGAACGAACAAACGGAACCAAATACAATACCCTCTCTTTTGGCACGGGTAACAACAGATACAAACACTTTAAATCACCAATATAAAGAGTTTGCTACTTTGCTAAAAAGAGTTTGCGAAAGAGAATCAAAGATTTGACCCGCAAGGTCAAACATTCAAAGTCAAAGGTCAAATGAGTGCAAATTTTGAACTTTTTTCAAAAATACTCTGAGGAGATCTGTGGAATGGAGAGTGATGGGCAGGGTACACAGGGTAAACAAGATGGACACTCCAGGGACTTTCAGGTCCTTACACGACAGGGACTTTCAGGAAGGAAAGCAGGGAATTTGAAGGAGGTGGGTTTGGGGTGGATTAATGGGGTAGAAACAATCAGGTTTGGATGGGGAAGATAAGAGATGGTGGTGAACAGCTGTTTTGAAGACCTGGAGGGAAGAGTGGGATTGAAGAGTGTGGGAGTTTGTTTCAAATGTGGGAAGAAAGAGGATGGCTAAGCATGTATTAATCCCATGTCTATTAATTCTGTGCAAGCCATCTGGATGCGAATGATGCTTCATTCCAAAATAACAATGCCCTGTATTCAAGAAACCTTGACGCTGTATGATAATATTATGTGATCCTGAAAGTTTTACTCCCTTGCAAATTGTTATTCAGCATATTACATGCATTCATTAATTAGAATTAAACATTCTCATGCCTCACTGGCACCTGGACAAAGGCAGCTGCCTTCTGACAGGGTTTTATTTAATTTAACTTGCCAACTAATTGGAAGAGAAGAAAAGATTATATTTGTCATAATTATCACACTATTTTCTATCCATTATAAAACAGCCATCAGGATGTCATGATCCATGATCAAGGATATATTTTAAAGTAAGTTGAAGAACATATATTTGCACACAAGTATATGTGCACTCACAGTTGCAGTGAAAAGAGCGAATATATTTTAATATAATTGTTTACATTTCCACATTTTCCCCTTTTGTCCTAATAGGACAAATATGAAGTGTTAAAATAGCAATCAAGAAGGTCATTTAATTTACCATCTGCTTTGATGAATAACTTCCGTCATAATTTATTTTGAGGTCCTAAGGTAAATTCATTTCCTCAATCACCATAACGTAACTCTTCGTCCAAATCAGGTCTCCTCTGGTAGACAGAACTGTAGTATCATCCAGGCAGTTAAGCTTTAATCTCCAAAAAATGGCTGATATAGCCACAACCATCCAGGCAGATCCTTGAGCTTAAAATCAGGTTTTATTCACAACAGAAGACAGTATGATCAGGTATTCCATTTGTAAATCAAAGCACAATCAATTTAAAGTGAACAATTGTTTCAGTAAGTAATTTAGTAATTCTCATCCCCCTAAGGGTATTTTGATGGGTTGGCCAATAACTCAAACTAGAGTTACACCAATTTATAGATCCTCAATGTAAATTTACACAGGTCATACATCTCCTCGAGGAATGGCATACCTTCATTAACGTATTTGTTGCTTGTTCACGTATTGACAATTTTCATCATTATCAGGTCATGCATCATGTTAGCATGATTATTTTTAATATCAATTACTATTACAATTAACAAAATCAGTCCCATTAAAATGAAATGTGGCATTATTTCCAACTTTGTTCATCTGTTGCATCCATTTTACCCAATATCCGCATCACTCATTCCATTCAAAATCATAATCCGTTTGTGGGATTAAAAAATATATTTTGCATACAATGCTGAGGCTTGGAAAAGAGCTAACACACAGGACATATAACAAAGGGAGCAGGAGACATGAGGGTGGGAGAGGGAAGCACAAACCAGTGGAGAACAGAGACATGAGGAGATCTGTGGAATGGGGAGGGGTACTCGGGGTAAACAAGATGGACACTACAGGGACTTTCAGGAAGGAAAGCAGGTAATTTGAAAGAGGTGGGTTTGGGGTGGATTGATGGGGGAAGAAAAGATCATGATTTTGGGTGGGGGAAGATAAAAGATGTTGGTGAACAGCAGTTTTGAAGACCTGGAAGGAAGAGTGGGATTGAAGAGTGTGTGGGAGTTTGTTCCAGAGGTGGGGAAAAAAGCGGAATGAAAGCATGAATGTGAGCAGTGATTCTTTATTTTGGTAGTTTCACAAGAAAGGGGTTGCTGGTGGACCTTGATCGCCCTGTGGAAATATGGGGGGGTGGGGGGGGGGACAGAACACAGACAGAGCAGAAGGGGTGGGGGTGAGGCCATAGAGGAGACAGTAGAAGACAGAAAGATCACTGACCTACAGTACCTCCTGTGAGAGATTGACAGACCCAACGACTCAGCTTAATCGTGGGAAATACCAAAGATCCTAAAAGCCTTGGTTTCCACAGCGTGAAGCCGAGAAAGGTGAGAGGAGGGAGCAACAGCCCAGAGGGGAAAGCAGTACTACATCAGGCTGTGGATGAAAGCTTTGTCTGTGGTCAGAAGCTCAGGTTTGCCAACGAAGGACTTTGCACAACAGAGGATGCCCATTCGGCAAGGCCAGCTTGGAAATGTGGCTTTCCCAGGAAAGATCATGGCAGATAGTGAGACCCAAAAGCTTGAATGACAGGACTTCTTCAAGAGGATTGTTGATAAAGTCTATTGGGGGGTAGGGGGGTTCCAGATGGTCCTTTCGGAGAGACATTATTGTGATTTTATCCAGATCGGCATAGATTCAAGAGGATGCTGCTTACCAATCTAAGGGATGGCAGGCAGAGGGTGAAGTCATCAGCAAAGAGATAAAGAGGATTTTCTGGAGAGTCAGAGAGATCATTGATGAAAACCAGAAAAACAACAGGGCAGAGAACACTGTCTTGAGGAACTCCAGCCTAGACAGGAAGAGGGGATGAGAGAATCCATTAAGGGCCACGTGTTGACTGCTATAAGTGAGGAAGTCTGCGAGCCATGAATGGAGATTGCCTTGGATACCATAGGAAGAGAGTTTGGTGAGCAGGGCAGGGTGCCAGACCGTATTGAAAGCACATGATATGTCTAGGGAGAAGGCTCTGATCTCATGTCTGGCATTGAGGACCTCCATCCATTGTTAAGAAAGCAGATATTTTCTGGGAAATTGGTCAAAATCAAATCCAGAAGAGATGGAGTTGGGCTGAGAACTAGGTCAGGAAGTTGGCAGATTGTGTCAGTCCCAATGAGTCGCAGAAATCCTTTGCTGAAATGCCATGGCAGGTGAGAGAGGTACCCACACCCAGCCAACTGGCATGATGGCAATTGAAGTGACCACATATGAGGAAGAGAGAGTTTGGATGAATGGATATAAGTTGGTCAATGTTTTCAGCGAGTGAGATGTAAATGGAGTAATCACTGTTTGGTGGATGATACAACACACATATAAGCACGAGGTGGGAGTGGAGGGGAAGTCGGAGCCAGAGGTATTTCTGGGGGTGTGGGGGAGTGAGGACAGTGTATGGAGACTGAAGAATAGAGTTTTTGATGAAGAGAGCAACTCCGCAACCAGGATAAGTCTCAGATTTATCATACCAGATGAGGGAGTATCCAGAGAAAGATACTGGGGAGTCAGATGTCTTGAAGGAGTAAAGTTTCTGCTAAGCAGATTATGTCTGGTTTATCAGGTTTATTTATCAGTGGCAACCTGTATGGAGAGATCAGTGAGGTTCGAGTGAAGGCCTCAGATGTTTGAGGTCCACACTGTCGATTAAGAGGGAGAGAAGGAGGATTTGGGTGCAGGGGAGGGGGTAGGATGAATTTGGATTTGATTCAATCGTTTCATCTCCTCTTCCATAAAATAGTCCAAATTATCATCGTACTCCTGTACATAAAAAAATATTCATGTGGTTCATTTCGAAGTACCATTGCAGAACCAGTCAATTTCTTTCAGCAAATTGATATCAAAGCTTTTAAGCAAGCTACTACTAATACTATTGCAAGCACAATTACTAAACCTATAAATATATACTGGAGAATTTTAGCTTCGAAACCACCAAATATATTTCTTAACCATTCAAAATGACCTCCCTCAGTATAATTGTGAAATTTCATTCCTTCCTTTATTATCTTATCAGTTATGCTTTCGATTTGTTCTGAATTATTGGGTATATATGTACAACATTCTGTTCCAATTACTGCATAAGTACCTCTTTTGCAGCCAGCAATAAATCTAAGGTCATGCAGTTTTGCAATGCCATTGTTCTAAAAGCAACCATTTCAGCTGTAAGATCATTTTGGCTATCCACGGTATCATTGGCAAGTTTCTCTAGTGAGTCTGCCATAAGGTCAAATTCCAAAATAGTCTTCCCCATTCCATAGCAAGGCCACATTACCAGGAAGCTTTCTTCTGGCTTCGAAATATGTCGTCTCTTTTGATGACGATTTTCAAAGGGCAGCTGAGGAGTCAAGTGCATTTGAGGCAGTACATATCCCAAGTAACAAGTTCCTGTCCAATTTATAGGAAGCCAAGAGTATGCCCTGTATCCACGGATGTAATATGTACCATTCAAGACTACTTCTTCTTTAAAAGGATGTCTTGTATTTTCTCAACTCCACCCCTTTCTGATTCAGAAGGCCCTTAATATTCAAGAGTTGTGGCAATCCTACTTCTATGTAATATTGAAAAGTGGAGTTTCCCATTGGAACAGCATGAGGAGTTCCTTCATCGACTGTTCAGGGTATTTTATTAACCAGACAAATGAATCCTTTCTGTTTTTACCCCAATTTCAAAGTGGGGAGGTCATTTCCTAATAATAAATGGAGGGCAATACCCATGTGCAAAATTAATACAGTTATATCCACCTTTTCCCCATTTTCTCTTCCATGTCTTGAGACTTTTTATTAGTTGCCTCTTGGTTGCTCGGATGTCCTATATAATGAACTATCGTTTTTCTAAAAATTCCACAGTAATCGCTACCCTGTAAAGGCCGTACTGCTCAAGGAATTCCTGTTTTAGACGAGTGTGGTATATATGTACATACTCAAAAACTACTTTTATTTTTCTGGTCTGCATAATCATATGATATTGCAAAGTAAGTGGTTATACCATGTAGACCTCTGTCATGTAAATGTTCTGACCCCTTTGTCTCTGTTTTTTTTTTTCTGACAACCCATGGATCATTGTTAACTCGTGCCTGTGTTAGTTGTCTTTCCCTTATCCTCCTATCCTTATAAAGTACCTCCCTCTTGTGTCTATTGCCATGAGGGCGATGCATGTTATGGTTAATGTAATGAGTGGGTACATGTGTGTGGAAATCATTTTCTTGATGAATATACATGCAAGTATTAGTATGAGTATCATTCATTGGTCCTACCGACCATGGGAGCACCCCCATCTCTACTCTCGCAACATCTCCAATTAACCTTCATCCTTCCATTTTTCATCTTTTTTCTTTGTGTCAAATATGGGACATGGGTGCAAATCCAGCAACTACTTTTGGTATTTACTCCTTTTTTTGTAGACACTGTCGAGACTCCTATGAGACCTAACACATAGAATGTAAAACAAGAGGAGCAGGAGACAAGAGGGGTGGGTGAGGGAAGGACAAAAGAGTGGGGAACAGAAATTCACGTTCTGATAAAGACAAACATAACTTTTTCAAGGACATGGTATTGCCTTAGGGGTAAACAAGAGAAGTATTATCCAGATAGTTAAAGAAGACTTTGTTTCAGCATATCGAAGCAAATTCCTGTGGTTTGTCCTCACACTTTTAAGCTTTATCAAGCATTTGCATTGTTTCACCCCCCCCCCCCCCCTCCACAACTCTGCATTAATGGCTGCACATTCTCTGTTCAATACTGGCACTTGTATGTCTGCTATCCACATTTGCTGTTCACTACAGGCACTTGTATATCTCCTATCCACATTCTCTGTTCAATACTGGTACTTGTATGTCTACTATCCACATTCTCTGGTCACCACCGGCAATTGTATTTCTATGATCCACATTCTCTGGTCACCACCGGCAATTGTATTTCCTCTATACACATTCGCTGTTCACTTCCAGCACTTGTATTTCTACTATCCATATTCTCTATTCACTTCCGGCACATGTATTTCCACTATCCATCTTCGCTGTTTACTACCGGTTTGGTGGAAAACGACAAGCCTTGATCAAGTTACACCAGTCACAGTAAGAGTTGAATCATTTAATAACATGCGCATGGAGGAGATAATCAATATAGTGTGACATCTCTCTGGCTTGATGTTTCAACCAGAGTTTCTTATATAGGGTAGAGTAAATAGAGGGGTGATCGGCTCGTGTGCAAGGGAGTTGACCAACCCCAGGTGAATCTCTGTACATTACTTGCAATTGTATGTCTACTATCCACACATCTCTGCCCACTACCAGCATTTGTATTTCTCCTATCCACATTCTCTGTTCAATACTGGCACTTGAATGTCTACTTTCCACATTCTCTTTCACGACCGGCACTTGTATTTCTACTATACCACATTCGCTGTTCAAGACTGCACTTGTTGTCTACTATCCACATCTCTGTTCAATACTGGCACTTGTATGTTCCTATTCACATTCTCTGTTCAAGACTGGCACTTGTATATTCTCCTATCCACATTCTCTGTTCAATACTGGCACTTGTATGCTACTTTCCACATTCTCTTTTCACGACCGGCACTTGTATGTCTACTATCCACATTTGCTTCACTTCAGGCACTTGTATATCTCCTATCCACATTATCTGTTCAAGACTGGCACTTGTATATCTCCTATCCACATTCTCGTTCAATACTGGCACTTGTTATGTCTACTTTCCACATTCTCTTTTCACGACGGCACTTGTATATCTCCTATCCACATTCTCTGTTCAATACTGGCACTTGTATGTCTCCTATTCACATTCTCTGTTCAATACTGGCACTTGTATGTCTCCTATTCACATCTCTGTTCAATACTGGCACTTGTAGTCTACTATCACATTCTCTGTTCAATACTGGCACTTGTATGTCTCCTATTCACATTCTCTGTTCAATACTGGCACTTGTATATCTCCTATCCACATTCTCTGTTCAATACTGGCACTTGTATGTCTACTATCCACATTCTCTTTTTCATGACCGCACTTGCATTTCTACTATCCACATTCTCTGTTCAATACTGGCACTTGTATATCTCCTATCCACATTCTCTGTTCAATACTGGCACTTTATGTCTCCTATCCACATTCTCTGTTCAATACTGGCACTTGTATATCTCCATCCACATTCTCTGTTCAATACTGGCACTTGTATGTCTCCTATTCCTGTCAAATCGCACCCTGGGTTGAGGTGTGATGCACATGCAGGATGTGTCTCTTTTCGGAATGGCATACTGGTATATGGCATACAAAATGGCATACAAAAAATGGCAGTATATGTCTGGTTTATGAGTGATGTACAGTATACAGAAACATGACAGAAGTAAATAGACACGATGTTTTTTAACATTTGAAGAATATTTGAACCATTTTAAGACATACACTAGTATTTTGTAAACTTGACATTTACAGATTTCAACGTTTTTACTCTTTCAGGCATAGAACTAACGAGTTCTGAAATTTTCTCTTGTGAGATTTCCACCCAGGCTTCACACAAAAGGTTGAGGAATTCTGCCCGTGATGTTGGTTTCCTGGACTTTTTCCGCACAGCTCGATCCAATATGGCCCAGAGGTGTTCAATGGGATTCATCTCAAGAGACTGACTTGGTCATTGAAGTTGCTTGATCCCATTTCTGTCCTGCCATTCTTTTGTCTTTTTGCAGAGTGGCGTGGAGCTCTATCTTCCATGAACAGAGTGTTGTTTTTGACCATCTGACCAGTGGAGAAGACGGGGAGAAGTCCATCCTCAAGGATAGAAATGTGCATCATCGAGTTGATTTTGCAAACACACTCCACAAGCTCTCACCGACCAGCACTCCAGATTGCTCCCCACACCATCACTGAAAATCCACCGTGTTTGACAGTTTGCTGCAATTGGTTCAAAGAGAACTCTTGATTGGGAAGTCTCCAGACCATACGCATCCACTTTCAGAAAATTGAGCAAATTGGGACTCGTATGAAAAAAATGACAGTTTGCCAAAACTCCAAGGATTTGGTGGCCATCTCATCAGCCCACTTCTTTCTCCTTTGAATGTTGGCTGGTCTAAGAAGAGGTTTACTCCGAACTGCTCTCCCATAGTAGCCCAGTTAATGAAGGTATCACATGGCAGTTCTTGAGCTAACTTGGACCTCCTCTGCAACATCTGCTGCCTTGCAATGGGGAATTTTCTCACTGGACCACTTGACAGTTCGAAGACACCTTTCTGAGGGCTCAGGTCGACCAGAACAGTAAGCTGTGGATTCCTTGCCTTCGCTGGTTGCACATTCACCCGATTGACCAAATAAACTGGAATGCCAACATTCAGAGCTATTTGATGCTGCCTGACTCCACTTTCTGATTGTTCAACAATTCTCCCTCTTTGAAAATCGCAAAGGCCATGTGCTCCCTGGGGGTTGAGGCACAGTTAATTGTCATACAAGATCCAGGAACTTATTTCTGAAAATAAAGAGTTGAATATTAGTACAAATCAGTGAGTAAAACTTGCTTTAAACAGATGAAATGAATAAAGTTTTGGTGTCCATTTACTTCTGTCATTTCTCTGTTTGGCTGGTTTAAGAGTCAGGTCATGTAAGGTATGGGAGCACGCACCAGAGCAGCACGACTCCGTGTCCACTTTCCGCCGGTACTCCAGGGGCCTTCGTCTGGCCATCCCCCAGGCAGATGCCTGGCCCATCCCCATCTCCTTGAGATGCTGATCAATCTGTTGCAATCACGAGGCATGACTGTCACGAGGCAAGACAGCTGACTCTCATGGATTATGCATGTAACAAATCTCATTTGAGTCTCTCAGCAACCGATCGTTGGACACAAAGTCCGACTAGCGATAGCCAAGGATTCTTCGAAGAGCCCTGGTTCCAAAGGAATTAAGTCTCCATCTCAGATCCCTGGTCAGAGTCAAAGTCTCACATCCGTAGAGCAAGACTGGAAGCACCAAGGACCTGAAGACTCTGACCTTTGTCATCCTGCATAGGTACCTACAGTGCCATCCCATGATCCAGTGAATCCATGACTCCCAAGGCCCAACCCAGACGTCTATTGACCTCTGGCTCACAGCCAGCAGAGACATGAATATCACTGCCAAGTTAAGAGAATCTCTCCATGACCTCAACATCCTCGCCACAAACAGGTACTGACAAGATGGCAGCATCCAAGATGTTATTGAAAGCCTGGATCTTAGTTCTGACAGAGGAAACCCGTAATCCCAGTGGCTCCGACTCTTCATTCAGCACCTCGAGGGCCCCCAAAAGGATATCCAGAGTCTCCACAAAGATGACTGTATCATCTGCGATATCAAAGTCAGAGATGTTGACATTCCCAAACGATGCACCACAGCTTGATCTCTCCGACAACCTCCCCAGAATCCATTCCATACAAGTGCTGAAAAGTGTTGGGGCCATTACACACCCCTGACAAACTCCAGCAATAACCGGAAATAAGTCACCACATCTCACAGCACTCTCAGTACCAGAATGTAGTTCAGACATCAGATTGTTCAGTTTTAGTAGCACCCCAAGAAGACCAAGAATCACGCAAAGGGCATCCTGATTCACTGAATCAAACACCTTGCAGAGATCAACATAGGCTGTAAACAGGCCCTGCTGAAATTCTCGTCTGCTTTCGGTGAGCACCCGAAGGGCAAGTATACGGTCAATCATTGACCTCTTTGGTGTAAAGCCTGACTGCTCTGGGTGCTGGTGCTCAAGCAGATGGTGGCGAACCCTATCAAGAATTATCCGAGCAAAGACCTTGCCCGGCACTGAGAGCAGCGTCACCCCTTGGTTGTTGTTGCAGTCCTGGCGATCACCCTTCCCTTTCCAGAGAGGGACACCAAGGACCCTCTTCCAGTTAGTTGGGATGATGCCTGTGGTCCAGGCAGAGCACAGAACTGCTTGCAATGACAGGAGTACAGCATTTTCACCAGCCTTGAGAAGTTCACCATGGGTGCCACAGATCCCATGAGCTTTACCCCATTTTATCTGGTTCACCGCAGCTTGTGTTTCCACAAACGAAGGTGGATCAGAGTTTATTGGAGGCTCAGCGATAGGGATTGCAACACCCCTGACATCTAACTCAACAGCTGCGGATGGGCCTGGTACAGCCCTATCAAAGTAACTGGCCCAGCGAGCCTTCACTTCTGACTCTGTCAAGAGCCCACCACCCTCCTCTTTAACTGCAGTACACTGAGGGACAGGCTTGGAGGAACGCAATGCATGAATTCCCCTGTAAGCAGGACGACATTCACTTGACCACAGGTCATTGCTTTACCCCCTCACAGATTCCTCACACATAGGCCTCCTTGTCCACCCTCAGCACACATGCAGTTTTCTGCCTCAACTCCCTGAACAGCTCAGCTCTGTCATTAAGCCTGGCTTAGCAACTCTGGTCAATGGTATCCAGTGTCCCTTGAGAGACAAAATTCTTCTTCACCCTCCAGTGAGTTCCAAAACATCCACCCTCCAGTGAGTTCCAAGACAATATCAAGGATGGTGGTCTTGAAGGTACTCCACAACACTTCAGGATTCCCCAAAGCACCCAGACCCCACAAATCCTGTTCACAAATTTCTCAGCTACCCTCTCATCCTTGAGCTTTCCAATATCCAGCCTCATGGGATGGTAACATTCTCCTGGGTTGAAGCTGCAACTTCAGAGTTGCTACCACAAGCCTGTGGTCGGTATTGAGGAAATGAGCACTCTGGTATACCCTACAGTTCTGGATCGTCCTCCAGTGACCATCAACAAGCACATGGTCAATCTCCTTTGCCACACCACCAGCCCTTGAATACCAAGTCCAGCAATGAGCCTGTGCATGCTGAAACCATGAACCAGACACCCTAAATCCATGACTTCTTGCAAAGTCAAGGAACTTGGTGCTATTCTGGTTCACAATTCCAGAACCATGGGGACCACCACACGTCTCATAACCATTCCTATCAGTTCCAGTAAATGCATTCAAATTCCCCAAGACTAGAAGAGTATCTCGCCTGGGACACTGATCAATCACAGACTCGAGCGTGGCATAGAATATGTCCTTCATGGTGATCACTCGCCTCAGTCGGAGCATTTGCAGAGACCAGGGAAATGACACCCAAGGAATGATGAATCCTTTGTCTCATAATACACTTGTTGACCAGGATTACCTCAATGATCATTGGAGTCAGCTTATTGGACATAGCTACAGCAACTCCTTGGGCATGGTATACATTAGAGCGACCAGACCAATAGTAGGTGTAACCACCTGCCATGATCTCGCCACTGTCTGTTCTGCGAAGTTCAGAGAGTGCTGTAATACTGATGTTCAAATGCTTGAGCTCAGATGATAATAGAGGAGGAGGAGATTGGGACCATACTCTGTGCGGTGCGTTGGTGCTGCTTAAGCAGTCTCTTTTGCTATTGGGCACAATCCTGGACAGGTCGCCACCCCAACACAGTATAGCAGCATGCTGGCACTCATTTTGCCGACCTCGAAAGGATGACAGGCCAAGTTTACCCCACCAGGTATTAATTCAATAGCTGAGCAGGATTTGAACTGATGACCCTGGGATCCAAAGCCCACCACCTGACCCATTGAGCTAATACCAAGTATGATGATAACAGACACAGGTGATAATTCTCTCTTTGGGCTATAACATTCCAGATACCCACCCGAAGGGGCCGCCTCAGGTTAATCTAATGAGACCGCCATCTGGTGGATGACGCCTCAGTACCACACACTACCACAAACTGACCCAGGAAGTTTACCCCGTGGTTTTCCTCCGATCATCAAAGAGTGGGGGTTCCGAAGGCTTTGCCCCAATCCCGTCATCCGGTGAGCTGCCCTGTGAAGGGAAGCTGCACAGGAGGTACTCCCACTGAGTGGTTTTTCCATTTTCTTTGCGTTTTTCTTGGTGTTTTTTTTTGCGGAGTGAAAGGTTTTACAGTGGCTGAAGTGCAAATCCTGCCACCAATCTCCTAAAAACAAAGTAACCCAACTGCAGGAGGATGTCCACAGACACAGGTGAGCACGAGATATGGATAGCCTTTGGCTCACAAGGAGCTCCACTGCCCTTTGACAGGGTTTGTTTTTAATCTTGCTGGTTGTCCATATCCATACACCCTCCTCACCAGGAAACCTGGTGGGGGAGGCAGTTTAGTCGCCGACAACCTGTCCATGAAACAGGTCCGTGCAGGTTTTTGAGTGACCTGCAGTATGTCTGGTTTATGAGTGATTTACAGTGTGTGTCTGGTTTTGGACTAAAGAAGTGATGTGCAGTACTGTACATTCTGGGTTTGGTGTGATGTACAGAACATGTCTCATTTAAGTGTTTTTCTCCAACCCCTCCTCCAATTAACAGATATCTGCAAATTATGCTTCATCCTCAGTCCATAAAGTTGGATAGCCAAATATTTGCTCGAAATTTTTGATGTCTGACACAAGGATGATGGCAACTGCAATTGTTTTGGTTGTTTTACTATGAATGGTCATTTAAAAAATTTGGTTTCAACTTAAAAAAAAAATTATTTAGTCATATCCTTTTCACATGGGAATTGTTTCACTTATTTTCTTGATCCTTCCTGACATTTAGTATGCTGTTGTGCTTCCTATTTGATGTGTTGTATATTTGTTCACATTGAACGACAAAAGATCATTGATGTGTGCTTCGATGCAGACATATTTGATGATAATGTTGAAGGTTAAATTATCTTCCATTTATGCCATGAACTACACACAGTGCCTTCAGTAAGTATTCACACTCCTTGACTTTTGTCAAATTTTGTTGTGTTTCAGCCTGAATATAAAATTGATTAAATTGAAATTTTTTTTGTCAATGATCTACAGAAAATACTCCATAATGACAAATTGAAAAGTTGTTTTTAGAAATCTTTACAAATCAATAAATAATGAAAAGCTGAAATGTCTTGCGTCAATAAATATTCAGCCACCTGAGTCCATACTTCGTAGAAGCACCTTTGGCAGAGATTACAGCTTCAAGTTTTCTTTGGTATGTCTGTATCAGCTTTGCACATGTAGATTTGGGAAGTTTCTCCTATTCTTCCTTGCAGATTTGCTCAAGCTTGTCGAGTACGATGGGGAGTGTCAGTGAACAGCAATCTTCAAGTCTTTCCACAGATTCTCAATGGGATTCAAGTCTGGGCTTAATTGGCTAGGCCACTCAAGGACTTTGGTGTTATTGCACTGAAGCCATTCCAGTGTTGCTTTGGCTGTATGCTTGTGGTCATTGTCTTCTTGGAACATAAGTCTTCGCCGCAGTCTTAAGTTTTTTTGCACTCTGAAGCAGGTTCTCCTCAAGGATTTTCCTGTATTTGGCTCCATTCTTTGTTTCCTCTGTCCTTACAATTCTTCCAGTCCCTTCCACTGAGAAGCATCTCCATAGCATGATGCTGCCACCACCATGCTTCATAGCAGTGAAGGTGTAAGATGGGTGATGAGCTGTGCTCAGTTTCCACCAGATATAGTGCTTTTCATTCAGGCCAGAGTTCAATTTTCATCTCATCATACCACAGAATCTTTTGTCTCTTGCTCTCAGAGTCTTTCACATGCCTTTTTATAAAACTCCAGGCATGCTGTCATGTGCTTTATTTTCTCAGGAGCGGCTTCTGTCTGTCCACTCTCCCTTAAAGACTGGATTTGTGAAAGGCTGCAGAGACTGCTGTCCTTCCGGCAGGTTCTCCCATCTCAGACAAGGAACTCTGTTGTTCTGTCAGAGTGGTCATTTGGTTCTTGTTTATCTCCCTGACCAAGGTCCTTCTTGCCCGGTTGCTCATTTTGGTTGGCCTGCCAGCTCGAGGAAGAGTCTGGGTAATTCCATATTCTTTCTATTTCCTAATGATAGAGATCACTGTGTTTTTGGGAACGTTCAACACTCTAGAAATTGTTTTGTACCCCTCCCGAGATATATGCTTCCTCACAATTCTCTCTCGGAGTTCTATGGACAGTTCCTTGGACTTCATGAAAGAGTTTCATGTACTGTCAACATGTACTGTCAACATGCTCTGACATGTACTGTCAACTGTGGGTCCTTATATAGAAAGGTGTATTTCATTCTACATAATGTCCAATCAAGTTGTAGAGATATCTCAAGGATGATCAAAGGAAATTGTATACACCTGAGGTCAATTTGGAGTGTCATAGGAAAGAGGTTGAGTAGTTATTGACATCAGACATTTCAGCTCTTCATTTGTAATTAATTTGCAATAAATTTCGAAAAACATGTTTTCACTTTGTCGTTGTTGGGTATTGTGTGTAGATTGGTGACAAAAAACATCGCTTTTTCATCCATTTTAAATTCAGGCTCTAACACAACAAAATGTGAAAAAGTGAAGCGGTGTGAATACTTCCTGAAGGCACTGTATAATGTATATATTCCATACTCTTTTTGGACCACAGGGCATACCGCAGCTATATGGAAAATTCCTAACCGCATCGATGTCTCTCCCACAGACCCCGAGACCAATGAACATCATCAAACAAAATGGAGAGCAGATTAGACGGCGTATGCGTAAGCGTGCAGTAACGGAGGCAGGCAAGGAAGAGCAGCCCACTGACAAGCATGTGCGATCAGGCCTGCTGACTGACCGTGCTACGAGCATGAAGATGCAGCGTGACAGGCCTTCTTTCCGAGGTGCCGTCACAACTCGGCCACAAGGATCTCCTGCCGGTACCTTTGGGCCTGGACCTGTTTACTCCTTACCTCAGGTGTGTGGGCTTGTTTAGCAGTGCTACGATAATTGATGGTCTGCGACATTGTTGGTTGGG
Source organism: Eptatretus atami (assembly GCA_035128595.1). Taxonomy (NCBI): domain Eukaryota; kingdom Metazoa; phylum Chordata; class Myxini; order Myxiniformes; family Myxinidae; genus Eptatretus; species Eptatretus atami. The sequence continues at coordinate 81,938,066 of CM068962.1, read as the reverse complement.
TGCGGCAGCATTGGTTTCCATGAAGCTTTGGTGCTGGTTGTTTCAGAACCTGCAGGGAAAGTTGGAAATCCTTAATGCCTGGCAGATCAGGTGTATCGAGCCCCCTCCATATTCCCTTGTATTGGTTGCTATTTCTAAATGCTGCCATCACTGTAAATGCCAAGATGAAAAGAAACAGCTCAAAATCTATTATGACTCATTGTTAGCAGTTCTTAAACACTTTGAAGTTCTGCTGGGGAAAGGGAAGAACAGCTAATTCTTCTTTTTGACACAAAGTTGAGGATCATCGGAAATTGCTTTTTTTGTTGTAGGTACAGTTAAACCTCGCAGGCTGGGTGTTCATGGTCTGCAATTTTGCGCATCCGCACTTAACTTTTGGACACCCTTTTTCTCTCTCCATGCCATGTCCGAAAAAAAGTGAAACCCTTCTCCCCACCCCCTCCCCTTAAACTCGTTTGGTTTTCATCAGTTTGTAAACACTTTCAATTTTCGGGATAACAGTATTTTCCTTAATTTAACAGAATGTGTTTCATTATAATAATAATATATAGCCGAAAAATATTGCAACGGGGGTGGCCGGCCCAAGTTAACCCCCCGACCCAAATTTGTCGGAGCCAAGCGGTTAACACTGACCAACCTCCTGGGATGGCTGAGCGGTTCCTTATTATTTGGAGGTGGACAGGTTGATCGACATAGGTTTCAACACATGCTCGAAGGGTATGGTGACCGGCGAAGGAGTACTCGGAATGAAGGACGGAAGGAGGATTACGGAAAAGGGTTACATGGGGTTTAATCCGCGAACCCACGACAATTGCACTAATACAATTTCTTCAAAAGGAATACATTTAATGAACATTCGCAAATATTTACAAGACGATGAGGTAAAAGGGAATAACAATACTAATAATAAATAAATAACTCATACGTTCGAGACCTCGCACACGGACACAAATACAGACAAAGGGTGACAAAATGAAAAGAACAACCCCCTTTCGTAAGTACACTGGTACTCAGCTTGGGTCAGAGCTGATTACCATCAATCCCAGAATGGAGGCCCTCCACCAGCATGTGTACACGCAGGCAAAATGGTGCCGTCACTCGTAGCCGGGCACACGCGCACAAAATGGCACTTCTCTAGCAGTTTTCCACACAAAGGCTCCAAATGTCCCAGCCTTCCTCTCCTCAAAGGTGCCACCTGCCTCATGTGGTCCTCACACCGACATCGTGTGTGTGTGTGTGTGTGTGTTCTGCCAAACCAGACGGGAGCCTTCCACAACCCCCCTGTGGCATGTGGCAGCCTCTCCTGCACCTTCGCCCATGCAATGCACCTTCGATCACTCGCCTCTTCTCCTGGTGCTCTATCTCCTCCGCTTCCGGGGCATGGCCTCTTCACCCCCAAACCCGGGAAGGCGGGGCTTCCTGTTTGTCGTCGTGTCAGGGATGCATTTTACAGCTTTACTGCCTGGCTGGAAATATAGAAAACATAGGGAAAAATCACAGAGGGCAATCACGTACTGGGGGACTTATTTTTACTCCCTAGGCTAATTAACACTCCACCACCCCTTGTGTGGTGACACGTAACACTTAAGCTCACAGATTTCCTAACTTAGTTCCATCGAGAGGCTTCTAGTCGTCCACGGACCAAGCAACTCAACACAGTGCTGGACTTCCTTATTAAATCATTCCATCTACCCCCAAAACCGTAACAATACAAAAACTTTCAAAAATTATATTCTGCGTCTTCTGGCTTTGGCCGCATTGCCACATCAATCTCTTCTTTAGCTGCTTTGTAGTGGTTTTATGACTTGCGGTTGGTGACTGCAGGCACTTGTACTTCTACTATCCACGATGTCTGCTGATCTTACACTGTTTGTGTGAGGGGGGAATAATTTATCCCCCCCCTTCCCCCCAGGGATGGCATTTTTCAAGTGCAGTGCCAGGGATTAAAAAAACAAACCATGGCCAGAGAAATCCCCACCCATCCTTCCCCCCATCCTTCCCCCACCCCCCCCTTACTGGAGCATGGAATGAAGGTATTGGAAAGGGTGTTGGAGAAGAGGATAAGGAAGAAGGTAAAGATTGCAGTTTGGATTTATGCCAGGAAGAGGAAGGACAGATGCAATTTTTATTGAAAGGCAGTTGCAGGAGAAGTACATGGAGAAGAGGAAGAAGTAGTTTTTTGGGTTTGTTGATCTGGAGAAAGCATTTGATAGGGTTCCACGCGAAGTAATGACATGGGCATTGAGGAAGTTAGGAGTGGAGGAATGGTTGATCAGAGTAGTGATGGCAATGTACGAGAGAGCGCGCACAGCTGTAAGGACGAAGGATGGGAACAGTGGTGAGTTTGAGGTGAAGGTGGGAGTACACCAGGGGTCGGTACTAAGTCCACGTCTATTTGTATTTGTGATGGAGGTGCTGGCTCGGAGGGTAAAGGAGGGT
>CM068962.1:81880250-81935108 GCA_035128595.1 Eptatretus atami | reverse complement strand
GCTGACAAAGAGAGGAGTGTCGTTGAAGCTGAAGGTAAAGGTGTATGCTACATGTGTGAGGAGTACAATGATTTATGGGTGTGAGACATGGGTACTGCATATAGAGCAGCAACAAAGGCTGGAAAGGGTCGAAATGTGAATGGTTCAGTGGATGTGCAGAGTATCGTTGAGAGAGAGGAAGACAAATGATGATTTGCGGAAGATGATGGGAATAGAGCCTGTGATGGATGTTGTGAAGAGAAACAGGTTGAGATGGTTGGGTCATGTGTTGAGGAAGGATGGAAGTGACTGGGTGAAAGGAGTGTTGGAAATGAGTGTAGTAGGAAGTAGAGGATGGGGAAGACCGAGAAAAACTTGGCTAAAGGTGGTGGAAGAAGAAATGTGGGCAAGGGGATGAAGAAGAGGAGATGCAGAAAATAAGGTAAAGTGGAGAAGATTGGCATGGGGCCCGCAAGGCTAACCCCCGCTTTGGCAGGGAAAATAGCCTTAAAATGCTTGTTCTTGTTGTTGTTGCTCTCCAAGGAATATATACACTACATGGCGAAAAGTATGTGGACACCCCTTTTAATTAGTGGATTCGGCTATTTCAACCACATCCATTGCGCGGCAGGTGTATATAATCGAGCACACAGCCATGCAATCTCCATGGATAAATATTGGCAGTGGAATGGGCCATACTGAAGAGCTCAGTGACTTTCAACGTGGCACCATCATCAGATTCCACCTTTCCAAAAAGTCAGGTAGTCAAATTTCTGCCCTGCTTCGAGCTGTCCCAGTCAACTGTAAGTGCTGTTATTGTGAAGTGGAAACGTCTAGGAGCAACAACAGCTTCGCGGTGAAGTGGTCGGCCACACAAGTTCATAGAATGGAACCGCCGAGTGCTGAAGCGTGTAGCGCGGAAATATCATCTGCCGGTGGCTGCAACACTCACTACCGAGTTACAAACTGCCTCTGGAAGCAACATCAGCATAAACACTGTTCGCCGAGAGCTTCATGAAATGGATTTCCATAGCCGAGCACCCAGACACAAGCCTAAGATCACCATGCGCAATGCCACGCATCGGCTGGAGTGGTGTAAAGTTCATCACCATTGGAATCTGGAGCAGTGAAACGCATTCTCTAGAGTGATGAATCACGCTTCACCACCTGGCACTCCAACGGACGAATCTGGGTTTGGCGGATGCCAGGAGAACGCTCCCTGCCCGAATGCATAATTCCAACTGCAAAGTTTGCTGTTGGAGGAATAATGGTCTGTGGTTGTTTTTCATGGTTCAGGCTAGGCCCCTGAGTTCCAGTGAAGGGAAATCTTGATGCTACAGCATACAATGACATTCTCAACAATTCTGTGCTTCCAACTTTGTGGCAACAGTTTGGGGAAGGCCCTTTCCTGTTTCAGCATGACAATGTCCTCGTGCACAAAGTGAGGTCCATTCAGAAATGGTTTTTCGGCGTCAGTGTGGAAGAACTTGACTGACCTACACAGAGCCCTGAGCTCAACCCCATCGAACACCTTTAGGATGAATTGGAACGCCGACTGTGAGCTCGACCTAATCGCCCAACATCAGTGATCGAACTCACTCATGCTCTTGTGGCTGAATGGAAGAAAATCCACACAGCAATGTTCCAACATCTCGTGGAAAGCCTTCCCAGAAGAGTGGAGGCTGTTATAGCAGCAAAGGGTGGGACCAACTCTATATTAATACCCATGATTTTGGAATGAGATGTTGGACGAGCAGCTGTCCACATACTTTTGACCATGTTGTGGTATACATATATATACATGTGCAGTCCCACAGTCTTTACTGGGAGCCATTTGGCATCTGTTGACTTTGAGTTTGCAAAAGTTAACAGATGAACCACAAGACAAGACTAAGACAGGAAGAAAGTTGTTTCATTCCTGCAAAAAGTTAGTAATTTTATTATGCAAAGATATACATGCCAGATCAAAATACTTGATATACTTTATGATTGTCTGCGCATCTCGTACACATTGGACTCGTCATCTGTCGCTCATAGGCTGCATGTGGATTTATTTATAAACGTTTTTTCTTTTGTCCCCTGACCCACTGACAAGGTCAGACATGGGAGACATTAAAATGTGCTCCGTCCAACTGACCGATCATCCGTCCATGTACTTTTGTATATGCAATATTTCAAAAACTGTTCAAATTCTAGCTTTCATATTGTAGATATCTATTCCTCATGATGTTATCTCAACCTGTTTAGATCATGGCTGTGATTGGCTGAATTCTGTTGCCATGGCATCCATCTCGACAACTTGGCTTGTGTACACGATAGTTCAAAAACCGTTCAAGATTTAGCTTTCATCTTCCACAGATCTATTCCTCATACCACCCAAAAGGCTATTCTAGCTGTCCTAGCACTGAACTCCTTGTTTTACTCCAAATAGTTTTCACTCAAAGTCCAATAGCGAACTTGAAAATGGTAATGGCTCCAAACTGAAAATCGAATATCAAATTGTGCATAAATTATTAGTTAATGATAGTTATTGATCAAAATTTTTATAATCGAAAAGTGTCCGCAAAAATGTGTTTTTGTAGGACGGAGCGCCAATAAATTTCTCCCCAGATGATGAAGGAATAGTCTTGCACCGGTGAACCTTTGGCACAGCCGTTAGTCCTTTTCTGTGTATTTTTTTCAGCCGGTGCGACGTGGTCTTCCCAGCGGTGGTGAGTTTCCCGATGTCAATGGGGGGAGGAAGTCATGTTTTTCGCTCTGAAACTTTTTGAAAAGGGCCACAAACTTTTTTCACACCTCGTACTTTACTTAAACAAAACATTATTTGATGACCATGTAATGATTCAAATGATTGCTTGAGCATGGCAGTTCATTTTCCAGTAATCTCAGTAAGCTAAAAAAATATTTAGGAAAAGGAAACATCTGTAGTGAGTTGGAATTGTTTTAAAAAGATCTAGTCACCACTCGGTTGTGGTCTGTGATGTTGCAAACAAGCAGAGCAATGTCCACAGCACTCTGTTTGTTAAGCAGAATGCACAATTTTTCGTCTCCACAGCGCCACAGAGGACCGGGGGTTTTCTGCGTGAACTGCCTCACCACGACGACCACCCTGTGGAGAAAGAATGCCGATGGAGGTTACGTGTGCAACGCGTGCGGCCTCTATCAGAAGCTGCACTCGGTGAGATGGGTCCAGTGCAAGACCGACTTTTGGGACACTGATATGCTTATTACCTAGAGGACCTGGGTGGGATTAATGGTGACCTTGTGGGTTGCAAGTTCCACTGTTTCTGATGTCTGCCTTTGTAATCGAAATATCATGATGCTGGTTTAATGAAGAATGATATGCTGAGCTTTGTATGGGGTTTATTTATTTATTTGATTTTATTTTCCTTACCCCATGATTTAAATTATTCTCAGCACTATGCCCTTCTTTCTTATACTCTAAGGTGCTTCAACAATGTGGTGGTCAACACAAGTTTGTTCTATTCTTTCGATGTTTGCTGATTTTTGGTTTTGTTGAACTGTGAGGTATTGTATGCATGTTTAAAGTGTGATATACAGTATTTCATACTTGTAAGTGTTATGTACATAGGGACATGTCTGATTTCGGCATGATGTACTTGCAGTATGTGTAACATGGTTTATGTGTGATGTACATGGAGTACGTTTCTGGTTTAGGCAGGGTACGATTTGTGAAATTTCCATTGGGGGGATAAAATTGACAGACGTCGTAGGTTTTTTTTGTTTGTTTGTTATTTCTGACTTTTACAACTTCGAAGCTATCCATAACAACAGCGACATCAAGCTGAAAAGTGACAATAAAATTAAAATATATAGCCAATAGCAGGGGTACCCGCCATCGCTGGGCAATGCCGGCTCCCTCCTCACACCCCTTCCCCTCCCTCCTCCCACCCCCAATTCCCACTCCTGCCTCCTCCCACCCCTCCCTCTGGACTCCCACCTTTTCCTCTCCCTCCTCCCACCTCACCCGACACCCTCTCTCCAGATTTCCACCCCACCCCTTCCCATGCCTCCTCCCACCACCTCTCTTCCCCTCCCTCCTGACACCTCCACCCTTCTCATCTATCCTCCCACAAAGGAATTTTTGCAGGGTTTTTAAATCACATTTGGGAAAAATTAATAACTAAAATAATAACAATCCGCTTTTGATTCCCACCAACCTTTAACTTGCCTCATCACCTCTATAAACTTTCCACGTGTCATGTCAAAATCTGCCTCTTGAGGGACAAATTCATCGATATGGATGAAAGAAGTGATGGTCGAGACTCTAGATGATTATCCTAGTCACTAAGTAATGAATCTGGGGTGTGTTCGGTTACCAAGTTTCTCGGAGAGTGCTCATCAAGTGATTTTAGCACTCAAGCAAGCACTCCATTCAAAACCGTTAAGGAACGGCTGGCTTGGGAAGCGCTAGCAGGCTGCTTGGTAAGTGAACACACAACTGGACATATCAACAGCAAACAGGACATGGAACAGATTTCTAATCCACTGGCATCAGCCTGTAGCCAAACACGATTTGTCTTCCAAATTTCAAATCGACTCTGCCCGACACAGCCCAGATTAATACGGCCTGCTCGTAGCTAGGCCTAATGTCGGTTCCCCCTTCATCCAGTCTGCTGGGGCTACCTTCCTCATGAGGTGTTTTTTTTCTTCCCCAGTGGGTAATTCACAGGGTGAATCTTGAAGTTGGTTCTTCTCTGGTTGTTTTTAAAAAGCTGCAAGTGATGTTTGCTGTCTCTTCAGTGTTTTTAGTATATTTTTCCTGTATGCACCATTCACATGATAGATTAAGATTTTTTTTTTTTATTGGATCGAAATAAAGTAATGTAAGGATGATGACCTAGTCAATTTCCATTGGTAATTTGCTGTGCTTCTTCATGTGTAGCTTCGTCAGATGATAATACCGGATAAGTGGAACACCATCCGATTCACTTTATACAGCCTTCCATCATGATCCGGATCCAGGGAAACAAAACTCCATTACATTTTTTAAAAATCATGTTTACCACTTGCGAGGTGCTATTACAAGGTTCAGAGGGTCAGAGTTCGGAAGGGGGTAAGAGAGCGGTATTCAGGATTGCAAAGAGGATAGCGGTGAGAGAGGTGTGATGTGACGGGGGTGAGTTGCTTGAAGGATGAAGTGGGACAAATCGTTGAAGACTAAAATGGAATTAAAGGAAGATGGAAGAGATATATGGAAAGGCTATTGAATGTAGAAAATGAATGGGATAGCACACATCGAGAGTAACCCAGTTTTTTGACCAGCAGAGAAGATAACTGAGAAGGAAGTTGAGGAAGCTATAAAAGCAATGAAGAGTAGAAAAGCAGAGGGGCCGACGGGAGTTGTGGGAGATATGTTGAAGGCAGCGGGAAGTTTGGGGTGAAGAGAATGACAGAGATCTGTAATCTGGTGGTGAGAGAAGGCCGCATTCCAGTGGATTGGGAACTGAGTACCCTCTCCCTCTGTACAAGGGGAAAGGTGACCCTCTGGACTGTGGCTCCTATAGAGCAATAAAGCACTAATTCAAATCAAATCCTACAACTTGTTACATCACTAATTCAAATCAAATCTTACAACTTGTTACATCACCAATTCAAATCAAATCCTACAACTTGTTACATCACTAATTCAAATCAAATCCTGCAACTTGTTCCATCACTAATTCAAATCAAATCCTACAACTTGTTACATCACTAATTCAAATCAAATCCTACAACTTGTTACATCACTAATTCAAATCAAATCCTACAACTTGTTACATCACGAATTCAAATCAAATCCTACAACTTGTTACATCACGAATTCAAATCAAATCTTACAACTTGTTACATCACTAATTCAAATCAAATCTTACAACTTGTTACATCACTAATTCAAATCAAATCCTACAACTTGTTACATCAGCAATTCAAATCAAATCTTACAACTTGTTCCATCACTAATTCAAATCAAATCCTGCAACTTGTTACATCAGCAATTCAAATCAAATCTTACAACTTGTTACATCACTAATTCAAATCAAATCTTACAACTAATTACATCACCAATTCAAATCAAATTTTACAACTTGTTCCATCACTAATTCAAATCAAATCTTACAACTTGTTACATCACTAATTCAAATCAAATCTTACAACTTGTTACATCACTAATTCAAATCAAATTTTACAACTTGTTCCATCACTAATTCAAGTCAAATCCTACAACTTGTTACATCACTAATTCAAATCAAGTCCTCCAACTTGTTACATCACTAATTCAAATCAAGTCCTCCAACTTGTTACATCACTAATTCAAATCAAATCCTACAACTAGTTACATCACTAATTCAAATCAAATTCTACAACTTGTTAAATCACTAATTCAAATCAAATCCTAAAACTTGCTGCATCACAAATTCAAATCTAATCCTATAACTTGTGCTGAAACCTTGCATTGGACAGAAGTAATGCTAAAGTTGTCACAATACAACATTAGACACAGATCTCGTATAATATGTAGCTGATTACAATGACAAAGAATTACTTTAGTCACTAACATATCGGCATTTGGAAAATGTTTTCCTATAACGGAAAGAAAATTGCAAAATATAATTTTGAAACGTGTATGTTTTGATGTTTCAAAAAAGTATTGAAAGTGAAGTTGTGGTGGAGGGATTCTAATTCCTCTATTTTCTGACAGGAAGGTTCATAACTGCCATAAGTGCCAGCACTGTGACATGCTCGTGGAGGATGGTGCCTCACTTGACCACTTCATCCAGAAACATCTCCACTCAAACCAGAACCAACCACTGCTTTCTTGCAAACGTCTCATCAAAACAGAGTCCACTTCTCCTCCGTTACCCTGTAGCCTTCGAACTGGGACTACAACACCACCTGGTGATGCGACTCAGGAACTTGGCAAGACATCATGCGAGCCGAGTGGGAGCCCCCGAACTGCAGACCTCAATTCCGGCATTGTGGAGCACCTCAATACTATTCATAAAACTTCTTCCAGCCTAACCAGCCTCCTGGCGTCAGGACGGCAGGCAGGAAGATCCACACGAACAGGCTCGGAATTTCCTGGTGTCTCTGAATCCCATCGTGGCAGTTCACGGCATGAAACCCCAGCACAGTTTGCAGGCAATAGTCCTGAGGTCAAAGATCAAAGTTTACTACCAAAGGTCGCAGCACAGGAAGAGGGAAAGGTGAATGTGAATGGGGTATCTGCACCAACTCCTTCGCAAGATGGCAAAGCGAAACCAGATTTCCCAGTTCTCATAAAGGTAAGATTGCTGTAGACTTTGTTTATTCAATTCTGCATTCCAAATGAAGGGTTGATGAATGCCAATGACATTTAATTTGAATTTCTGCACCACTAAAAACTGTTTTTATGGTTCAGGGCTGGCTTTTATAGGGTGTAATACAAATATAACTTGATAATAATAATGCTCACAAAACCATACAATCTTACTTCCTCACCAGTCGCTACTCAAGATACTTATTTCATTTTTTCACCCCCAGAAGATGTGGTTAAGATTGGCAGTCAAACCATTGTTCCACAGCGTCCACCGGTGATTGGTCCTCCATAAACCTGGTTCCATAGGTGACGATCTGTTTAAACCGATAAGTCGTTGTCAGATTTAGGACTGCTTAGCCAGGTGGTTCACCTGCTCACCTCCTGTGATATCTCATTCATTTGGAACATGCTTCATTGACTTCAAAAGTCAGAAGAAATTTATTAAATCGGAAATGATTTGTTGAAACATAAATGGAATTATCACTTTGAGGTTTAAAGCAAATTCCAAGTTTAAAATCGAGTATATACCCAATGATATTAACACACAACCCTCATGAGCTAACCGCTGCGGGAAGCAAGGAGAAGCTGACGTTTCAAGCGTTAACCCTCCGATGGAGCCGATTTCATCATTTGTTATGCCTGATGAAAGTATCGTTGCACAACATCGGTGCAGTTAAGCAGATTATTTTTTTTTATGGTTGCAACCAGACTGGAGAGTTAAGTTTACATTCCCTTTTGAAAAAAGGTGTATGGTATTCCTGAATCCATTTCTTTAAATTAATGAATATGGTTTGTACAAAGGGTCAGCCAAATTGGTTTAATGACATTGAAGAACAAGGCACGCCAGGTTGCTGCATCGCAGTGTGCAAATTATCAAAATGGCAGTTTCTAGCGAGATGGTGGGAATGACCATTGAACAATGTTCCTCATTTGTTTTCTGAACACCAATTTGTGTACATTCCTTGGTAGAAGCACAGCGTCACCAAGACCCGGCAAAACACTGTGAGTATCTCACCGAGTGACGTGCGTTGTCACCAAGGCAGTGTTCTCAGCAGATAAACTTTTTCGGCATTAAACATTAATCTTCAACAGCATGGAAATTGTGATGAAACCACTACTGCTATGACTACTACGATTACGACTATGACTATAACTGTCCCAATTAATCCTACTTCATTGTGGGGTCAGCCAGGGAATGACTATTTGGCCCAAGCCTTTCACAAACAGGCCGGGCAGGCTTGGTGTTCGACCTGAGCGGACTTGGACAGGATTTATTTTTTTATCTGTTCAGGGTGCCGGTGATAACTCTTCTGGGATCGTTAACATACACCAACTAGCTTAACATGCATCAGAAGAACAGTACACTTTGTCTTGTGGAACGCCAATGTGACTGTCAGGTTGGGAACAAACCCCAGGCTAGACAGTTCAACGGTAAATGTCTCCGCACCATCCTGTCGGACTGGAAATTATGATGAAATCACAATTACAAAGCCGTGTGTGTGTATGTATATATATGTATATATATATATGTGTGTGTGTATAATCCAACCACAATAATAAATGACAGTGCATGTGTCTCCTCGATAACTCCAAAACCATGAAACCTATCAGGCTGCAACTTTGCATGCATACTAAGAAAACTCGAAGGAAGTGCATGACTGAAGAATGGGTGTTTGGGTTCATTAAAACACCCTTTTGAAGATAATTAACGGCCTTATTTAATCATATCCTTTATCAGGCGCATCATCGGTCACCGCTCTCTATGGGGTCTTAAGGCGTATCCTTGGTAACTTCGCTGGGGTCTGAAGCCGCCATGTTTTTTGGCCTGCCCAACCTTGCCTTGTCTTGGAACAGGCTGCAATGATTTCTGAACGATAAAGTTTTTTTTTTTCACTTTCCTCACTCATATTATCGATTGCCTGTTCATCAGAGCTATGAATCGCTGTAAATATTGTTTTTGTAAGTCCTATAGTTTTGAAATCAGTAGCTTGGAGCGATTTCATGAATTATATGATACGATTCTCCATGATCTACTCTCACGGACGAATTAAAGTATATAATCGAAATTTTTTTTTTTTCGCTTTTGAGGATCGGATATGGTCCGGACTAAATAAGTGTCGAACTCTGGAGTGAAATCTGATAATTTAAAGAAATAACGAGCCTTATAACTAAGCCGATATAACTATTTACTTTAAGCAAGCAAGGTTATGTAACCTCCTCCACATATACACAAGAAAATGTGAAATTTACCAAAGCATTAAACTTATCTATTTCTACTGTTTGGAGAATTATATTGAGTGAACAAAAAATTTAAGAATGTGCCAAAATTAACTAGCTTCATTGAGCTATATGATTTAATGCATTTACTGCTTGACATTGCGCCCTGTCCACCAGAGGGACTGCTTATACATAGAGTCTGCCAGATCTGTGTCTATATTTTTGGAGATTACTAATTCAAATCAAATCTTACAACTTGTTACATCACTAATTCAAATCAAATCCTCAACTTGTTCATCACTAATTCAAATAAATCCTACAACTTGTTACATCACTAATTCAAATCAAATCCTGCAAACTTGTTCCATCACTAATTCAAATCAAATCCTAACACTTGTTACATCACTAATTCAAATCAAATCCTAAACTTGTTCATCACTAATTCAAATCAATCCTACAACTTGTTAGCATGAGGTGAGGAAGAGAAGTTGGAAGGATATGAAAGAGAAAGGATGAAGGGAGTTGTAGGAGAATGAGGAAGAATAGGAAAAGGGATTTTGAAGGAGGTAAGAGTTGGACAATGTGTTGGGGTTATGCCCAATGTTACATGTAACCGCTCCAGACTGGAGAGCAGAGTTCATCGTTTAACTCATTTTATTTTGTTTTATTTTTCACTTTTTCTTAGCAATGGAAGTAAAAGGAAAATATGGAGATATTCAGAGATACCTTATTCCCCTTTTCATCACAAATTCAAATCAAATCTTACAACTTGTTACATCACTAATTCAAATCAAATCTTACAACTTGTTACATCACGTTAAGCTCTTATCTAATGAGTAGAAGGCCATTTTCTGATTACGTATGCATGGTCTCAGGATATTTTGGGTGGGTAGCATGGGCCAAAAGAAAGAGGACAGGGGGGGCAGAGGGGAGAGCAGTGTTAGCGGATGAGACACATTTCCCTTTGACAGGATTACAAGTTGGCAACGACCAAACGTTTCCATTTTTGTAAAACTTGTTTGTTGACCCAAGCATTGTGAACTATTGGTTGGAGCTTATCTTTGCTCCATGGTGTATACAGAGCTTGGATTGCAAAGCATAAGTACTTTGAAGGAATTCACGTTGTGATGTAAAGGCTTGTGAAGTTGAAGTGCTGTTCCTTATCTCTTTCACATTGGCACGAAGTTGCTGCGGAATCGTGGGTGAAGTTTGTATAAATTTAGTTCGTAGTCAGATGGCAAAATAAATTTGTTGGCCATTTTTGTTTATTTGATGAAAACTGCAGGAATAATTTTGAAGGAGAAAACGATATACAGTACAGTAGTTCTATGATACAGCACTAATGTACTGCTCCTTATTTCATTCGCAGCACATGGCTGCAGGTTGTATTATTTGCTGGGGGTGTGGCATTGTTGCCGATGCAGTGCCCCCTGTAGGTTGTAGCAGTAATTTGCAATTTGGTCAGGGTGCCAGCAATTGCTCACCTACTCTTAGTGAAAGACACCCTGACATCCTTGACGTCCACCAACTAATGCTAGCAGATGGGACACCCAGCTTAACGGCCATCCATAACACACACATTGATGTATCACCCTGCATGCAAATTATGAAGTTTACAGTTTCCAGGTGGGCCGAGATTCAAACCCAGGTTAGACAGCTCAGAGGCGAGTGTGCATACCTCTCGACTATCCTGCCAGCTCCGCCAATGCACTGGGGAAATAATACGTCAATTTTGTTTGAAAATACTCCAGTGAGAATTCCAAACTATAGTGTTTTAATTAGAAAGATAAAAGGTAAGTCAAGTGTTGTCTGCATTTATTTGGTTTGATGCTGTTTTTGGAAAATGCTTGCCAAGAGAGGACTCGCTACTTGGAATTTGATGAGACAGGTGTAATGAACTCAATCACCCTTTCTATGTTTGGCTTTGTTTGCTATTATCTCTGTTTGTATTTCCCTGTATATGTATATATATATATATATATATATATATATATATATATATATAATTGTGTCCAATTGCCAAGGAGACACTGCTTCAGCAGCACCAATGCTCTGCACAGATTATGGTCTAATGTGATATATATATATATATATATATATAATATATATATATATATATATATATATATATACGTATATAATATTTCACCTTTTGTTGCCTTCAATCCTGGAATAACTCAGGGAGTGGACACTTATCCAACAAAGATATTCTAGTTTTGTATTATTAGTTAATTTTCTGAAATGTGTAAAATTTGTTTTTCACTTGGAAGTTGTAGTTTTCGATGTGTAAATACAGTGGGGAAAAAAAATCTGTTTTAATGAAATTTAATTCCAGGAAAAAGGCAAAAAAAGGTGAAAATTTTGAAGGGGGGGGCGGTATAGACTTTTATAGGCACTGTATATATAGTACTGTATATTGTATATGGTTTCAGGTATCTCCATTATTGAAGGGTTAAGCACTTGAAAGAAATTATACACTTGGCAATCGTGACGCCTACGCCTTTTCCTGATGTCAGACATCGCCTTCTCCTCTAGTGCTTTTCCTAAAGATATCCTCGTGGAAACTTTCGGCTGAGCACATTATATAGAGGCATGTTTTATTTGCCCAATGAATGGTGAACTTCAGGACTTTTTAGGGGGTCGGGATATATATATATATATATATATATATATTTGTATTCTGGCATTCTGCCCATAGGCAGGTTCATTGCTGCTGAAGCAGCTTATAAGCAAGGGTTATGGTCGGTGGTTTGCCATTGCATTTCCAGAGATATATTGTTGGCATCGTGGGTCATCTAAGTTGCCTGGTTTGAATTCCAGGGGGCTGCTCCAACAGCAGCCATACCGTTCACCTGGTTTGGCCATCCCAGAACAGATCACTGGTCTTTTCATTCTAATACTTTGCCACTGGGACCGTCAAATCAGCCGTTATGCTATGCTAATTGATACTGCATGCCTCGGGTTAATGGCCGAGCAAGCCGAGGAGATTCGCGGCACAGCCTGGATATACGGCATCAACTGCAATTGAAATCTGGGAAAGTCTGTTGAGGATAAATTGGCAAAGATGATTACCACAGATTAAATTCACCCCGAGACCAGGTACATATCACATAAATGATGGCACAGGGAACGGGAATACATAAAGAAGAAATCACAATCAACAATCAATAATAACGCATCCTCATCAATCAATAAGAATCAATAAGAAATGCTTAATTACCTAGGTCTTAGCGGGCCCAATCATGTACACCATGATAGAGAGAGAAAAGAAATCACAGGACAAAAATTATTATTTGATGTCTGGTAGGACACTACAGGAGGATGTCCGGTAGGTCTCATGGAAGTCAGGTCCCGGCTGCTCTGGCGGAGAAGAGGCCACTGCATCCCGTGCGCTCTGGGTTTGGGAGGAGAGGAGAGGGTGTGGCTCTGGTTTGGTGGGGGTGTGGTTCATGTGTAGCAACACAAGCAAATCCATTGCACCCTTCCAAGGTGAATCTGGGCAACTTCCCTGTTTCCGCCTTCACACACGCCTTTATGGCCACCATCCCGTACGTTACACATGAGATCCTGTGCCCCTCTTCTCTCACTTGCCATTGGCCCAAAGGCATGTTTGATGGGTGGAAGACTGCTCCCCTACTACTTGTCACCTCTCAGGATGACTCTCCCCCAGTCTTGTTGTATAGGTGTGGTGACATTTCTCACCTTTGTGGTGCTTCAAGGACTACTGGGACACTTGAAAAGCACATAAATGACAGATTACAAAGGGCAGAGCATAAAATATAGGTTCACAAGGTTGGTGTTTTTTAGACACGAACACGAGGGTGGGTAGATATCTTCTCTCAATTACAGAAGTGAGACATATCTAATATCACAATTAATTACTTTACACTTACTGTAAGACATTTACTCAGGAGCTAAACTATACCAAACAATGTTAACCCCTCGGAGTTATTTCCACAACACTACCCCCACCATCATTCTTCAGACTCTCCTGAGTCTGCGTCCAGAAAGGGGGGGAGCAGTGTGGAACATGACCCCACTTACCAACAATGCAACTCCCACCCAAGTCATTCCTACTCATTCATCCACTAAGTTTAAATTGGATTTAGATTGGTACCTGGAGGTTATGGAGATAGAGGGGTATGGGGGTGTTGATATGACTTTTAGGTCGTTTGAGCATTGATGGGTGATTGTGTGCATGTGTTTGGAGTGCAGTTGGTGGGGGTCTTGTCAAGGGGGGTTGTGTGGTTGATGTTGTGTGTTTTTAACCAAGCCCATGCCCCCTCCCCTGAGGGAAAGAAAAAAAAATCCAAAAACTATGAAAACTTAAAAAATACTTAAAAATAAAAAAATTCATTAATTAAAAACATTTTTTTGCATTTTCTTCCTTGGATCTTGTGTTGATAAATTAGGATGATGTTCACGCAAACAGGATGGGCTGAATGGCCTCCACCTGTGTTATATTTCCTTGTATTCCTTGTATAAGGCACATACTTGTATGACTAAATCCGGATGTAATTTAAACAACAATGTGTTTGTTGTTGGAATGTTGGCATGAGGTTAAGATTTATATGATGGCTTCTTCAGCTTCTTGTCTATTTTTAATCTAGTCTATAAAGTCTATTTTTGCATTCCCCCCTACTCAGTAACATCTCTCTTCCCAAAAGCTGTCTATCAGAGCCCTGAGTTCCAACACCACAAGTATCCTCGGTGACGATCGCGCCTTTCAGCACCCGGTGCTCCCCTGGCCAAAATGATCTCTCCACAATTGGAGCTCTTCTTGCTGCATATCCATACAAAATTGCACAAAAAGTGCCCATGTGGCCTCTCACAAGGTCTTATTGACCCATCTGGCCCAATGAACAATCAAAAGACCCTCGGCCTATTTGGCCTTGAAACATGAGTGGAGTCTTTTGGTCTTTATGGCCCATTAGCAACGACACAGTAGATGAGTGGTGAAGCAGGTGAGCAGCATGGTCTGGCAGATTACATGGCTGAAAGTGCGAGCAGATGGTGCTAGCCAGCACATGGAATGACTGCAGATGCATTGTACTCAGTGGTGATGGCAGAGGCATGTGGTGTCAGCAGGTAGGATGATCGGCTTTGGCCGTAACTTATCCTAGCCATACCTACCCCACCAATCCCTTTATTTATATCTCTTGCCCCTCTAAACCCCTCTTACCAAATATATCCCCCACCCCCTAGGCCCTATAATCCCATCAAACTAGTCTAAGCTCCCAGGAGGAGATCAAGGTACATGCAGTGACTAATAACATTGAGGTGGCGTGGCCTCACATTGCTCACTGGTGGAGTAGCCCAAAGGGGGGAGGGGGGAGTGGTGCGTGCCTACCCCGACACAAACAATTTGCAATGGGTCCTCGCAAAAGCCGATTACTCTACTCCGTTTATATCCAGCGACCACAAACATCAAAAATGGCGTGAAGGGGAAGCATCCTTTACTGACATAACATTTTAAAAATACATTTTTCCCGAGCTTTAACTCCCCTCCACTGTGGTTCTATGTAACCAATATACCCGTAGTCCAGTGTGCTGGTGCTCTAACAGTTTTGAGCCGCCCTCAAATTTTTTCTCTGTGCCTTTGCATAATATCGAGGCTGGGCAGTGTGGCTCCTTCTGCAGGTCTCTGCCCAGTCTCAAATGTGAGACCCTCGAGCCACTGAGGCCACCTTGCGAGATACCTGCTTCTTCCAAATTCTGGGGAACCCTCTCAGCCCTCTCTGGCATGTGGCACCTCGGGTACTCTCTATGGGTACCCGGGCCCACCTCATCAAAATCTAGGTTGCCCCTCTGGGTTCCTTGGCCTGCTATGGGCCAGTACTCACCCAGCACCTAGGGTGCCCTTCTGCCAAAATACCTACACACCATGGGCTTCACCCCAGCCTCTCAATTACCTTTTTGCACCCCTATGAGAAAACTATTCATGAGAACTAGCACCAACACCGGAATGGCATCCATGTTCCAAAACAGCTGAATCCCCTCTTTATACTGCTAACATGAGGCTTCATATCCACAGGGGGGTGTGCGTCTTCTTCAATACACATTCACACCATCTTTGCACCATTCACTCAACATGAATCCTGAAATAAATTGGTTCATGCACTTCATTCATCTCATCACCTCTTCAACTCATTTCCACTTTCATTCCTAATCTCATCGGGACAGGAAGAGGAAGAAGGATGAAGTCATCCATCCTAACCTCAGCCAATTCAAAATAAAATAATTAAAAACCCTGTCAATTTGAATCATCATCTAAAGTCCCTCTAATTCTAATCACCTGTCCTGTCAGCCTGCCTGCTCAGTCTTCTGCCCTGCTGATAACATTCCTCTGGGCCACTGGATTCACCACAGAGAACATAGCCTCGGCCTCCAGGCCCAATGCACATGCCGTGGGATCCACACAGGATCCCTGATGGAGATCCCGCAGCCATGGTCACCGTGCTAACTTTGGCCGTGCACTCTGCACCGACTTCCGTGCATGCCCGGCATTCTGCCGTGCACTCTCCGCATGTTCCCCATGGAGCCCCTCTCTGACAGGTTCCGGTACCCCCACATTTTCACCAATGTTCATTGGGGACCGTGTAAATTTGCCTGACATCTTCCCCCTCCCTTTCTATAGAGCTCACTGGGGATACATCCCTTCCCCCAACTTGCTTCATGGCTCCATCTTTCTGTCGAAGGCTTGCTGTGGCTTTGAAATGCACTCAAATGGCGCAGTGTCATTTTAATACTCGGGGATTGCCACAATAAAACCCGGAGGGAGCATGCAAACTCAATCCTAACTATACTCTTGGGGCCTGCATGCATGCATGGTTTGACATGTGGCACCCCCTGTTTGCCCCTTGGCTTACCCTGAGCCAGAGCCGTACTGACTATCCCCTGGGGAAGGGAAGCCGCCCTAGTTCTAATCCTAACCAGTCCCTCACTAATGACTGCTTCCCCACCTGCATTCCTCTTTCTCTCTCCTCAATGCCAATGCTAATACGCGTCTCCACATGTGACACATATTCCATGCTCACCATGCTCATGCACCCGCTTGCCCTCTCCTACAGAAGGGACAGTATGCACAGGCTGCACATTTTTGGTCTCACGACACGATAACTCGCTGTGTACCGAAGCACACGGTTTGCATACTGGCCCTTCGACTTTAACCGCAGAAACCCGTGTGCCGTGACTTCAAATGCAGATTCTGGCAGCTCACACGCAGGACCGCTGTTCAAATTCACCCCGAGACAAGGTACATTTAATATAAATTATGGAACAGGAAACAGGAAACAGGAATACTCAGATAAGTAATCACAATCAACAATCAATAATAACACCCCTTAACCTCTACCAATACACACCCATGAACCAATGAACAAACAGATCCTTAATTACTAGGCATTATCGGGGTCTATCATGCACACCACAATACAGAGACAGAGGGAATCACAGGATACAAAATGCAGTGTGATGTCTGGTGGGACACCACAGGAGGATGGTAGTCAGGTCCCGGCTGCTTTGGCAGGATACAGGCCACCACGTCCCATGCGCTCTGGGCTCGGAAGTAAAGGAGAGACGTGACGCAGACGTGGCAGCATGGGCAAATTCAATGCACCCTTCCAAGGTGAATCTAGATAAACTCCCCGTTTCTGCCTGCGCACTCTCCTTTATAGCCACCGCCACATACATCACCCATGGTGGACTATGCCCTCCCCTCTCATTCACCATTGGCCCAAAGGCCTGTTGGATGGGTGGGTAGTAGACCTGCCCCTTATTAATTGTCACCTCAAGCCAGCCCTCGCCCAGTCTTGTTGCAGAGGCATGAGTCTTATTGCATTGGTGCAGTGACATTTCCTGCCTGTATTGGTGCCTCAAGACCTGCCATGATGCTTACTATGCATCATAAAGCACATAAATGCACATAAAAAGCACATAAATGATGGACTATGCAAAGGGTAGAACATAAAATAAAGGCTCTCAGACTTGGTGGTTGTTAGACAACAGGGTGAGTATACGTCATCGATCTATTAGTTGTCCAATATCACAATTAATGACTTTATGCTTACTCTAAGGCATTTACTAAGGAGCTAACTGAATTATCCTAAGCAATGTTAACTCCGTGGAGTCATTTTCACAATATATTGTTGTTCCGTTTGTGGGGGGGAAGGGGGTAGATATCACCATAGAGCAGATAGGAATGTATGGAGTAGCATGGTCCGTGTGCGAGTAGATAGCCATCTCGATGTATAGGTAGGGAAACGTCAGCTTATGAATTATCTTGTTCGCATTTGTGCCACACAGGGGGTGGTGCGTGGTAATAAGTAGTTAAGGATTATTGTTCAGGAAAATGTGCATGAAACCTCCATGAAAACCTCTAGCGGAGGGCGCCGGGAGACTTGGCACGAAAGAGGTGGGGGACGGAGCTATGAACGCCTCCCGAGGGGCAGAACAATAGATGTGTGGGAGGGGTGGAGCACCGCCCTGAGAGGAGGGGGCAGAGTTATACTGTATATGCCTACAAAAGGGGTAGAGCGTGGCCGAAGAGGAAGGAGAGGGAGGAGACAAACAGGCAGTTGGGAGTGAGAGTGTTGGAGACGGCGGAGGAAAAACGTCGAGGTCTGGTCTGAGGAGAACGGGGCAGTTGGTCGGAAGAGAACAGAGAACTGACCAGTTTGTGAGGAGAATTGTCTCTGAGGAGAGGAGGTTGTCCTGCCTGCCTGCGCTTTCATCCTTCCTGCCCTGCCGCATCCCTGGAGCCTGCTGTGCCATCACCGCCTGTTTGTCTCCCCATCATCTGCTCGCCTCATCGTTGTCATCCTCATCCCTCCTCATCACATGCTCGTCCCCGCTGCCCCAGAGCTGAGTCTGAGTCCCCCAGTTTTTGTTCCGTTCCCATCTGTGACTGAGTTCAGAGTGAGGCGCCTTCGTTTCTTTAGATTTCTTTCATCCATTTATACATAATTATTTATTATCGATTTTGTGTCCACTTTTCTTCTCCACCACAACCCGCCGTCATATCCTCCATCATGTTAAATCATCCCTGGCTCTTTTTTATTATTGTGGTTTGGGAAATAAACCCGTTGGGTTGAAAAGCTTTAAGGTTTCTTGTGTCTCTCCTCACGACCCCCACGCACATTGTCCGCCATTAATTTGGAACATCTCCATCGGAGTTGAGCCGCTTGTGACATCGCAGGACTTTAACCTCCCACCGCAACAGCTCGACGTTAGTTGAGCCATCAACGCGACAACATATATAAATGTATGTATGTATGTATGTATGTATGTATGTATGTAAGTATGTGCCTGGTGTTGGCTTAATGGTTAGGGTGGTGGGCTTGGGATCCAAGGATCCTGAATTCAAATCCCACTTGGCTGTTGAATTAATACCAGGTGGGGTTGACTCTGCCTGTCATCATTCTGAGGTCAGCAAAATGAGTACCAGCTTGCTGGTATCCTGTGTCGGAGTGGCGACCCGTCCAGGAGTATATGTATATCAGTATAACATATAATATGTATATGTAAACCCACTGATATTATATATATATATATATATATCATATACATTTTGAAGTTTTTGTTTGTTTGTTTGTCTGCACGCGCTAATCTCCTGAACGGTGAAAGATAGGAGGAAACCTTTGAAACAAAAAATGCTAGGACGGGCCCCAGGAAGGTTATAGGCTAGGTGGCGAGGCTCCTCGGCTGAGGGGGGGGGGGATTTTAGACTGTAGTTTATATTTAATGGGATTTTACGGCCGCGACCATCGTGGAGGAACCTCGGAAACAAAAAATGGTGGAACGGGCCCCGGGAAGGTTATAGGTTAGGTGGCGAGACCCCTCGTCTCATTTAGCATAACCTTCCCGGGCCCATCCCTACATTTTTTGTTTCAGAGTGTTTTGTTTCCCCCTCACCAACCCCCTTAGGCTATGCCTGCCATGGCCCAATAGGGAATTGATACTGGGCTCGCGTCAGATCTATGTCCAGAAGATTAATTCATTTACAAAGAACCCGGGCAACGCCTGGTGCATATATATATATATTACTGTATATGTACAAAAGTGATGTACACAGCGATTTGTAGGAATGAAGATCAGGCATTCGATGGTATGAGTGTGGAAAGTGGAAAAAAAACCAAAACATTTTGAGCGCTTTGTCGTACAGAAACCGTTGCGGCATGCTCCATGCCAAGGCATTGTTGAGCAGGCCAAAACAAAATGGTGACTTAAGACCCCCTGTGAAGTGACATCAGGCTGACCATGATGGCATTCTGCTATCTTGGTAAGGCTTTAAAAAATTTTTTTTATGGTGAGCACCCTGTTAGTTATCTTCAAAAGCAGTGTTCCAATTTACCTAAATATCCAGTTTTCATTCATGCACTCTCTTGGAGTTTCCTTAGTATGCATTCAAAGTTTTGGATTGCGAGGTTTCATGGTTTTGGAGTTATGAAGGACACACACTCACACACACACACACACTGACACTTATTATTATAAATAAGATACAGAGATGGAGAGAAGAAGATTGGGAGAGGAATACGAGATGAGAAGAAAGTTGAATAGCATGACATCAGCAGATGGAGCAGGGGGGAAAATCTGTGTTTGCTGGGTGATTGTGACATGTATGTGGTGAACAGGGAAATGCAATGATTGACTATTTCATGCTCAGAGAAAAGGATTCGTGTATTTGTCCAATGCATGCTGCTGCGGTGGCATGCGAGCTTCCCTGCTGTCCATCAGCAGCTGAGCTTGAAGTCAAATCTCCAGTCTTGCCTGTAATGCACCTGCATTATGGTGGTCTGTTTTAAAGATGTGATAACCAATTCAATTAGCTCCTAAAGAGATCACAATAATTTAGTTCTTCTTGGTAAGTAGTAATTCATTATCCTAAAGCTATATTGTTTCATCTCAGGGCATGTGTGTATTCATGTGCGTGCATTTCAAACATGGAAAAGGCACGGGCTACTAATAAATGTTCTAAGTATGACTTCACCAATTTTGTAACAGACAATCACAGGCAACGTTTAATCTAAAAATGATGGACTTAATCGGGCCTCATTGTCAAAAAATTGAGCCTGAGGAAGTCAATCAGTTACAGATGAAATGTTGCTGGTGATGACTTCTGTTCTACCATGTTTGTCATCTTGAAACAGACTAGTTGTACTTGGTGTGATTATTGGTTGGCTGTGCTTTATTTTTCCTTTCTCATCTATAAACTAGAAGGGCACTCGGTGGAGTGCATACCTCCACTATGTAATGCCTGATCCACGAGAACATATCTGGCCCAGAACATATCTGGAGAACATATATGCCACCCACCTTAACCTGATTGTATGTATGTATGTATAATGAAGAACTAGTCTTGCAAATTAAGGCTAGTGTCTATCTGCGTTGGCGGACAAGTACAGTAATATCAAATTGCTTATGTAAATATGTATTTTGATATTGCTGCCATTGTTCAGTTTATCACACATTTTTCAAAGATTCGAACAGTGTCAAAAACTTCAGTTTTGATAATTCATTAAATCCCATGTCCGGGGTGGAAATCTAAATACAATTGTAGTAAGTGTTGAATATTTTGAGTAAATAGTGCTTAATCTCATATTTGCGGCGGGGGAGGATGAGCAGTATGAGGGGGAGTAGGGAGGAACTCAAAATTTCCAAAAGATGAGACTTATTGCAACACTGTTGTAATCCAGGAAAGAAATAATCTCTGTGTTTAATGGCGTTCGTGTGTTGGGTGTGTTCTACGACTTATCGTACTTGTACAGGCAAGTCAAATTGTCAGCAAAGTCGCTTAAAATTTGCTCCGGCAAATGACTCGCCACATCATGCAAGTATCCCCAATCCAAGGGATTTTGCCCGGGTCGAGTGCAGATTAAAAATCCCACTCGAACTTTGATGCGCCCCTTTGTTTATAAAATTCCCACTGCGTTTATGCTTATTTTAGAGGAGAGTGTCCTGAGAATCCCTTGTGAAATGTTTATGTAAAAGTCAACTTTGAGATAATTTTAGCAGATTCCTGTTCGTGATATTTCAAATGACGCTGTGGAGGAATTTTATCCACTTTCTTACTGGCTCCGATATTTTATTTATTTATTCGGTGATCTTCGATCTTCATCCTGCATGTGATGCATGTACAAGTTCCTCTTGGGGTTGTACATGTATCAAATGCAGGACAAAGACTTAAGTAGACATTGGTGTACTTTTTCATGAATTGAAACGCCATTAGTGGACAATGGACAAGCAGATACAATAGGCATTTGAACCTGGGTTCACCTGTATCATGATATGAACTCCATGATATGAACCTGGGTTCACTTCATACATTCAGTTAAAAGTAAAGTCTTCCATGAGGAATGTTTTTTTTGTGGTTGTTGTTGCTGTTATTTGAAGCTTATTTGCAAACATCAAATCCCACCCTTCCCGGCTGAGCGCTTTTCATGATGACGATAAACGAATGCATGGTCCATGGGTACAACACAAAAGTATTCTGAGCAGTGTAGCAAGACAAGTGGAAGACATTTCACACTCTTGAAAAACTCCACTATCGTGAGGGAAAAACTTGGTCTTCATTGAGAAAGCCCTGGTGTCTTTGAGTGGTCCATCTTTGGCATGATTCATAATGCAGATGTGTAAAAGTCACGTGGCGTAAACTCGCTGGGCAGTCATGTGTGTGTGTGTTGGCTGCCAGGCCTCGTGAGGACAGAGGCTTTGCTCTCGGCACCACCGTCTCTGAAGTGGCAGCGAGACATGTGGTGTGCACAATCCGATCTAGGCTGAAACGAGCTTGGGAGGTTTATCTGAAGAATCCAGCTCACGCCCTGCTTCATCAAAGGCTGCACAAAACAACACTGGTGTCAAAGGGCACATCACATATGCTGTGCATCACTTGACACATACATTGTGAGCTTGTGATATTATGAACGTGAGTGACATCCATATTGGGGGAATGCCCAGTGTCTTTTCCAGTGAAGAAAATGTGGATTGCTCAAGGCAACTGTACTTAATTTCACCACTTGCACCCACTGATAATTACAAACATATATATATATAAGTTTAAGACCATTCCTCAATTTTTATCTTCACTCATATAATTGTCTGAACAGTAGAAAAAGTAAAGTTTGATGCTTGGTAATTTCATTTTTTTTTGTGTGTCTAAGTATGGAGAAGGAGGAACCATAGCCTGGCTTAAAGTAAATACGCTTTGTTAAGAATCAATAAATTCTTAAAAAATTCAGATTCACTCCAGATTTTGCCATTTATTTAGTCCACAAGCTCTGATCATCATATCCGAAGACAAATTTTGATTATATACTTTAATTCGTCCGTAGAGGCCATCATGGAAAATTGCTTCATGTAATGTATATATCGCTCTAAGCTCTAATTTGAAAATTTATAGGCACCTGCTGATGCAGTGCCCCTATATGTTAGAGCAGGAATTTGGAATTTGGCCACGATGCTGGGGATATCTCCCTCACACTTTGCGATGGACACTGAAGGACACATTTCTCAAAGATTCAGACAGTGTCAAAAACGCGAAGGGTCCTTTAACGTCCGCAGTCTAATTCTGGCAGACGTGACGTCCAGTTTAACATGCATCTGAGGGAGGAACACGCATTGATGAATCACCCTGCCTGTGAAACACCAGCATGATGATCGCAATTATTGATAGTTTATAGCTGGGTTGAGATTCGAACCCAGGCTCGACAGCTAAGATAAAGTGCTCATATCTCTCATTCATCCTGCCATGGTGTTAGGGTTACATGGTGTTGATATAATTAGACATGCTCAGGATTGTCTGCCCCTTCCTCCATGTCTGACAACTCCACGAGAGGACATAATGATTTCTTCTTCGCACTTCTTCTTGGTGATGGGGTTGGTCTTGATGTTGTAAAATAAGTTGGGAATGTTGATTCTGTGGGTTCATCAGTTTGAGGCCTTTCAACCTTCTGGAAGAAGCTAGAGCGAGTCTCTTCTGTCCTGCTTTCTTTTTTTTCAGCAACTATTGCTTTGTAGCCACTGAAAACATTTTCCATTCTCTCTCGAACTCGCAGTCAACTTGTCCCGTCCGTTGCTTTACCCATTCTAATCCTCCCATTATGATATAATCGTTCTTTTAGATCGATCTTTATTTTAATATATTTTTCCTTCCTAACTCTGGGGATTTCCCCATGGAGCCGGTCACTACGCCCGCTGCTCAATTAATTTTGTTGCACTCAAGGAAGTGTAAGTTTTTGCTGATTAGTATATACCAGCATGTACCACCCGTCGCTTTGCTGATGGGAATACAAAGAGAAGTGAACGAGAGAAGAGGAGAGAGAGAGAGAGAGAGAGAAGAGAGAGAGAGAGAGAGAGAGAGGAGAGAGAGAGAGAGGGGAGAGAGAGGAAGGGGAGAGAGAGAGTGGGAGAGAAGAGAAGAGAGAGAGAGAGAGAGAGTGGGAGAGAGAGAGAGTTGGAGAAGAGAGAGAGGAGAGAGAGAGAGGTGGGAGAGGAGAGAGTGGGAGAGAGAGAGAGAGAGAGAGAGAGAGAGAGAGGAGTGGGAGAGAAGAGAGAGAGAGGGAGAGAGAGAGAGGTGGGAGAGAGAGAGAGGTGGGAGAGGAGAGAGAGGGAGAAGAGAGAGAGAGAGGAAGAGTGGAGAGAGAGATGAGAGAGAGGGGGAGAGAGAGAGAGAGGTGGGAAGAGAGAGAGAGAGGGGGGAGAGAGAGAGGGAGGAGAGAGAGAGGTGGAGAAGAGAGAGAGGTGAGAGAGAGAGAGGGGAGAGGAGAGAGAGGGGTGGGAGAGAGAAGAGAGAGGGGAGAGAGAGAGAGAGGTGGGAGAGAGAGAGAGGGTGAGAGAGAGAGAGAGAAGAGAGAAGAGAGAAGAGAGAGAATGACAGAGAGAGAGAGAGAGAGAAGAGAGAGAGAGAGAGAGAGAGAGAGGTGGGAAGAGAGAAGAGGTGAGAGAGAGACAGAGAGAGAGATAGTATCAAGGGAGGACAAAGGTGGTGAAGAGAGAGCAATTCCTAAAGAACGTTGCTATAACACTCAGAAGGAGGAGTGTGAGGAGGGTGTGTGGTGAGTGAGGAGAGAGAGAGAGAGAGAAGAGAGAGAGAGGAAGAGAGATATCAAGGGAGGAACAAGGGGTGGTGAAGAGAGGAGCAATTCCTAAAGAAAACCGCTATACACTCAGAAGGAGGAGTGTGAGGAGGGTGGTGGGTGGAGTGAGAGAAAGAGAGGGGAGCGGAGAGAAAAAGCGAGAGAAAGGTGAAGGTGGACGTGGAGTTAGCAAAGAGAATGTTATGTTATGCTTTATGAACACACCACACACACACACACACACCACACACACACACACACACACACACCACACACAGACACTTCCATATTTACGTTGATGCATTCCTGGAAAACATCGTTTATATTGAAATAATGTAATCAAACTTCAAAAATCCCAATCACTTCATGTATTAAAAGATTGTTGCATTTACTGACAGGAAAAAATTGAGTGGATTTTTCAGATGAGCTAATCAAAATATTATTGCAATAAAATACTATACATGGGGGTCTGTTTCATCTTCTTTTTTTTTCTTTTTTTCCTGTGCAGCACAAGGCTGCGAGTAACATCATTGAAGTGAGCGTTGCAGTGCTAGGGCAGGAACTTGGAAATGGCCATCATACTGGCAATAGCTCGCCTACTCTTCACGAAGGACGCCGTTGGATCGTTAATATCCACCAACTAATGCCAGCAGATGGGAATCCCATTTAACGCAACAATTGCAACAACATTTTTGCCAAGTTACAACAACCGAGAGGTGGCACACACATTGATGAATCACCCTGCCTGTGAAACACCAGGATGACAGTTCATAGCTGGGCCGAGATTCCAACCCAGACTAGACAGCTTAGAAGCAGTGTGCGTACCTCGAGGTCATCCTGCCAGCCTCTTTGTCTAATTGCATTGACAACAAATTTCACGAATCTAGTAAATCGTTTACTTATTAGGTATGCAACTATGGTGGAATTTTCATCACAATCCTCCTCTAACCTGACGTTCTCGATACATGTCCCGACCATCTCCTTAGTCCTGTCATCCTGGGCTGGCAGAATAGCCTAGAGGTGGGCACATTAATCTTTGAGCTGTTTAGCCTGGGTTTGAATCCATACTCAGAACTTAAACTGCCACCCTGGTGTTTCACATGCAAGACGAGTCATCAATTTGTGTGCTGTCCATCGGTTGTAAAGCCGAGTGTCCCAACTTCTTGCATTAATTTATGGACCTTAAATGTCCCCTGGTGTCATTCATGAAGAGAGGGCAAGTTATCACTGGTACCTTGAGCAAATTACAAATTCCTGCATAAGCTGTTGGTAGCAAGGTGTCTGATCCTCTCTGGTATTCCTTTATACTAAGTTACGCTGCTTGCTATCCCAGTGTGTGGTTCCTGTGCAGGCTGCAGCTACTATACTGCAAACAATTTCACGCTCCAGGTGCTCACATGCCAGATGTGAATGGTGGTCTTCAGCTACGAAGATTCATTCAAATAACATTACGCCTACCTAATCCAAACCTTCCTTTCCTTCAATTCTATACTCACCCATACTCTACATTCTGTCTCCTAGCATCCCCCCTTCGTCTCAATAAATTCTCCCTTGCATTGTAAAAAATACATTCCTCTGAAGTATATCTATTGGTGCTTCATAGACATAGCAGAGAAGAAATACATTATCTGCACTTTGAAGTAGACACAAGGAAGTTTAAATCCATGTCCCCCTCCTATCCGCAATGCCGATCAAGGTAGCTATCTAAATTCATTTGGCAAAAGTCGTTGTAATTGATTTTCTTTTTTGGGATGAAGATGTAGACTTTTACAGGATTGCTTGGACTGCAGAAGGTTCTCCAAAGTGCTACATATGAAAAGTCTTTTTCATTTGGCAATTGTGAGGGCTCGAGAGAAGGAAGAAGTTCTGGCAAAGATCGTTCAATCATCACGGGTCGCTGCTAAATGATTGCATCATCGATAGCAAATGCATATAGATCCATACAGAGCATAAATATGGATCACTACTTCAAAGAGATAATGTCTCATGTTCAAATGGAATCTGCCCAAGTTTATATCAACACCAGTCTTGGAGAATGCTTTCTGTCTCGAGGCTTCATACAACAAGACAAGAACTGTTTATACAAAGTATATGCAAAAAGCTCTGGGCAGTGGAATGGTGCGGAAGGTATGCAAGGGTGTCAAAAGTACAAATGTCTTTGCTACACACAAGGTAAAAAGAAGAAAAAAGTGAAACGAAGGAGAAATATACAGAGATGAGAAAACACTGAAAGACGGATGAAGAAATTTAAGAAAAATAACATTTGAATGGTTGGTGAAGATAAATGCATGTTATAGCTGGTGTGTACCAAAAGCACAATTTGATTAAATTTTTAAAAATCCAGTGCAAGTGATGGGCGAACGCTGCTCATAGAGAGCTCGGCGTTGTTGTTCTTCTTCTTCTTGTTCTTGTTCTTCTTCTTGTGAAGACAAAACCTAACGTCTAGGAGTCGGCTCTTGTATGTACAAGATCCGGATCTCCTAAATACTAAGCACATGTACACATACTCGCATTGACGGTGCCTTTTGAGAGGCTCTATCATGAACTTTTAAATATATTCGGACATTTGCTTTAAAGTTTCGAAAAGTTCACGTTACTATTAAAGATTATTCCATTTATCGTATTGTAATTTGTAAATACACTATTTATTTCGTAAATACACTATATATCGTAAATACGTAAATACATTATGACGGGTCTCGCTATTGGCTTAATCAAGGCACGTGACGAAATATCGGAAGTCGTTTTTTTTGTTTGTTTGTTTTTTTTAGCCGACAAAACCTTTAGGACGCTGCTCTTGGACACATTTGTCCTTGTTCTTCAACGGCCACAGTTATTCTACTTTCTTGTGGGGTTGGCTGGGGGAAGCTTGGCCCAAGTCTTTCACGAAGTGGCGGCCAGCACTGATGTCCGACTCAACCGAGGGTACTACTACTACCACAACTACTACTACTACTACCGCTAGAACTTTAACGACCCAATTTTCGTGAGGTCACCCGACAAACCTCTTTGGCTCAAGTCTTTCATGAACAAACTGGCCAGGTCTGACGTTAGGCTGGAGTTGATTTAGGCAGGAATTTGTAATTTGTTAAGGGTGTCTGCAATAACTGAACTACTCTTTGTGTAAGATACTGTGGGATCATTAATATCCACCAATGACCAGTGCTGACAAATGGGTCCTCCAGCTTATCAACCTTGCAATGCACATCGCACATATCGAAGCCTTGCTTTGCAAGGGAAACAACAGGGTAACAGTTTATAGTTGTGTCAAGATTCATATTGAGGTGCGACAGCTCAGTGGTGCATGCCTCCAAGCTCTCCTGTCAACCCGTTTTTGTTTTTCATATGAGAATTGGATGTGAAAAATTTGATCATGATAAGATCTCATAATTTTCAGTTTTAGAAATCACCGTTTGGTTTCCCAATGTGAAAATATATGCTGCTCTAATGCAATGGCAGCAGATACTGCTGCAATGCAGAGCATGCCGTCCTTTCATCAACGGTGATGGAAATCCAGCTCTCCCTTTTACATTTCAGTCGTAGATTATATATTTCAAAAATATGATGTCATTGTGTGCTGGTACCTTAGCCAAATGCCCTGTTTGCGGTTAGTTGCATAATTAGTACCACCTACTGTTGGTAGAAGTTCCTGGATGTGAATATGGCACAGGTATGAGGGTCTCAATGATCTTTTCCCATGTTACAGCTTCCTTGTTGTTTTTTAAACATTGTATTAAGTCTCATTTTTCATTTAGGTACAGCCAGGGTGGTAAGAATTATGTTGCTTGAGACTTATTATCCTCCTCGGGAGATACTCTCAAACAAAACAGGAAAAAAAATTGTATTCATTCAGTTTGGTGAAGGTTAAAACTAGGAAGAGAAACAGCAAACTGCCACAGTTTGTTCTCTTTTTATTGGCTGCTTCATTTGTAATGATGCTCAGGAAAGAGTGTGGCGATGGATGCAACAGAAAGGTTTTTTTTTAATAAGGGTTGGACTGTGAGTCATACAAGGTAATAGTCGAAGACTCAATGAGTCTTATTGAGTCTTTCATTGTTCGATTTTCTTTTGTCCCACTTACAGGTCACCCTCAACGGGAAACTGGTTGGAATCGGTCGGAAAACTCCTGACTGCCAAGGAGACACCAAGTATTTCAGATGCAAATTTTGTAACTTCACCTACATCGGGAGCTGTCGCATGGATCTGGAGTCACATGTCCTAAACACGCATGCTAACAAACTGCATGGTGTTTTGGATGAGGATGACAAGAAGGAGGTGGAGAATACCATTAAGGGATGTGATAACAACAAAGCTGAAAGGCTACTAGTTAATGGGCAGGTCATACTACGTAGTGAGGCTTTACACACTTCCTCTGTCTCTTCTTTCACACCAAAGACAGAGGATTATGGCTCTTCAGGCACTACATCTACAAATGATGTCAGAGAGGGACTTATAAAAGAGGAGCCTCAGACTAACGGCAGCGGTTCGCCGAGTGCTGTCAGCTTGTGTCCCGAAGAAGCTGAACTACGGACGGATGATGACTGCGACTCGTTTTCCGTGGCAAAGAGTTCATCGATGATGAAACCTGGTGGTGCAGAACCACCTGTCGGCTTTGCTGAAAGTGTGTCGAAGACCCCAGTGTCCCTAACAAATGGGCAGCACTGGGAAGGTGACCGGGAGACCAGTGTATTGGGATTTGAATGCAAGAAGTGCATCTTTAAGAGCCTCACTGAGAAGGATTTGTTGCTGCATTTCAGGTGAGTACCCATCGCATGTAAACATTGAAAAGTTGCTTGATAATTTTTGTTTTCACTTCGTGACTTTATTCATGGTTTGTGCTGCAAAAGTGAAAAAGCTCGTCTTATAAACAAATGACAAATCAAATGACCACCATGCAACTAAATCAGGTTTTGTGACTTTTAAAGTGTTTTTGGCAAGATAAAACTTTGGAGAGGAGAGTTTTGTTCTCACAAAAGTTTTATTTATTTATTTATTGTGACTTGGGTATGTGCACCTTTTTATTTTATTATTGTATATTCACCTGTGTTTAATAATAGCAATGTACAATGCATAATAATTGTAGCAATTGGTAGTAATCTAGTCAATGAATGAGCACCCTTTATTTCAGGATGTGGCTGGGTTTCTTTTTCTTTTTAAACCAAGCTCTTAATTTTTGTGGACAACAGGACAATGGTCAATGAATAATCCCTAAATATGGAACCACAATGGAATGCAACACAAAGAGCAACACTGAGCAATTCATGTTGCAGATGCTTGCTGGGGTATATAGATAATTATAGTAGATCTGAGAATGAAGGATCAATATTGTAGTAGATCTGCACGCAGACACACACTGCTGCACAAACCAATTGCAATTGTCTTATGTCGTCCCTTCGGGGAAACGTGCTCGAGGCTAATATAGCACATTTTGTCAGAGCTTCAAACCTTTGACTTAGGGTTTTAAACATAAATTAGCATTTCATTAAAAACAATTCAGTAATTTATTTATTCACTTGCATTCTTCTTTTTAGCAGCGTCTCGCGAGGGCCTACCCTGACAATAGCTTTGTGATCGCAGATATCTAGTTATTTTTGATGGGATTGGATTTGGAGGGGGGGGGGAGGAGTGGAAGTTTAATTGTTGGAATGCATTTGCTGTTTAACGGTGCATTATTTTCATATGCCCCTCCGTCCTCTCTTCCTCCCCTCCCCCTTATCTACTCCCTATCTCCATCCCCTGCCTCCTCTCTCTCCCCTGCTTCCTTTCTCTCCCCTCCCTTCCTCCTCTTTCTCTCTTCCCATCCCCTCCCTCTTCTCTCTTTCCCTCTCTTAACACCCCTGCCAGCGAAACAACGGGTTGTATTTGCAAGTATGTAATAATCATCATTTTATAAAATTTGAATTTTTGCTTCTATTGAACATGAGGTTTTTGTTTCAGTTGAAATTTTTGTTTCAATTCTGCAATATAACATTGAGAAATTCTCTCTGTCAGTTATTTGGCCTTTTCTTAAATGATCATTGTAATAGGTCTTAAACATGGACCATGTCTGGACTGTGCAGTGACATTGTAACTGCAATAATTATCTCCCATAATTAAGCCTCCTCCTTCAGGATAGGGGGAGGCTTATCCCTGTTGTGAAGCCTGGTGTTGGCTTTGTGGTTAGGGTGGCTGGCTTGGGATCTTAGAGTGCTGAGTTGAAGC
This sequence comes from Eptatretus atami, assembly GCA_035128595.1. Lineage (NCBI taxonomy): Eukaryota > Metazoa > Chordata > Myxini > Myxiniformes > Myxinidae > Eptatretus > Eptatretus atami. The sequence continues at coordinate 81,904,337 of CM068962.1, read as the reverse complement.
CCCGTTGGCTGCTGAATTCACACCAGGTGGGGTTGACTCAGCCTGTCATCCTTCTGAGGTCAGCAAAATGATTACCAGTTTGCTGGTACAGGGGCACAGCATCAGTGGCATAGTTGTGCACCAACAAAATGATAGCTACCTGGCAGCCAAGCTGCCATATGCAAGAAGAAGATACCTGTTGTCAGATTTGTTTCTGCAACGAGTGCCCCAAATTTCTACAATTAGTGTCGGTGGAAGTGTAATGGTACCTCGGAGTTCTCTATGAGGACCTTCATGAGGACAGAGCCACCATTTTTTTTTTCTTCTGTTTTTTTCTTCCAATATCTGAGCTGTATCTCAGATATGGCTGGGACTTTCGGAATGAAATTTTGCAGAAATAATGTCAATAAAAAGTATGGTGGGTTGACTTAACTTTTTTGACTTTCACCTATTTTTTTAAGGTCATGACCTAATTATAGACAATTTAACATCTTCCACCATAACTCGACTAAGCTTTGTTCGATCAGAACAAAATTTCCCTCTCTGCATAGACTAAGCCCGAGAACAAGTTGCATTTGCAATTAATTTACATCATATCCTTTTGAGTTAAAGGTCATGGTAAAAATGACAATCTAAAAAAAAAAACTGCATATTTTTGTCATCGCTCAATTTTGCCATTGCGGAATCTCAAAGACCACTAGGTCTTCATAGATGTCCTTGCATCATAACAGTGTACCTGCACTGAAGTTGTGCACCTGATATCTGATTTCTGTCCTTGACTTACTTTTTCAGATTGTGATGAAAATCTGAAAAATTATAACTAAAAACACTTTTTTTTTATCATAACTTGAATAATTCTCCAATTTTCATAATGCTGAGTTTTATGGATAGACGATAGATTGGGACACATTTTCTTAATTTAGACTCTATCCCTAAATGTTGAATGTCAAGATGGTGTGGCGGGCTGAAAACAATATGGCTATCATTAGACCACTGTCGCTGGGCAACTTCACTGGTACAAACTTGGCTTCTTCAGCTTCCAGATCTTTTCACTTCATTCTGAGGTCTTGGTATTTGGTCATTTTCTTGATTATGCATCGTTAGTCCAAATTGCTGGTATTCACATCTCAATTAGTAATGCCTTCTTCTCTTTTTGTACCTAAGTATGATATCTTGTTGCAATGCTTTGTTTTCGATGTTCACACTCGATGGATCATTAGGTTGTACATGAGCGGTACTTCTCTTTTGTTCAGTGTAGGGCACTGTAGGGTGCTTGAGACGTTGCTCTCCACATCCCCCCCCCCTTATTCACTCTACCCCTTCTTAGCATCCCTCCCTCCCCCTCGTCCTCTCCCCTCCTTTCCTCTGTTCTTGCCCCTCCATGCTTTCCCTTCCCCTCCCTTCCCTCCATCCTCTCTGCTTCCTCTGCCTTCCCTCTGTCCTCTCTGCCTCCCTCCCCTATCTCCCTCCCCTGCCTCCTCTTCCCCCTGCCTCCTGTCTCTCCCCTCCTTCCCTCTCTCTCTCTCCCATCCCTCTCTCCTCTCTTCCTCTCACCTCTCTCTCTTCCTCTCCCTCCATCTCTCCTCCTCCCTCTGTCCTCTCCACCTCTCTCCCTTCCCTCCATTCCCTCCATATTTTCCCCTCCCTCCGTCCTCTGCCTCCCTCACCCTTATCTACTCCTCTTCCCTCCCTCCCTCCTCCTCTTCCCCTCTTCCCTCCTCCTCCTCCCCTCCCTCTCTCCTCTCTTCTCTCTCCTCTTCCTCTCTCTCCATCCCTCCATTCCCTCCTTCCATTCTCTCCATGCTTCACCACTTTTTTTTTAATTTTGGTTATTCGTCTAACTTGACGCCCAAGTTGTGTTTTTTTTTGCAAATACCACTTGAAATTCAGAGCCCTATTAAAAAAATTAAGTTTAGCAGCAGGGAACGATGCGACTATAAACAATGCAGCACACAAAGGGTTAACCAAAGGTGGTAAAAACGCTATTCGATATATTGACTAATCAGTAATGATAAGGAGATTCCAAGTAAGACAACATACATACATACATACATAACATTTTTCAACAAAGCACATTTCTCAAAGTTTTATTTACTTTTTTCATTGCCAGTTGTCACCTGTGACACATGACGTTACCTTTACTGCAAATAGCGTCCCCAAAATAAAGAGCAGTGTTGCCTGATTTATAGGGACCAAGTCATGATTAATTAATGGTGATGAATGCGACATGATTTTCTTGATAAATCATGACAATAAAACTTTGAGAAATGTTTGTTCATTCACAAGCATCAAGCCGCATCATGGTATTTTTTTTTATGATGGTTTGTATTTGGAATGGTAACTTTTGGACACCTTGTATACAAATGAAAACAATCCAAATTGAATCCTACCACTCAGAATACTTGAAAATACCAATAAATATCACAGTGAGAAGTCGAAGAGTCAATTGGAAAGGGAATAGGCTGACCGATTGATTCGGGGTGACGACAAATGGTAGATGAGAGGAAGTGACAATGCGTACAGATGAGGATTGAAGGAATTTGTCGGTTGGATGAAGCTCATAACGTCACACAGCCAATAATCAGACTACAGCGGGACCTTGCATATTAGATAAAGATTGCTACAGATCTGTCACTCTGTGTGAATCCATACGAGTGGAATGGAAGCTAAACATTGCGTTTTTGAAATTGTTCGTACTTTCCATCCAATACGGGTTTTAACAATACCAAAACGGGTCTGCAGGTTTAAAGAAAGAAAACGGGTCAAACCCGCCAAATACGGGTCACTTGCCATGTAAGGTTTTATCAACAACAATTGGCAATTGCATGCCAAGCCAGGCGTTCCATTGGAGTGCTTGCTCGAGTGCTCAAGCTACTGACCAAGCACCCTACAGTCGATAGCGGTACAGTTCATGTCCCGATTGGGATGTATAGTCGACAGTTACCAAAGGTAGAGGTACATATTGTACATATGGGTAGATTTGGATCTGTAGGACCCTGGTGTTGGTTTAATGGTTAGGATGGTGAGCTTGGGATCCTAGGATCCTGAGTTCAAGTCCCCCTTGGCTGTTGAATTCATACCAGGTGGGGTTGACTCTGCCTGCCATCCTTCTGAGGTCAGCAAAATGAGTGCCAGCTTGCTGTTATACTGTGTCAGAGTGGTGACCCGTCTCGGATTGTGCCCAATAGCCAAGGAGACTGATTAGGCCATACCATTGCTCTGCACAGAGTACGGTCCCATTGGATGGATGGATGGATGGATCTGTAGGGAATCTCCTTGGGTGTGTGGACATGCCATGCCTATTATGGGCACCATGGTGGCAAAGTTTCATCCCGTGTCTTATGGAGGTTTGATCAGATTTTCCTTCAATGTCCTTGTGACTGTTTCGAAAGCAATTGGTTACCAGGTGTTCTTTACAAAGGTTGCATGGTTTCTCTTTGTGATTTTCAAAGCAAAATAGGTTTTACAACACCAGATTTCTGAGCCGTTTGCCGTAGTAATGTGTTTTCAAAATTATCGAGCCAAAATGTTTTTTTTCCACCCATCACACGCAGCTGTTTATAAAGATTAATGTTTGCGCACATCTCCTTGAAACATCTTTATAAATGCAACATTGTTTTTCGGTGAAAGCTACTCAATGTTTCTGGGTTGTGTCCAGTACGTACTGTAGTCAGTAATCACACTGACTCCAACCTGCCAATTCCAGAAAAATTGCCGATATCGGCCAAGCACAAATACGTGTGTGTGTGTATGTGCAAGTTGCTGTTGTTGCCTGCTATCTCCACATGTGGGTGGGGTTCATCAGGAGGTGAAACAGAGACCGACCAGGTCTTAAATTATCCACCTCCGTGTGTGCGTGTCGTTGATTGGTATCTGCATATGCGAGTTTCAGAATATAGAATGGAGTCCTCCCAGGGTGGGCTCAAAGTATCCACCTTCATTTCAGTAAGGGGTCACGATTCATGGACCAAGCTGTGAAGTTGTCTGATCTCAAAGTTTTGTGCCCTGGGCTGTCTTCAGGATCATTATTGAGGCCCAGACAGCTTGCAACTGTAGTTTGTTTGTGGTAATATTCCCAAGGATGGTTTTCATATCTTTGTGAGGTTCTTTGTCATCATTCCCGTAGTTCCTGGGTTTCATTAAACACCCCTTTTGAAGACAATTAACGGCCTTATTTAATTATATCCTTCATCAGGCAAACCTCAGCCAAATCGCTCTCTGGGGTCTTCAGGTGTATCCTGGGTATCCTCACTGGGGTCTGAAGTCGCCATGTTTTTTGGCCTGCTCAACATGCCTTGACTTGGAACAGGCCGCAACGATTTCTTGTGAAATTTTTTTTTTCACTTTCTTACTCATATCAAATGCCTGTTCACCATAGCTACAAATTGCTGGGTACATTTCAATGCTTATAAACGCCCAGAGACGTCAGCATTTATGGCTTTATTTCGTTGCTGCCCATGCCATAATTGTGAGAATCTCTTAAACTAAGAGGAATTTCAAAATTTAAGCTCAAGATTTGAAATTAGCAGCAGTTCCAATGCTAAAAAAAAGTGTTCATTTGTCAAATTCGGACATCGCTTGGGTATTTCCGGGTGCATGGTTTTACATATATGACAAGTTGAAGGTGACAAAAAAACGGGTTGGTAGAAACGAAAGTGGGTTTTTTTTTACCCTTTGCATACTGCAGTTGCACATTTGCGACAATATACGAAAAAAAATTGATAACAACAGGTCACTCTTTCTCATGGAAGAATGGTGCCACATCTCTTTTGCATAATTCAATACCCCGGTAGACTCTATTGCCACAGCACATGCAGGCCGTACTGGCTGTACGTAGTAGCTCAACACCCTATTATGTGACTTTACATTGGTGTTTCCATTTTTTGGGGTCCATTACCTGTATGTATATATGTATATATGTATATGTATATATGTATGATTTTGTAAACTGCTCAAGTACCATCTCATAAAAAAAGGAAATATTGTACAGCAATCCTGGAAGCTAAACATGTGTGTGCCAAATTGGACGAGTCATTCTATTTAACAAGTCTTGCTACTATGGAAATGCAGGTAGTGGACAAACAAAATGGAAATGCCAATGTAAAGTCACTTAATTGCGCATTGACGCACAACGTATGTGTTGTGCTGCCTGTATGTGCCGTGGCATAGAGTCCACCAGTGTCTGGAATTTGGCAGGAGGGATGTGGCACCATTCTTCCACAAGAAAGTCAATCAACTCACACCTGTTTGATGCAGGTGGAAAACGCTGTCTCAGATGTTGTTCCAGAATATCCCATAAATGCTTGATTGGGTTCAGATCTGGTGATTGAGAAGGCCATGACATATGGATAACATCAGTGTCATGCTCATCAAACAATTCGGCGAGCACACATCCTCTGTGGTCATGCATTGGGGGGGGGGTCTTCTCTTGTAGCCACGTGAGCCATAATTATAGGCAACCAGGCCTGTGCAGCATTTTTATACATGACTCCAAGCATGCTGGGATGTTATTTGCTTAATTAACACATGGGCCACACCTGTGTGGAAGCTGTTGCCTGGTGTCCCTCATTTACCCAGGTGTTTTCATTTTTGTTTGTCCACGACCTGTCGGCTTCTTTAGAGTACCTGGCGAAACTTAGAAGACTATTGCGTTTACATCGGTACAGTTGGCTACCAATCAGAATTACTTGATCCAGAACAAATCCAGAAGAGGTTTGAATAGACCCCTGTTTTGGTGGAAAGCTCACCATTGTTGTAATGAATAATATCCACCCATTGAGACCATACTCTGTGTGGAGTGTTGGTGCTGCCTAAGCAGTCTCCTTGGCTATTGGGCACAATCCTGGACAGGTCACCACTCCGACACAGGGTACCAGCAAGCTGGCACTCATTTTGCTGACCCCAGAAGGATGACAGGCAGAGTCAACCCCACCTGGTATTAATTCAACAGCAGAGTGGGATTTGAACTCAGGATCCCAAGCCCACCACCCTAACCATGAAGCCAACACCAGGCATACTAATATGAAAGCCATGTAAGGTTATTTAAAGTGAAAGCTCATGCTAGTTTTCAGAGTTTACATCCATATATGGAATAAAATTGCATAATTCAGCAGAAATTCAAATTCAGTTAATTTACATGGAGGCAGGCACATTTTGTGGTTGTAGTACTGTACTTCAATTGGATGGGAAACTCGTGTGACGTTCACTGCATTTTGGTGGCCAATAATGGACAAGATGGGGCTGCCTCCACTGACATTTCTGGGAAATTTGCTGAAGTTGTAATTATACCTTAAGGATGCACTATTTATTTTTTGGCAAAAAAGCAAGTGCAGTGAAATTTCCCATCACAGTTATCAAACTTGTGAGTGTGTGTATATGTGTGTCTCCCTCATAACTCCAAAGCCATGAAACCTCGCAGTCTGAAACTTTGCATGCATGCTAAGGAAACTCGAAGGGAATGCGGGAGTGAAAACTGGGTGTTATGTTATGTATAAGATGTGTGTATATATACATATATATATATATTTATATGTGTATGTAATGTATATATATATATATATATATATATATATATATATATGGATGGTGGGTTACAACAGAGCGGTGCCATGATTCTGAGCTTGCCGGCAAGATCATAGCACTTCATCGTGCACTGCATCACTCGGAGTCTGTATATACATATACATGCGCATACATATATATTTATATTTACCTAGACTGAGGCACTCAGACACGTATGTGCACACAGGACAATAATAATACAAACTGAATTCTGAAATGTAAACCGTTTTCATAACTGCCTCTGAGGACGGAAGCTAGACAGCTCCCGAAACGTCAGACCCAATAAAAGGTTGTTTGCTTTCCTTTTTAATGCTCAGTGTGCTTTCTCTCTAATTTAATATGATTCCTGAGCTGCACATTTTTCAGCACATTTATAGAAATATACACACTTCTTAAACCAATATCAGTGGTTACTAGGAGACAGGGCAGCATGTAAAAAAAAAAAAAAAAACGTTTATAAAAAAAACCCTTTTAATATTTGAATGACAGTTTGACCCAGAGATGAGTGGTGGTTGTGCTGGTTGGTGGACATGTTGTATTTACGGTAAGATGTGCTTGATTTAATGTGTTATCATATAATAGAACGTGTGATGGGAGTTGTAACAATGTGATGATACATTAAATCCATTAGCGAGTAGACTCTGTTTAGTGATGTTGCATTGATGGGTTGACTGCCTGCATGGACACAACTGAGGTTGTGGATCTACTGATGTCGGTAATCTACTGATGTGGATCCATGATCGAGGTTGTGGATCCACCGTTTGGAGAGGTTCTGGCCTGAAAGGATCGAAACCTCCAGGAAGACCGGTACCCTGCTGGTGATCCATGCGGTCGGGAAACCATTCAGTTGCTTCGAGGTTAATTTTCTTACTTGATATAAGGGAACTGTTTTTAGGTTTACAATTTAAATAAAGTTGAATAGAGGATGTTGTGACATGAACATTATTTGCACCATTATTTACATTATTTAAATTATATTATATTTTAGGAATATTTGTTTGTGTGTGTGTGTGTGTGTGTGTGTGTGTTGTGTGTGTGTTGTCAAAACTCCAAATCATTCCTATATGTAATTTTAACGACAGTGACAAAAGGTAACGACACAAGAGCATTGTGGAGTAGGTCCCCCTGTCGTAGTAGATTGCCATTGGAGAGGGGGAGGGTCGGGGTTCAGTGTCTACAGGTGTCAGAGAATTTGCAAATCGGGCAATGAGTGCGTCTGGAATCACTTTGTAACCAAACATTCTTGTTATGCCTTGTAATACAAACTAAAAGCTCAACAATGAGTCATCATTGTGTAAATCAAATCCCTTAAACGGGCTTCTTAAATTATTTCACAATTTTCATAATCATAATATTCAGAGTAGAGTATGAAAAATGCCTGTTTTTCATCTTTGCTGCTTTCACACTCATTGTTTGTGGCATAAAGGTATTACCTGAATATCGTACTCAAACCTTTTAACACTTTTTCGTTGCATTTAATGCTATTTTGGTTAAAAAAAAGAAAGAAAAATGTTTCACCAGTTTTATTAAATTCCAAACTTGCCTGAAATAAAATGTCTTGACCCTTGGGATTGAGAGTGGGTTATGGGTGAGGGGACAGGGGGAGGGGGGGGTGGCTTACGATGAGACTATGTGAGGATTGGGGGAAAAGTCCACAAATATTTCCAAACCTGTGACCTTATTCTGCTCTCACCAACTTTACTTGTTTGTCTGTCACCTGTAATAAATAAATAAAATAAAAAAAACATAAAACATAAAACAAAAAGTTTACATTCTTTGTAGTTTAGTTCTTTAATGAGGACAATATTTGGTGCAGTCTACATAACAGTTTGGTTGTTGTTGGTGTAATTAGCGGCAGTACTTATAGTCGTCTATCTATTGATGAATGTGCTTCCTCGGTAACCGTGTTTGTAAGCCACACTTCCAATTGGAGACGTTGGAACTGCAAGCCCTGACACCCTTTCTCATTCCTCAGACTCCAAAGATGTCACTTCCTGAAAGAGTGTAATTGTGGCATCCAGTGTAACATTTACAAGACTGTGTTCAAATTATTCAGATTATCATGGACTTGATATTGTCAGGAAAATTCACAGCAATATATATATATATATATATATGTTGCCTGTTTGAAGACAAATCTGTTGTCAGGTTGTTTTGGGACTGTAGAAGCTTTAAAGCAGCATCAAGAAACTTTAATACTCGGCTGATTTATTTACGCACATTGCTTGCTGCCTTTTATAAATTCCTTTGCACAATGCTCAGTAAGAATTGATTGAAACTATACCATTGGACGACCAACTGCAGTGATCCCCCAGTCAATGCCTGATGATTAACAGACCTTGTCCGATGATGCTACCCGCAGCCTTGTGCTGCGTACGAACGAAAAAGAGAAGAACAAACATTGTTAAAGGGAATCTTACAGGTAATCTTAGGTTCAGTAGCATCAGCATTATTTTGGTTGAGTGGGAGTCTTTGTTATTACTGAAGGATCAATACAGTACTGCGTTTCCATGGTGATCAGTATTATTGGTGCGTTACAATCAAATTGTACTTTTCGAAGTAATGTCGTGAGAACGTCTGATGTGCTTATGAATAGGATTAGCTTGTATCAGTAATGTTGTGGAGAAAATTAAAATTTTTGTTGAGTTTGATTGGCATGCCAATGTATCTGGAGAACTGGTGGGGGTGCAGAATTACAGCAGTTCCTGCTCCAGGCTAGGGTGCAGTTCAGGACAGGATGAACAGTACTCTGAGCAGGGTGGAACAATCTCTAGGGAGGTTGCATGGGGCCAGAACATTGGTCTGGTGGCGGGCCCCACCCAGGTAGGCTTTGTGGTTTTCTGGCACGCATAGAAGATTAGGTCTTCTTCAAAACATAGCAGTATACGGTGCATTATATTTTGAGGAGGACCATTCCGTCTAATTTGCACAGAGTCACTATAGAATCTCGACCTCCTTTATTGGTTTGAAAGATGAATTGTGTAAAACAAACACTTATTGCCTTCTATACGATGCATTGTTATCAAACTTTTGATTTGATGGTAACAAAGCTTAAGTAGCTATCGCATACCAAATTCCACCCTCGTGCCCCACCCTTCGGCAATCTTGCTTCAGGTTGTTCAGACGTGTTACAGCTGAACCATTTCAAGTGATGGAACCTTTGCCAATTATATAGTCAAACTGGCATGACTGAACATTGAACGGCGGCACTGCCAGATAAATAATCCGATAGTTGCCACCACAGTGATGGAAGTGTGTGTGTGTACGTGTGTGTGTGTGTGTGCTTTGACTGAAAACCCAGTCAGCAATGCACGCTCACGGCCCAGGTGTGTTTTGAACTTACATTTGTGCTGGTGCTACTAGTTTCACTCAGGAAAGACTGAGTGGCGAATAGGAATATGATGGAGAGACAAAATTGGGGGCAGGTGGCCTTGTAAGCCAGATTGCTGGCTGTGTGGTATGAACCACATGCCCATACTAGAAGGGCATTTGGTAGAGCACATACCTCCACCACGTAATGCCTGATTCACAAGAACATATCGTGCCCGATACATTTTTGAAATATCATGCTGTATATCGTTTTTGGCCCTATCTCTCAATGGTGAAGAATCACTTAGAAAATTAAATAATTCTCGTATCCAGATCGGGATTTGGATCTTCACCAAAATCGAATCAATTTGTCGTGGTCAAACATCCAACCTGTCCACCAAATTTCATCCAAAACCGTCAACAACTTTTTGAGATATCATGCTATATATGAGTTTAGTCCTATCTCTCAATGGTGAAGAATCACTTTTAAAATTATCGGATCTGGATACAGATCCGGATCTAAACAGTCCATCCTTGTCACACACCCAACCTGTCCACCAAATTTCATCCGGATCCGTCCACAACTTTTTGAGATATCCTGCACACAGTCAAGCAGACAAACAAACAGACAGGAGTGAAATCATAACCTCCTTCACCTTCGGTGGTGGAGGTAAGAACTTGCAATTAGGACAAGGAATGAAGAGTACCCGAAGGGCTCTCTTAGAGGTTCAGTGGAATATGGGCCCAAATGGACAGATAAATGGATGAAGAACTTTGCAGTTATTTCCAAAAGCAAGTACGGATCATGGATGGAGCTCAAAGGTCTTAATGTGGACGTGAGTTTGGATCTGACAGAGGGTTGAGGATCTATCGGTGCCAGAAAGAGTGTGGGCTTGGTGTACAAGATAAGTAGTGCAACGGTGTGGTGGTGTGCTTGGAGATGTATGTCAAATCCTTGAGAAGTGTGGGTGTGGAAGGGTCAAAGGGTTTAAGATTCACTAGAGTCATCTTGGTTGACATAGGTTGTGTGAGGACGAGGTACAGTAAGGCAGTGAGTTTGAAAAATGGGAGAAGAGGACAAAAAGCACAACCTGAAGAAGATGCCAGGTAGCATACCACAGTGTTGTCGGACCTGGGGTTGTCCCTCAGCTGGGAAAGGAGGTGAGATGGCTGGGTATGCGAGAAAGAAGAGCATGGATGAGGTAGTATGTGGAGCACTTGAGACTTTGAAAGGAACAGTGATTGAGGAAGATTCATGAGATTGTTTGATTATTATGTATCTGTGACGTTTGTAGTGAAGGAGTTGGTTGATGGGTGTGAGAAGGAGGCAAGGTTTAGCAGGAGGCAGAAGGAAATCCAAGAGTCAAGAAACTATTTGTGGGCCTTGAGTGGAAGATGGAAGTATAGAGGAACAAACTTGGAGTGTTGAGGATGCAAGAAAGAGTTGAAAATGGCAGAAAGGAGGAGGTGGAGGTTCTTTGAGAACCTGTTTTGATTTGTGGAGTATCTGTTGGATCAGTCAAAATCCGGTGCAACGAAGGTACTGGGGGAAGAGTGAGAAGGTCACCTGCATGTTACTTACACAGATGCAAGGAGGGATGAAGTGGTACAGGATACAGAGGGTTTGATGAGACCGACAGAGCCTGGCGTTCTATTTTATTTGTCAGAGCCAAAGATGTCTGAGGTTGAGGCAGTTTTGAGGAGGACATGGGTGATTTCTGCTCCAGGACAAGTGGCGTACCATATAAGGTTTTTATGATTTGGTTTTGAGGATTGATTGGTGTGGTTTCCCAGAGAAGTTGAAGACATGGTTTTTAAAGTTTGGGTTGATGCCACAAAAATGGAGGTGTTGGTAATTGAATTTGTGAGAAAATGGTTGGAAGTACAATAAGTACTATGGGTGTTTTATGAACATTGATTTTTTTATTGTGATGGTGGAATTCCATGAACGGCGATGACTGAGGAGTATAAGGTGATGAGAGTGTGGGAGTTCATGATGGTGTGGGATTTGAGTGATCCAGTGGTGAAGAATCCATCCATCCATTGGGACCGTACTCTGTGCAGAGCATTGGTGCTGCCTAAACAGTCTCCTTGGCTATTGAGCACAATCCTGGACGGGTCGCCACTCCGACACAGTATACCAGCATGCTGGCACTCATTTTGCTGACCTCGGAAGGATGACAGGTCGAGTTAACCCCACCTGGTATTAATTCAACAGCTGAGTAGGATTTGAACTCAGGACCCGAGGATCCCAAGCCCACCGCCCTAACCATTAAGCCAACACCAGACATAGTGAAGAATGCTCTCTCAGAAAAGAAGGAAAGTCTGAAGTGGGATGTGAGAATTGATTTGGTTGAGATGGAGGAGTGGTTGCTGCAGAAGAAAGTAATGGAAATGGTTCAGCATGGGAAACAAGGTTATTGGTGGCTAACACGTGGTCGATGAAGGAAAGGGGGGAGATTGTGGAGATGAGATGTGCAAGGGCAGTGGGACAGTGCAGCAAGGGACTTGGACATGGTTGGAGGGTATGGTGAGGTCATTGAAGTGGTAAGAGATATGGAAGGTGGAGCCCATGGTGTTGTTTCCTATTACCAGCAACATATTATGCACTTCTATTACCAGCAAACTTGAGTGTGTGGGAGTTTGGGCAGGAGGAGAGCTGCTTTTGTTGTGGAGGTTGGGGAACACTGCAGCATGCACTGAGTGTGTGCTCAAACACATTGGCCAGTGTTCGCAGAATGGTGTAGGTGGCGTGACGATCACGTGCTCACGGTGGTCGTGGAGAAGGTGCAGCAAGAGGTTATGAGATAGGGAGGAGGGAGAAAAGTAAAGAGGAGAGGGAAGAGGACATCGGTGGTGGAGAGTGATGTTTTTGAGAGAGGGTCAGGTTGTGATAGGTGGAAGAAGAAGCATTGAGCATAGAGGTTTGACTAATGCTCCTGATTGGCAAGTGGTCACAGAGTCTGCCTTCCTTCCCAAAAGTTCCCTGTCGTGTAAGGTCATGAAAGTCCCTGTGGTGTCCATCTCGTATTCCCCGTGCTCCCCGCTCCATCCCTCTCCCTTCCACAGATCTACTAATGTCTCTGTTCCCCACTGTTTTGTCCTTCCCTCTCCCGCCACTCTTGTCTCCTGCCCCCATTGTTGTGTGTTGTGTGTTAGCTCTCATAAGAGCCTTGCCATTGTGTACAAAAAAAACAAAAAGATGTCAAAACAGCAGTTGGTACTCCCGGAAGAGATCTGTGTGACAAGGTCGCAGCACTACATTGTCATCTGGCCAGTTGGAACATGGCAGGTCATATTGGGAAAGATATCGGTGCCTTTGTAGGAAAACATGGAAGAGTTGCACGAGAGGAAGAGAAGAAGGTATATTGAGCAGGAGGCAGAGTGTAGAGTGAAGTGTAGTCAAGTTTATTGTCAGCTCTTTTTATGGTAAGTACTTTTATGCTTTCCTGGCTTGACTTGTAGTGTGTCGGAGGGTAAGAAGGAAGATCTGTGAGAAAGTGGCTCAGATAGTAGGGGAAAGACTCAATGTGGGTTTGGATTAAGATTATTGAGTCAGGTGTTGTTGGTTCCAGAGTGTTGTTGGTTGTTTGGTGGTTCCGACCACCCCAACAGGTATTTCTAGTGTAATGGATTCTGAGAGCAGAAGATATTTGGAGATTATGTCGGGTGTGGTATTGGTTTTATTTGTTTGTGTTTATTTTTATTACTAATATTTTTGAGTGGTGTCCGTTGAGAAGTTGAGGTTGCTGGACTATTGGTGCAGTGAATTCTGGGATTGAAAGATGTTGCTTCCGCTTGTTGCAGCACTCTCGCTGACTCGGGTTATGGAGTGCCAAAAATGTAGAGTGAATGGCAAAATATATTTACATGCACAGTGGCAAAAATTTTTTTTTTAAGTTAGAAATTGTTTTCTTAAAATAAGAAAAGTTTTCCTGAACCAGGAAATCCATGAGAATTTTTTTTTTCATTGTGGCCAGAAAATTTTTCACGTCGTTTTCGTGTTTCAAAAAAATAAATGTTTATGTTAAGAATTTTTTTTTTCTCGTTAAGAAATATTGTTTTGGTCGTGTGCATGTGTTGTATGCTTCTGCTGGGCCACCCGGGGTGGATTGTATCGATGTTGGAGGGGCGAAACGGGATGATGCTGAGGAACTTTGACTGAAGAGCCAGCAAAGGTCTGTGGTGTGTGTAAAGTGTGGCCGGAGCCTAAAAGTTGTCCGAGATAAAGAGTAACTGATTACTTCAACATATATAATTTTTCAAGCAGTTATTTAGATGGTTTTTATTTATCATTTTATCCATATTTTTGGAGAGATGTTTTACGAAGGAGCAAATATCTTGATATTCTGATGTACAATCATTTTGCAGAAAAGAGTGCATGTGCACTCGCATGTGCGAAAATGATAAATCCTTCTGCAACCCACTTTTTTAACATAACAATGTTCCAAGTGTCACTTAGCCAAATTTATTATACGCACGCCTTTCGCTGTGCGCCGCTTGATGAAGTTTAGAATTACCAATTCCGCCCCTTCTAACAATTTACAAAGCGCTCAGAGGGTGTTTAAAATGCCTTCACCTCTGCATCACAGATGCCTACAGTGCTTGCGTCTTCTCGAGCTGACACCTGTAACAGCAACGGCTAAAAAGACCTAGTGTTTTGCTGAAGTTAAGCCTTGTGCCTAGTCTGTCCTGACTGCCTAAATTACTGCTGTCTTTAGCTGGGACCCGCTGCTCAGTGCAGCAATAAGAACACTGCAGTAATTGCTGGAATAATCAAGTTTACCTCAGCTCACTCCACCCTACTTTCCTGCCCCCTCCATCCTCCTTTCAAAGCCATCATCGTCTTCATTTTTACCTGCTTAGAGTATCTTAGTCCCATAACATATTGGGCGCCGGATTACCGAGGGATTAGCTCGGAACTGTGATGAATGGGTTCTCATCCGGCTAAATCTCAGCCCTTATTGTTCACTTATTGACCACCGCTTAGGCATTGGGTTGAATAACAAATAATCATAAAGAAAATGCTGACGTCATAAACACAAACTCAAATCAACAAAACACTTTGAAAAATCTGTTCCGAAACAAATTGTTTGCTTCTTTTTGCTGTGCAGTTTATTTGATTTGTTCTTATCGGTGTAGCAGAAGTTTGATTTTCTTGTTTATCTATTCGTTTGTTCACTCAATTTCTTACCGGTTGAGAACATATCAATTGTTTATTTATTTATTATTTATTTATTGAATCATTCGGTTGCATCTTTATCATTTGTTCGCTTCACTCTTTCCAACTTTAACAATAACGAATGGGAAGAACAGGTAGCAGACAGAACAACTTGGTGCTCGTGTTATCAAAAGCGATGTAGAAACTTTCAGGGCACACGGAGAACGTAACATGGAAGAGAAAAGACAGCACAGAAGAAGAATATCTCCCAAGTGGAGTAGTCAGGTGTTTCCGCAGTGTGTTTGGAAGGATTGGACACTGCAGACACCAGAGAGGCCTCGTTAAAGAAGTCAAGTAAGACATTTTCAAAATTGAAGACTACCACCACCATTTGATAATTCGTTTTCCTTTAGGAATTGAAGAACGCTCGTAAAATGCTCCTTCATGCTGTATCCCCAACTTCACGTCTGAGCGGTTTGTCTGACGGAAAGCGACCTGAACGCAACGATTGACAGATCCATTATAACGATGTGCATGCTACAAATTGGACAATGTCGACGTACAGAGATTGTTCTTTTTAAAATAAATAAAATGGTAAGTACTTACCAAAGGGGCACACCTTTGGTAAGTAGTGATGAAACCGTGATCCCAACAACTGCACCATTATTCACAAGCTCAACCGATTTCATGACTTCACTTTGATGGATCCTGCCTTACATCACAATTTTGATGTAATTTCCGGTGAATGGATGGAGATGTTCCTAATTGTTTCCAGCAGAGCTTCAATCCAACAACCTTTCATTATCACGATTGAATAATGCACATGACAAGATAAAATTTGTACAATGACGTTCACTGCAATGACAATATGAAACTTCGACAGGTGCACGTACAATTACCTGCAATTAAAGAGGGTGTTATGTTATTACACCAAGTTGTTGGAATACATTAAAAAAAAAAAAATCTCCAGTCCAACGGAATAATATTATTGCTTTCATGTCCGTCCATCAATGGTCCCTGCTCTTGTGGCGTGAAATGAAAACCTTTCTTCTTTAACATCCACTTAATGACGTCAGTGATACCTGCGTTGTGGATAATTATTAAAAAGAAACCATTTCAGCCTGAAAACTTAGCTGGAGTTTTCAGATTTGCTGTACAGTCTTTATATGAGGAAAACATATCAAATTCAATTGTGGAACCATGTCACCAAGTTTTGTCAGGTTTTTTTCTTTGTTTTTTATTATTATTTTTTCCAGTTTTGCCCACTGGTTCCATCATCATGCAGATAACAATATTGGACATTTTTGATGAGAGATTCTCAATTCACTTTAGAACCATTTGGTTCACATAGGAAAATTGAATTAAACAATTGGAAAGTTGATCAGAGTATCCATTTAGATTTTTATTTGGGAGCAGATGGGTTCAAGACAAAGAATTTCAGACACAAAATGGGACACGGAAATTGCAAGAAGACGTTAATAAAACAAACAGGTTGTAGCTTCTTTGATCCGTATTCAAAAAGCAAGGCACCACCGACTAGTACAGTAGCTTAGCGGGGAACGTTCAGGTTTGATGTTTAGACTAGAGTGATCATGTCGCAGGTGTTAAGTACATTCCCAAGGTGGAAGGAGAACAGGGTGTTGGGGGAGGTAAGACGTGGTCATCACATGGCCACAATGTGCAGGTAGTGACCCAATGTTTTCGTCGTATTTTTTTTATGTATTATGCTTTCATCATTTAGACGATGATTAAAATGACTTGGGGTCTTCACCATTGGCCTTTGCAATCACCCGATGCCCCCTTTGGGAGGATCCTTAACACCTGGCACACGACACCCGCAACAGTCTCGGATGAAGACGGCTCTGTGGTTGTACCCGAGCCTTTCCCGCTGCGGTGCTTATACTGGTATATATACATCGCGATGACTTCAATATACATATTAGAATGACTACTGTCATATCACAGGCGGTGTCTGTAACTAGCTCCGTGATTGAGAAACAAACACAAAGGGGTGGATGTACCTCTCTGCTCCATCAGCCCAGCCTGCGAGCTCACAGAATGGTACCGTCAAAGAAGAAACCATAACCATCTAACACTTGGCCAGGCCTTTGCATCAATCCGGAGCATTCCCTGTCGTCATCCAAACACAATGACAACCTTATCTTTAATTGTTCTATGCCGCCCCCACCCTCCCCACCCCCTTTGCTCCCTGGGTCACTTAGAACAGCTGTTTGGTGAGTGCAGAAAAATGTGTTCATTTTGCCTTGTTGTATGTGTTACCTCCAATGTTGATTTTATTATTATTCTTCTTTTTTAAACATCTCTTTTTTTTCCCCATCAAGCGCATCCAGAGATTAAAGGTAGTCGTATTATGGGTGTGCCTGGTTTTTGCCGATGACCGCAGACGGTGTGAGGCACGAGTTTTAAAAAAAGGTTTTCTGAAAGCGCGGATTGTGGTCAAAGCGGTGATACCGTAATGGCATATCGGGAAATTTCTCGAGACATTCCTCAGTCAACAATCCCCTCCTCTCTTTTAACTTTCCACTAGGTTCTGATATAGTTAGGCCTCTGTGTCACAAACGCCATAGAGTTGCACCAATGGCCAACTGATCTTGATGCTGGGATGTATGCCGGCGTCGTCCACCACTCAAAGGGGTCGTTGCCACGTGCTTTAAAAATACAACATGCATACTTCCATCGATGGTCACTTTCAAAACTGAACACCAAACGGTGTTTGTGGTGTTTCTAGGAGGGGAAGGGGTTGGGTGGTGGAATATCCTTCTATTACTCATGATCTTCAGGGTGGGAACTCGAGAGGACCAGGAGGTGAAGATTTCAGGCTAAATGGTCTACATTTCCATAGCTCACTTTGAAGGCAACGCTTGCTCGCACTCTCCCCTCCTCCTCCTCCTCCTCCCCTCCCCCCTTTCTCGGCGTACACCTCCCCGACAGGCTGACGTAGCGGAGCGGGCAGCGATAAGCCCTACTGATAAAGGCCCCTCCGCCAGTCGCAGGGCGGCGAGAGGCGAACGGGATTCGAGTCGCGAGTGTGAAGATCACCCGGCAAAGACGATCGGTCTATGATCAACACCGCTTTATCTTCGATACACACAGCTCCGGATATAGATGTAGTGTGTCTATGTGCACAAACGTGGGAGTCGATCTCTCGCTCGTACAACACGGCCCGCACCCAGGCTGTCGGCCCATCTATCTGCAGACCTATATATGGCGTGTGTCCCGGCCGCGCATCGCAAGCGGACCATCCGCAGCGAGGACGCTTCACACGCAGGTGAGGGTCGCGCGCGGGCCGCGGGTGACGGGCGACCCATCCGAGCCGTCTTGGTCTTTGCGCGCTGAGCCCGCCGGCCGTGAGAACGCGTCCATTCGGACGTGACTGTCCTCCCAAGCAGGCCCAGGCAAGGAAGAGAGGAGAGGTGGGGGTGGTTGGGGGAGATGAAGACTAGGCGCAGAATGGGGCCACTCCCCGGGTGCCGGAAAAAGAGGGGTTGAGAACCCTGGGATGGAGAAAATGGGACATCGAGGGCGGTAGAGAGACAACACCAACTGGGGGGGGTCTAAACAAGAAGGTGGAATGTGATTGTAAGTCGGACTGGCTGGTGTGTGTGTGTGTGTGTGTGTGTGTGTGTGTGTGTGTGTGTGTGTGTGTGAGTGTGTGTGTGTGTGTGTGTATGTGTGTGTGTGTCAGTGTTAGCAACTACTTCAGCACTATAAACAAATTGACCAGGTGGGTCACGCCTGTTTCATGTGAATGAGCCACTTCGACTACAAAGGGCAATCGATTACTGGTGTGTTACATATATGTTAGAGAATTGGTTGTCCTCTGTATCCAAAGTAGGCCGTTCACATGAAACAGGTGTCAACTACCTGGTCAATTTATTTATGGTGCACAACCTGCTGCCGAGAAAGCAACCACCAGCAAGGTGTTTAAAAGAACCCTCAAGGATACCGGAGTAGAAACAAGGAATTTACCCAGCATGCCGGCGATAACTCGGCTACCTTTCACCAACGATCACATGAGATCTTTAACACCTTCACAACTAATGCTATCCCACAAGACCACCAGTATACATATATATGTATATGTATATGTATATGTATATATATATATATATGTTTATGGTCATGCACTGATTATGTTTGTGTAATGCACGTGTTCCACAGGTATGTATGTACACACACACACACACACACACACTCACACACCCACGCGATCATTTCCAGCACTCTGCCCCCACTTCCCCCCAGCTTTCCCAACCCCTTTCATCTCTTTCCGCCATGGCGAGAAATCGGTCGATTGTGGTAGAACAGCTCCATTTCTTTCTTTAATTATTTCGCCTTTTAATTTGCCCTATTTTGTGTTGTTCACGCAGTGGCAGCGTCAACGCCGCGGGATGTTTTTGTTCGTTTTTTTGTTTATTTATTTAATTTTTCATTCCTTCATTGCGTGCTAGTGAGAGAACCCCCTCCGTACCGTGGGAAAAAAGTTCGAGCTTTGCCCGGAAACCTTTTCAAGTCGGTTGCCACTTCAACCGGCACGTTGTACGTACGTATGGTTTTGCATTCATCCGTCTGTTCCATGAAAAAAAAACATTTTGTTAATAAAACGCACAATGTCCGCATAGCGCAGGTGGCCATATAACGCAGGTCTTTTGCATTTCTCGTGGTCCGGCTGAACGCCCGGCTTGTGCGCGCCGGCGAGACCGCTTCCGCCCGTGCGTGTAAAGCTCATTCCTTCGTCGTGAAGTCAGTTACAAGGCTTAATTCAGCGAGCATGTGTTTATACGATAACGCTCTTTCATCAAGCCAAGGTCTCGAGTTTCGGGATGGATGGCTGGCTCGGAAGGGGGTGTGTGGGTAGTTGTGCATTGCAAGGGGTAAAGGGATCGAGCGTTTGATATACAGACGGTTTTAATGATTGTCTCTTAATTCCGGGCTGGTCCAGGCGCTTAAATCTTTGGGGTTTCTTCGCCTCCGGTTTGTGGCGGCGTTTTTGAACTGAGCATTTCCTTTTGCACTAAATATAGCAGTCACGTGATATTTGCCGGTTCTCCCCCCGGTGTTATTTACAGATGCTTCCGACTTGTTTGCTTGTGGAATTACCCTGTTATTACAATATTTATTTCACTCTTTTACGGCCAGGTGCTGGTGTGCGTGTGTGTGTGTGTGTGTGTGTGGCCAAGTTTGTACTTTTTTTTCCATCTTATTCTTCTTCTTCGTCGTTAATTGCCAAGTACTTATCTCAAAGCACTTGTGACACCAACATGTGACTGGCTGAGTGTTAACGACCCGGAGGAAAATTATTTCAAGTGCTCACAAGCACCGAACACCTGACCGTTAGAAGAACTAGAATGACGACAGGCGGAGAAAGCCACAGCAAATTGGGGGACGATCAAAATTGATGACTTTTTTTTTTTTTTTGGTCTTGGACACAAATTTGACTTTCATTTGTGGAGTGCAATTCCATTGGTCCCCGATGATGCATCAACCATCCCTTTCACTTTGTGTGAGCACAGACATGGTACGTAAGAAGACTCTTCCTCTCAGGAACGTTTCCTTGTCTCCGGAGCCTGAAAAAAAGACTGCTGGCAATCTGTCGCAAGTGCTGGAAGCGGACCAAACTACGGGGGGCCATTTGGAGTGTCTTGGTGGTGCTTTGAACGGACCTGACAAGCCCAAGGGAGATGCGGGAAAGATCAGCCGCTCTCACGACTGTGGCCGGCCTACTGGCATGCTGTGCACGGCTGTGGAGCTTGAACGGCTGGGCTCTGAGCCAGGCACTCTCGACTCTGTCGGCAGTTGTGAAGATGGAGAGTGCGATGCAGATAGGAATGGAGATGCTTCCACGCTGGAGTGCTTGCCTGAACGCTGTTGTGAGCTTCCGCGACTTGGGGATAGTCCTACGTCAGGAGGGCAAGAGATTTGTGGAGACGGAAACCTCGGAGGCTTGATTCATGAGGGGTCGGACAATTGTCTGACCACGGTTCCAGAGCTACAGGACTTTACTTGCAGCGTGTGTGGATACAGTTACTATGGCAACGACCCCAGTGATCTGGTAAAACATTTTCGCAAGTACCACCTGGGAATGCACAACAGACGGCGGCAGGATTCTGAGCTTGACGGCAAGATCGTAGCACTTCATCGTGCACTGCATCACTCGGAGTCACAAGAACTCCTGCAGCTCTGCAGCAATGTCGAGCGCCTCAAGGCGATGATCCAAGATGTGATTGTTCAGCGACCCGTTATCTCCAATGGTACTTATGATGTGCAGGTATGTACAACTTTTCATTTGAGGACTGCAGGGCACCATCAGGGCAATTTATATCTACATTGCCAGCTAAATTAAGATAAGTAATGGATCATAATATTACAAACGTATTGATCCACTCAAGTTGTTAATTATGCCTCTTCTTAAAAGTGCATCCGAGTTTATATTGTGTATAGCTTGAAAATTTTGAGTGATTTGAGTGTGCATATATATATGTTATAAAGTGTATATATATATATGTATATATAAATGTATATATCTGTATATGTATATATATATATATGTATATGATGCATATATAGTATAAATATGTATATATAGATATATGACAACCTATCCTAAACCCCATTGGTGGAATGACAGCCAACGCTATATGTATATATCTGTATATGTATATATCTGTATGTGTATATATAAATGTATATATCTGTATATGTATATATATGTATATATCTGTATATGTATATATAAATGTATATATCTGTATATGTATATATCTGTATATGTATATATAAATGTATATATCATAGAATCGGCGAAATACAATACGAATAGTATAAATATTATTAACTATATATATATATATATATATATATATATATATATATATATATATATATATATATATATATATATATAATATATTATATATATATGCCTGGTGTTGGCGCAGTGGTTAGGGCAGCGGCTTGGGATCCAAGAGTCCTGAGTTCAAGCCCCGTTCGGCAACTGAATTAATACACCAGGGGGTTGACTCAGCCTGTCATCCTTCCGAGGTCGGCGAAATGAGTACCAGTATACTGGGCCGGTGTATACCCCGGTTAAAATAGGTGTATCATATCCCTGTTGGCGACCAGGGTTGCGTCAGGAAGGGCATCCGGCGTAAAACATGTGCCAAATCACTATGCGGATCATACGGATGATCCGCTGTGGCGACCCCTAGCGGGAGCAGCCGAAAGAAGAAATATAATATTATATATATATTATATATATTTAATATATATATATATAATTATAATAATATCTGTATATGTATATATATATATATGTATATATATGTATATGCATGCATATATAGTATAAATATGTATATATATGTATATATATAAATGTATATATCTGTATGTATATATATGTATATATATATATATGTGTATGCATGCATATATAGTAATAAATATGTATATAATATATAGATATGTATATATAAATGTATAATATCTGTATATGTATATAAATGTATATATCTGTATATGTAATATCATATATCTGTATATGTATATATATATATATTATGTATAATATAAATGTAATATATCTGCGTCTTTTAAAAATGATAAATGTATAAACAGGCGAGCATTGGGTGGCTTTGACACCAACTCTGGTTTTCGTTAGATTGGTGCATCGAGAATCTAGATGAATAATCTAGGGGCCTACTCTGCCATATCTCTTGCGGAATCGCCGAAATTTTTATTTTAAGAAGGGTACCCTAAATTGACAATTTCCGTGACTTGCATCCGGAACGTATTGACTATTGCACATATTACTCCATGGAAATCTATTTATATAATATATTGAGACAAATGTACTACCAAATGAAAATGAAACATCTGCTGACATGTGGTTTGTCTCTATATCTTGAGTACTTGTGAAATAAGAATTCTATCATGACAATGACCCTATTGTTATACTGAGACTCCAAAAATGAGTCACACATATCATAACATAATTTTAGATAAGCTGCTAAAAAATATTTTGGTGGCAGTATCATAATTATTACCTTTTTTGATCTGAAACAGATGTTTATTAGGTATAGTTTGGTACCAAGATTATGTCCATATATTATATAAACAATGTAGTTATAGTGTTGGCAACATTACAACCAAAAACAGCCGAATAAGTACCGCTGCTCATTTGCATGATTAAACAGACATGTGAAAACACTCTATCTCTAAAATACAATTTCATCCTACATTGTGGACCCAAATAAGCAGCTATATATTGTCGTGTCCAGTAGGTCTGCCCCTACCTGGACGGATGGCCATTGGAGGCTTACAGCCAAGATTCTCGGATATTATGGTGCATGCGGGAAGGAAACAGCTCGGCGCTTCACCAGGACGGTAGCAGAACACAGGGGTTTTACTCTCAAACCCACAATAGATACACAGACGCCAGCAAATGAAATAATAATGATTTAATAAGCAGAAAATCAACAATTAAAATGGAAATAAATCAAGATGGGAGGTAACCTAAATGTAATTTTGAGATGCCTCCACACTGACTCAAATACAAACAAGGGGACAGAATATAACAATGAAAAATAATCACTCCTTTGTTACGGCACTTAGTTTCAGGTCCAGGAGTGAGTTTCAGGAGCTTGAAAGTCACCAAATTGCTTCATCACCGTGCGGGAAGACACGCCCAAAAATGGCACTGAGCCGCTCTCTGGGACGGTGGTAATTTGGGCGGCGATTGTCAATGCCAAGGCTCAGAAAACGTCGTGCAGCTTCTTGCGTCGATTGTCCTCACCGATGCCGCTGCCTTGCAAAATGGTGCCATCTCTTTCCACCAATGGCTCGACACGAGGCTTTGGGGCTGGTCCCACACAATTCAGCCCAACAGTCGATAGCTAGCATCTATGTTATGGTATGTACAGTACAATCACCCACTGATGGGTTAGCACTTGGGCAAACTTACAGCACGACACAAGAATCACGCAACTATTTCGTCATGCCGAGAGGAGAGCAGAGCGAGATCCTCCGTCCAAGCCATGTTCCTCTCACAGCCACTG
>CM068962.1:81868724-81880238 GCA_035128595.1 Eptatretus atami | reverse complement strand
CAGACACGCTCTTCTTCTTCCTGCTAACGTCATATCTTCGTCTTCCTGTGCCGGCACGAAGCTAACGTCTTCCTGCCGGCTCGAAGCCGAAAAGGCGGGGCCCCTCGCCCATCTGGATGTGTGGCATGTTATCATGGTTGTTGTTGTTATAAAAATGCAATTCTCTCATTGCTGGTTTGTAATACAAAAACATAGTGAAAAGGACACAGGAGGCAATTACATAATGGAGGGATTGGCCTTAATCCCTATCGAATTAACACAGCACCACCCCCCATGTGGTGACGAGTAACACTTAAGCTCACAGTTTCCCTACTTAATTTACATGGAGATGTCTCCTACACGGCCACGGACCAAGAAACTCCACACAATCCTATCTGTCCTCTGAAATTCCTCCATCTACCCCACAAACAACAATATTTTAAAACTTACTTTACTCATCATCGTCACTTTCAGAATCAAGGACACATTGAGAATCAAGGGCATGAGCACATTTGTCTGGTTTAGCTGAACACTTGCAGGCAACCAGAGCAGCACATGAGCATCTCTTTCTGAATTTGCTCTTGACACATGTACAGTTTTGCTTCCCAGTTGCTGCTGGAGGATTGGATGGCTTGTCCATCATGATTGAAATCAGTTTTGCACCACAAATCTCTCTCAAATGATGTATGGGCAGGTATGTTGGGGGTGATTCTGCTGAGCAGCTTTGCAAATGAGAATTTGGAAAAGTGCATGCAGTATATGGTCGTAAAATGCATCTTCTGTTGGAGGAAGGCACCTTAGGTCCCTCTTTGGCATATTGAATGCAGGGGCTCAGGCTTCATCCAGATTGTCATCAAAGTTTCCATATAGGTTCAGGTAGAAGAGACGAGCTGATTTTTTTTTGACCATCAGAAAAGGATACATCATTGTCTCCATATGTGGTCAATGCAGTTATATCTTGTGCAGGAGACATTATATGCCTTTTCCTTTCCACATCGGAAGGGGTAACTAAGCTCTAAGGTAACACTAAGTGGTAATTAAAGTAACACTGTATCACACCCACTCATGACGTGACCACACAGAAGAGCTGATGTAGCTGAAGACACCAACAATGATTATTTTAAGCCAGCTTTCTTGCAATCCGATGACAAGGTATGTATGTCACCTTTTTATGCACCCAGAGTACTTCCAGACCAGAAATATGCATACTGTGTTCGATGGCCATCACCAGAATGTCAGCATCCATGGCTTGTATCACAGCATGTGAGTAGCCATAGTGCTGCACACGGTATGCTAGATGTGCAAAGATATGTGTATCTGCTTCCTCGGGAGATTTACACGACAAATTGGGTGGGGCTTGTGATCCATTTCCTTGAATGATGACAGATTCACTGGCGAGGCCTCCAAGGATAAGCTGCACATCTCTAAGGATTATTTCAGGATGTTTGCACCACATTTCGGCTATGTGCCTTTTCAATGCTGCTTTGTTCTTCACATTAGCAATGAAAGAATTCCATGTTGGGATGGAAAGGTTGTCCTGAATCTCATATGTGTGACTTACATTTTGTGTCTTCTGTCATCTGACCCTTTCTAGTTCCTATAGGCTCAATTGTACACCATACTGATCACCAACCAAGTCGATCATGTTACACCCTGGTGGATAGGACATCAGCAACTTATGCAGATAACGAGTTTCCATATTGAGGAGTTTATTACACCTGGTGTCCTGCTGCTGATGTGTAAATGCCATGGCATCAACCAGCAGCACAACATTACCATCAGTGGGTGGTAAGTGGTCTTCTTCTACCCAGGAATCTCCAAGTTGACTCTTCATAGCGACAACATAATCTGCCTTAATACCCTTCCTCATGACGTAAACTTCATCATCTGGCTCAAAGAGAGAAGCAGGTTATTTAGTCCACTCATAGCTGAGGAAGTCACTGTCAATATCACG
This sequence comes from Eptatretus atami, assembly GCA_035128595.1. NCBI lineage: Eukaryota > Metazoa > Chordata > Myxini > Myxiniformes > Myxinidae > Eptatretus > Eptatretus atami. The sequence continues at coordinate 81,878,305 of CM068962.1, read as the reverse complement.
AAGAAAGTGGAGGTTCCCGTTAACATTTTTCTCTTCCTGGTCTGTCTTTGCTGCCAGTGATTTGACTGGTTTCTGTCGCTTCTCATGCAAAGTCTGCAGATCTACCAGAGTAACAGTTGTGTTGAGCATTTCTTCAGCTCTGCTGAGTGCTTCCTATCCCTTCTGTTTGACTTCTAAAATATATTGAGGCACACTTCTCTCCAGTGGTGATATTCAAGAGATCAGAAGAGGATGAGGTAAATGGATTTATCAGGCCACAAACGAGCAATGTCATTATGCTGTTGACTGCATCTCTGTCTTTCGATGCCTGTGTCTTCGCTGGTTGTCTAGGAGCACCAGTTTCCTCACTGACATGAGCCATTGCCTTAGTCTGCTCTGAGACAGCTGCAAGAGCAGGCAGTGTTCTCAGGTGCTTCTCTCTGGCAGCTTGTTGTTCTTTAATCCCCTTGAAAAGCTGCATCTTGTCCTCTTTGTTATACGTCTGTTCTAGGGCCATGTCTGTTCATACTCCATTTAATTTTCCACTCGTCACATGGATTGTGAAATGATCCTGGTTGAAGACTGTAACCACATCTGGTGGTAGGTGTCTCATAGCATGCAAGTAGAGTTGTATGGTATACATGTTAGATACTTTGTGTGCCCAGCAGATACCATGTGTGGCAGCATGTTACCTAGTACTTCTGTCAAGTGTTGCTGTAATTGTACCAACATACTATTTATTGGTAGTCCATTTGTCTAAATATATTATTATACACAAAGATTTCCATGGAGTAATATGAACAATAGTCAAAACGTTTCCCGACGCAAGTCGTGGAAATCATCAATTTTAGGGTACCCTTCTAAAACAAAATTTTCAGAGGTTTTGCAAGAGATATAGCAGAGCAGGCTCTGTGATTATTCATCTAGATGCACCAATATAACAAAAAAATGAGATCTGTGTTCCACACCAAACTATGTCCAGTCCATCCCTAAATGGATGCCTTTTTGCAGTTTGAATCCGTGACTATTAAGATTATTATTATATTGCCGCGGTTCTGGGCAGTTAAGGTTCATCCCCCCCGACCCAATTGTGGTGGACGGGCGATTAACACCGACTAGGTCTGGATCACCGAGCGGTTTTCCTTAGGAGGCGAACACGTGATTCTCGGAGATTAAATAACGAACGCGGGAGAGGCAGGGTGACCCTGGTGGAGCGATAGAAGCACAGCACTAGAGGTTTATACTCGAACCCCATGACAAATACGTGGACACAGCAACTTAAAATAAATGGGGATTTCATGAAAATAGACAAATATTTACAAGGGTAATAATTCAAAATGTAATAATAATACATGAAGTAAATTAAGCCTAAAGTCGAGGCATCTCTACACACAGATTCAAATACAGACAAGGGGAAAATGAAACAAGAGAAAATCCTTCCTTTATTCTGTCCAGAGAGGGTTTCTCTTGAACTTTGCCATCGATACGCTTTGTCCTGCGCAGTAAGATGTGCCCAAAATGGCGCCGAGCCACTCTCTGGGCAGGAAACGTATGTGAGGTAATTCGTGAAGCGATATTCAACACCAGAGCTCACCAACCGCCGTGCAGCTTCTTCGTCGATCGTGCTTACCGACCCGCTGCTTTGCAGAATGGCACCGTCTCTTCGGTGATATACACGAGGCTTTGAGTTCGGTCTCTCATGATCAGCCAACAGTCAATGGCCAGCGTCTTACACGCCATGCCCTAGTTCCATCGTGTCTCGACCGCGTACGTCCCTTACACCGAACTCTCAACCAACAAAACCAAAAACCTCTCCCTTCTTCCACCTCCATGCGTGGCTTGCTGGCACGAAAACTGGGAAGGTGGGGCTTCTCACCTACTTTGACATGCAGCTGTCTTATTTCTGTTGTTATAAAAACACATTTCTTTCAGGGCTGGCTTGTAAATACAAAAACGTAGAAGGTCACAGGAGGCAATTACATACTGGGGGAAATTGGTCTTAATCCCTGTCTAATTAACACAGCACCACCCCCCCATGTGGTGACAAGTAACACTTAAGCTCACAGTGTCCCTACTTAATTACATTGACATGTCTCCTACACATCCACAGACCAAACAACTCTATTGAATCCTAACTTTCCTCTGAAATTCCTCCATCTACCCCCACAACCGTAACAATATTTTACGAACATTATTAATATTATTTGTTTATTTATTCATTTTTTGCTCTTATCATTTGACCTTGCCTCTTACTCTGAAACAAATACCAATGTCGGTCATCCATTTGTACATATCGATGCACTCGTGAAAAAATATTATTCACTTAACACCGTTAATTCCATGAAAGTTCTGAAAGAAAGATATGAAGGATGATCAATAAGTCCATGGCTTGGCATTACTGACGACAATTTTCGCTTCCTTTTTTTTTTCTTAGTCAAATAGGATGGTGAAAAGGTAGTGCACTTTGAGTTGTCTTGTCAGGGTTCGATTCCTGACCCTATAAACTCAGGAATCGAGTCGGAATCAGGAATGTTTCATAAGGCAGGGCATTGCATTGCAAAACGCTGTCCCTTGGTTGGATGCTTAGCTTGGTGGCCCATCTCCTAGAATTAGTTGGTGGACATTTACGATCCCACAGTGAGTCTGTGAGTTACAGCCGGCACCTTGAACAACATACAAATGCCTGCTGAAATCACTTTCAGTCAAACTTCAGACTTGGCCAGCTGGTTCGCGAAAGACTTGGGGAAAAAGCTTTCCCAGGCCGACCTTACAATAAGTTGCGAATAATTGAGGCCGTTATGGAAGTATAAATTTGACCTTTTCTGCACTCCGTTTCAATGTGATTTAGACTCTTTAAAATTGGACAATCACCCTTATATTTTGTAAGGCCACGACTTGACTAAAGGGCCATTGTATGTAAGGCACAGGCATTCAGATTCCTCTTTCATTTTCACCTGCATGATGTGACTATTAACGGAATGTATGTTTGAATGTGACTGAATCTTCACTTCTTGTATGTTTTATCTCCCCCTTCTAAAAGGAAAGATTTCCAAATATTTCTGGCTTAAATGGTGAACTATTGCTTCGATTTATTAAATGACATGGAATATTAAAGGTCAATCCAAAGTGCTTATCCACTCACTTCTCCTGAATAACGAGAACAGCACTCGTAGGGCATCGTCTCACCTCGCGTGTTCATTCTGAACAAAAATACCATCGTTAACTGAACACGCAACTATTATGGCCCACTGTAATCATGGCCCATATACCAGTATCATCCATGCACCCTATTATGTCACATAAATTGCCTTCAAAAAGTATACACAACCCTCAACCCTTTGTCGCATTTTGCTTTGTTACAGCCTGAATTTAATATGGATTACAATTACAAAAAAATTGTCACCGATCGACACAAAATACCCCACAATGACAAAGTGAAAACATGTTTTTCGAAATTTTTACAAGTTAATTAAAAATTAAAAGCTGAAATTGCTTGCATCAATATGTATTCAACCCCTTTGCTATGACATTCCAAATTGAGCTAAGGTGCATCCAATTTCCTTTCCTCATCCTTGAGATGTTTCGACAAATTGATTGGAGTCCACTTGCAGCCAAGTCAATTGATTGGACATGATTGACATGATTTAGAAAGAAACACACCTCTCTATATAAAGTCCCACAGTTGACAGTGCAAGTTAGAGCAGTAACTTTACCATGAAGTCCAAGGAACTATCTGTAGAACACAAAGATGAATTTGTGAAGAGGCATAGATCTGGGGAAGGGTTAAAACAATTTCTAGAGTGTTAAAAGTTCCCAAGAGCACAGTGAGCTCCATCATTAGGAAATTGTAATTTTTTGACCAAAACCATGCTGTCCTCCTGGCTGATACTTGTCCATTACGACCCATCAGAAACATGAATCCTCACTTTGGGCCCTGCAAAGATGCCAACACCATCGCTGAACAGGCCAGGGTACTTGTTGAGCATCAGAGTTGGATCAGAGGAACTTTACCGTGAAGTCCAAGCATACGGTATCGTATCCAGCACCATCAGAGTTGGAGACTTTGTTTGAGTCACTCCAATTAAGTCTGAATTTTCGTAACCAATCTCGGCCTCAGAGGGTTGGTCCTTCTCCACATAATATCAGAAGTGGTAGGACATGAGTGCTGTTTCCATATCCGACAGTTATGTGAGCTAAGCCAACGACAGAAACCACCTCCTTGGTGTATGTTCTCAAGTCAGTAGATTCAGGCCAGAGTGCTGAACCTTTCTTGGAGGGTAGATGGAGGTAAACTTGCTCTCGCTCTAATTGATCTGGAAGCACCGGGATCAACTTCCATCCTCACCGGGATCTTATCAATTGTTACATCAACTATAATTGGAGCATCGGACCTCTTTGTTCCAACAGAGAAAACCTCATGAAGTTCTTCACTTGACTCTCAGCTGCAGGCTGTGCTCTGTGACCTATCGTCCGCTGCATCAGGGTTCATCCCAATGTGATAAGCAGGAGACAAGTTCTTTGACTTGGATCAAGAACAACGACACTTCAAGTGTCCCCACTTACCACAGTTGTCACAGGCATAATTCCTGTACCGACGTTGGAAAGCTTGATGATGACCACCACAATGCCAACAAGTTAATCCAACCTTCTGGGTAGATTCAGAAATGTCAGGAGGTGGAGGTGAATGTGGTGGCTTGCTGAAACACTTTTGCTTGCAGCCAAAGGTTACCTTGTTAAACGATGGGTCCCGCTGGATAACTTTTATCTTGTTTGAGATAGCACACAGGCTCTCAGCAGTTTGCATACAAGCAGTGACTATTTCCATGACTTTAGCCAAATTGTGGTCGGATTTAGGAAGGAGTTTCCGCAGAATTGAGTCATCAGAATTCTTTGCCACGAAGTATTGCTTCAGACGATCTGAGTAGTCTTCCCAATCATCCCCCACTGCATATTTTTGCAATATGCCGATGCACGAACACATCCTAGTCGCCACTGTAATGTACTCGATTGACGGGGACAAAGGCTCTGAAGTGGGAACAACAGGTTTAATTCTGGCACAACACAGTACAGCACTGGAACATGGGTGGGTCACATGACTCCTTTAACCATGCCCCGGGGCACCCATGTATGCATGCATTATCACAAATTACTGATACATCTCAGAAATGGAAATAATATGGAACTACCCAGACTCTTCCTGGAGCTGGCCATCCAACCAAACTGAGCAACCGGGCAAGAAGGACCTTGTTCACGGAGGTGACCAAGAACCCAATGACCACTCTGACAGAACTAAAGAGTTCCTTGGCTGAGATGGGAGAACCTGCAAGAAGGACAACAGTCTCTGCAGCTTTTCACAAATCTCAGCTTTATGGGAGAGTGGCCAGATGGAAGCCACTTCTGAGAAGAAGGCACATGACAGCATGCCGGGAGTTTGTAAAAAGGCAGGTGAAAGACTGAGAGCATGAGTCAAAATATTCTGTTGTCTGATGAGACAAAAAGTTGAACTCTTTGGCGTGAATCTAAAGCACTATGTCTGGCAGAAACCGAGCACAGCTCATCACCCATCTAACACCAACTCTATCATGAAGCACGGATGCTTTTCAGCGGCAGGGACTGGGAGACTTATAAGGATAGAGGGAACAATGAATGGAGCCAAAACAGGCAAATCCTTGAGGAGAACCTGCTTCAGAGTGCAAAAGACCTTGGACTGCAGCAAAGATTTACGTTCCAACAGGACAATGACCCCAAGCATACAGCCAAAGCAAAACTGAAATGGCTTCATAACAAGAATGTGAAAGTCCTTGAATTGCCCAGCCAAAGCCGAGACTTGAATCCCATTGAGAATCTGTGGAAAGACTTGAAGGTTGCTGTTCACTGAAGCTCCCCATCCAACTTGACAGAGCTTGAGCAAATCTGCAAGGAAGAATGGGAGAAAATCCCCAAATCAGATGTGTAAAGCTGATATAAACATACCCAAGAAGACTTGAAGCTGTAATCGCTGTCAAAGGCGCTTCTACAAAGTATTGACTCAGGGTGTTGAATACTTGTTGATGCAAGATATTTCAGCTTTTCATTTTTAATTGATTTGTAAACATTTCTAAAAACATGTTTTCACTTTGTTATTACTAGTGCATGCCCGTAGATGCGTGGCCATACGTACAAAAAAAACTTTCAAACCGCGTGCCAGAAACAACAACCACACAGGCCGTTCATTCGCTCTCACATGCACGTACGTGCGTGGCCGTACGTGAAAAAAAAAACTTTCAAACCGCAAGCCAGAAATGACAACCACACAGGCTGTTAATTTGCTCTCGCGTTCTCGCGAAAACCACACTTCCACACACAGAGTTAATTAAAATCCAAATTAAAATCAAGTTTACCTCCCTGTCTTTGCTTGCCATGACATTCGCTGCCATGTAACTGGCACGGCCCGTGACGTCATCGTCGGCCGGCCACGCACCGGCCTACGCAGCCACGCCTACGCAGCAACGTGTCCTGTCATTGGTTGGTAAATAAATGGCCATAACTTGGGAAGCACTTGTCCGATTAATATCAAACCTTGAAAAGGCACATCCACAGGGCCCCAGCAATATACCTGGCAAGTTTCAATAAGATCGGACCAGTGGTTGTCGAGAAACAGCGGTCACAGACACACACACACACACACACACACACACATTGCTGGAATTATAGATAGGTGGGGTATTTTGTGTAGATCGGTGACAATAAATTTAAATTTAACCCCTTTTAAATTCAGACTAACAACAAAATGTGACAATAGTCAAGGGGTGTGAATACTTTCTGAAGGCACTATCGTTTCTTGGCATGTGTTATGAACGTCATAAATTTAACTCTTCACCCACATGCGGTCATAGATCAGATATATGAAGTTTCAAATTTTTGGGATAATTCAACCAATTATGGCTGGAATGCCACTTCACCAATACCATCATCGTTATTACCCTAGATACCCCATGGGGAGTTGATGATGTATGCCATTTCAATTTTTTTCATTGAGCAGTTTCAGAGAAAATGATGTCCAAATTTTTTCCTTTACTCTAATGTGGGTGTCATACAATGTGACATATGATGTCAGAGTTATCAAAAAATAATAATCTCCATGGGGATTCCCTTCTATGTTTAAAGTTTTGCAATGATCAGACAAACGGTTGCAGAGGAAACCATTTTTTTAATGAAAATATATTAGCATGGACGCACGCACGCACGCACGCACGCACGCACACACACACACACACACACACACACACACACACACACACACACACACGTATTGAAATAGTCTCACATCCCCTTTGGGGCAAGGCTAATAATATGGCTAATAATCTTTTCACAACACAGGTGATAGATAGTTCAGTAAATTATAAACTATTATAATGGTGTGTATGCAAGTTGCTTTTGGCTGCTATCTCCAAATATTAGTGGGTTTCAGGGGATGAAATGGGGACATATCAAATCTCAAAGTATCCACGTGTGTGTGTGTGTGTGTGTGTGTGTGTGTGTGTGTGTGTGTGTGTGTGTCCATGCTCTAGTTATTCAGGAGAGGTGGGTGGACCCCAAAGTATCCACTGGACTCTCAAAGGCATAGAAAATAAGTAATGATAATAAAATAGACTTGAAACAACACCATGTAAATCGCTCCAAATCGAGAAGACTGGTCAATTCCAGATAAACACCATAAATTACCCTTATTTACTGGATCCCAAAAATGTACAAAAACCCTTGTAAGATGAGGTTCATCATCACAAGTATATAATGCAGTTTTAAGCCATTGTCAAGTAGTATTACATGGGCAATGAACCTAATTTAAAAACGCTTAAACAACAGTTTCTTTACATTTTGGCAACAAGATACTCCAGCAGACAGTGGGGATGCCCGTGGGTTCAGATCCAGCTCCTTTCTTTGTAAATTTATTCCTGCACATGTACGACTCTGATTGGGTCCAGAACATGTGCAGGGATAAACTAACAACTGCATGAAGATGTGGAAACACCTTTGGATTCATTGATTTGGATGGAAAATCTTTGGAAAATGCATGGAAAACATGAAGGAAACACCTTTGGATTCATTGATCATTTACGAGCAATTAATGATGGATTTGCATTTGATCAGCTTCATGATTATATATATATATATATATATATATATATATATATAAAACTCGAATTAAAAAAGGAACACCAAACTCGCACTTCAGTTTCTCTTTAATAATCGATATCAATAATAATAAATTTCACACTAAATTATTTGATAAACGAGATGCTTTTCCATTCCACATTGTACGAATGCCTTTCATAAACAGCAATATTCCGAAGAAGTTATTCTACGGTACAGTTACAGTTCAAATAACTAGGACTGTGAGAGCAACCACACCCAGCACTGAACTTGTCAATCGATTAAAATAACTAGTCAGACGTTTACTTACACAGGGAGCTACAGTTAAAAGATTAAAACAAGTTTTCTTTGAGATCATAAAACGACACCAAAGAGCGGAAACATGTTAAATTTTTTGTATTACGGAAATACTCCTCGACATGTTTAAGTGATTTCCACCGCCCCCCAAAAAAATTGTTGGAGAAGAATTTTTTTTTTGCATTTCTACATGTTTAAGTGATTTCCAACCCCCCCCCCCCCCCAAAAAAAAATTTAGAGAAAAATTTATTTTTTGCATTTCTACATGTTTTAAGTGATTTCCACCCCCCACCCCCCAAAAAAAATTGGTAGAGAAAAAAAATATTTTTTGCAACTTTTTTCAACAAAATTCGATTTCTTTTTTTGCATTTCTACATGTTTAAGTGATTTCCAACCCCCCCCCCCCCCCCCCCCAAAAAAAAAATGTTGGAGAAAAGAACTATAACTCTGTCAGCACTGTTGACATCATATTTAATGAATAAGATAAGGACTTGAGTGACCCAGCAGTATTGGCGGCGGAGGTTTTGCACTCTCCGATGCTCCCCCTCAGTTTCCTTTCTAATGTTTTTATCTACCACACATTTTTATACGCCCGATATATATAATATATATATATATATAATATATATATATATATATATATATATATCGGGGCGTATTATGTGATACCGGTCCGTCCGTCTGTCTGTCTGTCTGTCCGTCCGTTCCTGTCCGCACTCTAACTCCCAAAGTTTTCAACTTTCACATTTCATATTTGGTACATAGGTACAGACTGTGGAGACGGTGTGCATGACATACGTCTCGTCATCTAAAGTGGTTGCCATGGCAACCAGGATGCGTTTTCCATGTAGAGCACAATTCTGTATATACCTTCTTGTTAGGGCGTATATTGTGCTCACTTGCGCTCTTGTTACTGATTACAATATACAAATACATAATTGCTTATAAATTATACTCACTGCAATGCTTAAAAAAATAAATCATAGACTACGTTCGTTTTCGTCTTTTCCTTCATTGGTCCAGCATGGTTCGGATCTGAGTTTTAGCCGGGTCTTTATTCCTGATATTCTCTTCATTCTAGCCGGTACGTCCTTGGTTGTTCCGCTCGGCTGCATCCGATCCGGAAAGGTGGTTGGTAGTTGGTAGAGTGATCCGGATCGGGCAAGGTGTAC
>CM068962.1:81845968-81862018 GCA_035128595.1 Eptatretus atami | reverse complement strand
GGCAAGTAATGCCTATGATCGTGTATGTGGAGTACAGACTGTCATGTGAGACACCATATATGTGGTCAAGTAATGATGTGATTACATATATATATATATAGTATGTAATAGCCTCGACTGATGAATATTGTTACGGTTCTAGGAACCGTATGCATACAAACATACAGTTGGCCCGAAGTCAGTTATTCCGTTAACAATCCCACTTCTCGAGCTTTTGTTTTGTCTTGTAACAAAGCATGTGGGCTTCTGGGAGGGCTGGTCTTGGAGAGTCCAAAGGCAGACGTTTCCCACGGGTCTTCACAGGAAATTCAGTTGGGGGGGGGGGGTGGTGTGAGAGATGGGGGTTTGTTGTGACAAGAGCCGGGGGGGGAGGGGCGGAGGATGGCTCCTGTGCATTGGAACCGCGAGATATTCGATTAAAATGAGTTAGTTTCGCTTTGAAAGTGTGAATCGATTAATTGAGCATGGCAAGTTAATGCCTATGATCAGTTATGCTGGATACAGACTGTCATGTGAGATACACCATATATGTAGGTCAAGATAATGATGTGATTAAACAACTATATATATCATAGTATGTATGCTATAGATCCGACTGGATTGAATATTACCCAACCCGTTGTTCGGTTACCGGTTCTACGGAACACGGTTTGCATACAACATTACAGTTGGCCCGAAGTCAGTTAATTCCGTAAGTATATTGGGTTAGATAGGATCCCCTACTTGTGTTGTAAATGTGATACGCACAATGAATCGATTTAATTGAGGGCATGGCAAGTAATTGCTCATTGATCGGTGTATGTGGAGTACAGACTGTCATGTGGAGACACCATATATGTGGGTCAAGTAATGATGTGAGATTACATATTATTATATATAATAGTATGTAATAGCCATCGACTGATGAATATGTTACGGGTTCTAGGAACGCGTATGCATACAACATACAGTTGGCCGAAGATCAAGTTATTCCGTTAAGATATGATGTGTAGATAGATCCTGCTACCTGGTGTAGTGGTGAGAGACAATGGGTAGTTGCGTTCGGATGGTTTTTTTAGTTTAGCTTAAATTAAATCATTTTGATATCCCATCCACGTGACCTGTTGGTACGCCTCATGTGCTGCTCGCCCATTCCATCTCGCATTGGCTAACTCCGCATTGAGAGCTGAACAAGTTACTCATGTATTATGTGTTCAACCTACTCGCTAACGGGCGACTCAGTACCCGAAGGCAGAATCTTTGTGTAGTACCTTTTCGCGAGTCCAGACACGCGGAGTGGGCGGGCTTTCCGTATGGCCGAAACCTGCCGCAGAAAGGGTGGCCCCATGGGAAGCCCCGCTCCAAATCAGGGTGAATCAGTGACGTAACGCTTCACCATGCCCCTCCCCGCTGAGGGAGATCTATAAATTACGACATCATTCGTTCGAGTGGTCTGGTGAGCTGGAAAGTGAGTCGTCTTGAGAGTGAGCTGGAAAGTGAGTTGGCTTGAGCGGAGCGTTGGAGTGAGATTGTTCGTCGGATGATAGCGAAAGAAAGGAGGAAGGTCGTGGAGTGGTTGCGCCTTTGGGGGTCGTTTGTTTCAAGTGTGAGAGAGCTGGGAGACCTCGACCCGCGACCTTGACCAAGTCTCTCGTAGGGTCCTGTCTGCAGCCCTGATCCCCGCTTCGGACGTCGCTCTAACTCGACCCGGGCTCCTTCGCAGACACGGTCTCCACGCGTGCGGCCGTGGACCGAGCCGCACGACCATTGACGGTGCTGCACCATGGAGCATCCCTTCCCTCCAACATTCAGGTACCCGAAAGAACTGCGGATCTCAGACTCACCTCCCTCTCTGGCTGCAAAAGTCGCTTGGCCATACATCTGGGTTTATTTGCGTCTGAGTGTGTGGCGCCGTCTTTAAGTAGAATTGCATAAGTGTTTTTATTTGATCATTGTAAATCTTGCCTGTATTTATTTCCCGCGTAAGTCTGCTCTGTGTCTTCTTTTGTAAGTTGCTATAAATTGTTTCGCACTGACATCTTTCTCTCATCTTCCCCTGCAATAACATCCCAATAAACCTGTCTGTGCTCCACATAAATTTCCTCGCTTATTGTAATTAAAATTACTGTCAAATGTTCCCAGTTCTTTTTCGTCTTTTCCTTCATTGGTCCAGCATGGTTCGGATCTGAGTTTTAGCCGGGTCTTATTTCCTGATATTCTCTTCAATTCTAGCCGGTACGTCCTTGGTTTGTTCCGCTCGGCTGCATCCGATCCGGAAAGGTGGTTGGTAGGTAGAGTGATCTCGTGCATCGGGCAAGGTGTACCGAGGGCGTGGTTCCCCCGGTAGACGACACCGCGTGGTTAATAGGTAAATTGATTCTATGACAAAAATGACCCTATGTACGCGGTGGAGGTATTTGGCGTCCACGGTCGGTTTAAGCGACCCGCCGTGTCACGGAATTATCCGTGAGCGACGGCCTTCAATTCCGGGAGTCTAGTGGGAGACGACGTAACTCCCCCCACCTAGCAGTCGCTCTCGCCACCCGATTCACCGCCCACAACAATATAATAAATTCCTCTCTTGGTTATAAACTAGTTATGAAGTGATGATGCATTGACAGATTAAATAAGTGACTGAGCTAAGCCTGGTGTTGGCTTTGATGGATCGAGTGGCCTGGTTTGGACATCTTAGGATCCTGAGTTTGAGCCAGAGTCTCACTGAATTAACAACCAGGTGGGGTTGACTTGGCCTGTCATCGCTTTCGAGGTCAGCAAAATGAGTACCAGTGTACTGGTATAGGGGAGAAATCAATGGCATAGTTGTGACCCAACAAAATGATAGCTTCCATATGCAAGAAGAAGATGAAGAAGAAGTGACTCAGCTTATATGGAGAGGCTCCTGGGCTGAAAGAACATCCGGATCCAGACAGTCAGAAAATCGGCAACGAATCAGATAGTTAGTCAATTTGGTTTGAAGTTTGTACGATTCAAGGCTTGAGATGAAGTTTTGAGAGTGAGGTGAGTTGTTTTATAGATAACCTGATCATGCCCTTTGAATATTTGGTGACAGTTGAGCTCTGATTTTGGTTAGACCCACATGATAGAGTGGCTTTATTAGTCGGGTATGTCAGAGCCAGGTTTTGGGGGAATTAACTGGAAATAGGTTTTAGTGTGGAAAAGTAACCCTCATTTTTAGCTCGCCTGTTCGACCAAACAGAGAGCTATAGGATACCCCGCTGGTGATGAGCGCGTGAGCGTGAAAAATGTTAAATTTTTGTATTACGGAAATACTCCTCCGACATGTTTTAAGTGATTTTCCACCGCCCCCCCAAAAAAAATTGTTGGAAAGAATTTTTTTTTTTGATTTCTCACTTTTATGATTCACCCCCAAAAATTTAGAAATTTATGAAATGTTATATTTCACCCCAACCCCCCAAAATGGGAGAAAATTGCCTTCACAAATCTTCTTTTTGCATTCTACTTTAGGATTCCCCCCCCCCCCCCCCCAAAAAAAAAAATGTTGGAGATAAAGAAATCTATAACTCTGTCAGCACTGTTGAACATCATATTTAATGAAATAAGATATAAGTTCACTTGAGGACCCAGCAGTATTGGCGGCGGAGGTTTTTGCACTCTCACGAGTGCCCCCTCTAGTTTCCTTTCTAATGTTTTTATCTACCACACTATTTTTTATACGCCCGGATATAAAATATATATTATATATATATATATATATAATATAAATAATATATATATATATATATCGGGGCGTATTATGTGATACCGGTCGTCCGTCCGGTCTGTCTGTCTGTCGTCCGTCCGTGCCTGTCGCACTCCTAAACTCCCAAAAGTTTTCACACTTTCACATTTCATATTTGGTACATAGGTAACAGATGTGGAAGACGGTGTGTCATGACATACGTTCGTCATCTAAAGTGGTTGCCATGGCAACCAGGATGCTGTTTTCCATGTAGTAGCACAATTCTGTATATACCTTCTGTTAGGGGCGATATTGTGCTCACTTTGCGCTCTTGTTACTGATTACAATATAACAAATACATATAATTGCTTTATAATTTATAGCTTCACTGCCAATTGCTTTAATAAAAAATATTAAATTATTAGACTCGTCTTTTAAAAATTGATAAGTATAAAAAACAGGCGAGCATTGGGTGGCTTTTTGACACCAAACTTCTGGTTTTTCGTTAGATTTGTGTGCATACGAGAATCTAAGATGAATAATCTAGGGGCCTTACTTGGCCATAATCTCTTGCGGAATCGCCGAAATTTTTATTTTAAGAAGGACCCTAAATTGACCAATTTCCGTGACTTGCATCCGAACGTATGACTATTGCAGCATATTACTCCATGGAAATTCTATTTATATAATATATTGAGAACAAATGTACTAACCAAATGAAAATAAACATCTGCTGACATGTGTTGTCTCCTATATCTTGAGTACTTGTGAAATAAGAATTCTATTCATGAACAATGACCCTATTGTATATACTGAACTCCCAAAAATGAGTCAACCATATCATAAACATAATTTTAGATAAGCTGGCTAAAAAATATTTTGGTGCGATCATAATTATTACCTGTTTTTTGATTCTGAAAGACAGATTGTTTATTAGGTATACGTTTGGTTACCAAGATTATGTCCATATATTATATTAAACAATGTAGTTATAGTGTTTGCAACAATTACAACCAAAACTCAGCCGAATAAGTACGCTGCTCCATTTGCATGATTTAAAAGACATGTGAAAACACTCTATCTCTTAAAATACAATTTCTCCTACATTGTGGACCCAAATAAAGCAGCTATATTTTCGTGTCCAGGTAGGTCCTGCCCTACCTGACGGAATGGCCATTGGAGGCTTACACCAAAGATTCTGGAATATAGTATGGTGCATGCGGGAAGGAACACAGCTCGGCGCTTCACCAGGACGGTAGCAGAACACAGGGGTTTTACTCTCAACCCACAATGATACACACAGACGCCAGCAATGAAATAATAATGATTTAATAAGCAGAAAATCAACAGAATTAATGGAAAATAAATCAAGATGGGAGGTAACCAAATGTACTTTTGAGATGCCTCCCACTGACTCAAATACAAACAAGGGGACCAGAAATATAACAATGAAAAATAATCACTCCTTTGTTACGGCCTTAGTTTCAGGTCCCAGAGTGAGTTTCAAGGAGCTTTGAAAAAGTCACCAAAATTGCTTCAATCACCGTGCGGGAAGACACCGCCCAAAAATGGCCACTGAGCCGCTCTCTGGGACTGGATTGTAATTTGGTTGCGGCGATTGTCAATTCCAAGGCTCAGAAACGTTCGGTGCAGCTTCTTTGCGTCGTGTCCCTCAACCGATGCCGCTGCCTTGCAAAATCAGGTGCCATCTCTTTCCCCACCAAGCTCCGACACGAGGCTTTTGGGGCTGGTCCCACACAATTCAGGCCCAACAGTCGATAGCTTAGTCATCTTATGTTATTGGATGTACAGTACAATTCACCCACTGATGGGTTAGCACTTGGGCAAACTTACAGCACACACAAACAGAATCACGCAACTATTTCGCATGCCGAGAGGAAGAAGCAGAGCGAGATCCTCCGTCCAAGCCCATGTTCCTTCTCACAGCCACTGTATCAGACACGCTCTTCTTCTTCCTGCTAACAGTGCATATCTTCGTCTTCCTGTGTCCGGCATCACGAAGCTAACGTCTTCATGCCGGCTCGAAGCCGAAAAAGCGGGCCCCTCGCCCATCTGGATGTGTGGCATTGTTATCATGGTTGTTGTTGTTATAAAAAAATGCAATTGCTCTCATTGCTAGGTTTCGTAATACATAAAACAGTAGTCGAAAGGACACAGGAGGCAATTACATAATGGAGGGATTGGTCCTTATCTTTCGATTAAACACAGCACCAACCCCCCCCATGTTGGTGACAGAGTAACACTTAAGCTCACAGTTTCCCTATTAATTTACATGGAGAGTCTCCTACAGCCACGGACCAAGGAAAAACTCCACAACAATCCTATCTGTCCTTGAATTCCTCATCTACCCCACAAACCAACAATATATTTTAAAACTTACTTTACTCATCATCGTCACTTTCAGAATCAAGGACACATTGAGAAATCAAGGCTATGAGCACATTTGTCTGGTTTTAGCTGTAAACACTTGCAGGCAACCCAGAGCAGCACATGAAGCATCTCTTTCTGAATTTGCTTCTCTGACACATTACACGTTTTGCTTCGCAGTGCTGCTGCGCCTGGCGTCACTGGCCATAGCTGCCATCATGGAATTGAAAATCAGTTTTTGCACTCACAAATCTCTCTCAAAATCAGAATTGTATCGGCAGTATGTTGAGGGGTGATTCTGGCTGAAGCAGACTACCCTTGCAAATGAGAATGTTTGGAAAGTGGCATGCAGTATTATGGTCGTAAAAATGCATCTTCTGTTGGAGGAAGGACACCTTAGGTTCCCTCTTTGGCATATTTGAATGGCAGGGCATCAGGCTTCATCCAGATTGTCCATCAAAGTTTATCCATAATAGGTCAGGTAGAAGAGACCGAGCTGATTTTTTTTGACCATCAGAAAAGGATACATCATTGTCTCCATATGTTGGTCAATGCAGTTATAATCATTGTGCAGGAGACATTATATCCTTTCCTTTCCACATCGGAAGGGGTAACTAAAGCTCTAAGGTAACACTAAGTTGGTAATTAGACAAGTAACCAACTGTATCACAACCCACATCAATGACGTGACACAACAGAAGAGCTAGAATGTAGCTGAAGACAACCAACAATGATTTATTTTAGCCAGCTATTCTTTGCAAGTACGAATGACAAGGTATGTAATGTTCCACCTTTTATGCACCCAGCAGTACTTCCCAGACCAGAAATATGCATACGTGTTCGATATGGCCCATCACCAGAATGTCAGCATCCATGGCTTGTCTATCACAGCATGTGGCTAATAGCCATAGGTGAACTGCACACGGAATATGCTAGATGATGCAAAGATATGTGTATCTGCATTCCATCGGAGATTTACACGACAAATGCGGTGGGGCTTGTGATCCATTTCTTGAATGATGACAGATCACTGTGCGAGCCCCAAGGATCTAAGCTGCACATCTCTAGGATTATTTCAGGATGTTAGGGTGCACCACATTTGGCTATGTGCCTTTTCAATGCTGCTTTGTTCTTCACACATTAGCAATGATAGAATTCCAATGTTGGAGGACAAGGTTGTCCTGAATCTCATAATGTGTGCTTACATTTTGTGTCTTTCTGTCCAGCCTCTGACCGCTTTCTAGTTCCATAAGGCTCAATTGTACACCATACTGATCAACCAACCAAAGTCAGATTTCATGTTACACCCTGATGGACTAGGAACATCAGCAACTATATGCAATAACGAAGTTTCCATAATTGCAGGACGTACTTTATTACACCTGGTGTCTCCTTGCTGCTTGATGTTAATGCACATGGCATCAACCAGCAGCCAACATTAACCATCAGTGCGGGGTATAGTGAGTTCTTTCTTACGTCTACCAGAGAGATCTCCAAGTTGACTCTTCATAGACGACAACCATATCTGCCCGTAATTAATACCCTTCCTCATGAAACGTAAACTTCATCATTCTGGCTCAAGAAGAGAAGGCAGGTTATTTAGTCACACTCATAGCTGAGGAAGTCACTGTCCAATACACGAAGAAAGTGGATAGGTTCCCGTTAACATTTGTTCTTTCCTCTGGTCTGTCTTTGCTGCCATGGATTTGACTGGTTTCTCGTCGCTTACTCATGCAAAGTCTGCAGAATCTACCAGTAGTAACAGTTGTGTTGAGCATTTCTTTCAGCTCTGCTGAGTGCTCTCCTATCCTTCTTGTTGACTTCCTAATAAATATATTGAGGCACATTCTCTCCAGTGGTGATATTCAAGAGATCAGAAAGGATGAGGAAAATGATTTATCCAGGCCACAAAACGAGCAATGTCATTAGCTGTTGACCCGTGCATTCTCTGTCTTTCGATGCCTTGTGTCTTCCGCATGGTTGTCTAGGAGCACCAGTTTCCCTCACTGACATGAAGCCATTGCCTTATCTGCTCTGAGGACAAGCTGCAGAAGCAGGCAGGTTCTTCAGGTGGCTTCTCTTCTGCCAGCTTTGTTTCTTATCCCCTTGAAAAGCTTGCATTCTTGTCCTCTTTCGTTATAACGTTGTTCCTCAGGGCCAGTGTCTGTTCATACTACCATTTAATTTTCCACTCAGTCCACATGGAATTGTGAAATGATTCTCACTGGTTGAAGACTGTAACACACATCGTCCGGTGCGTAGGATGTCTCATAGCATGCAAGTAGCAGTTGTATCGGTATACAGTTAGATCACTTTTTGTGTGCCCCAGCAAGATTACCATGTGTATCGGCTAGCACTGTTACCTAGAAGCTATACAGTCAAACGTGTTGCTGTAATTGTACCAACATAACCTTATTTATGGAGTCCAATTGGGTCTAAATATTATTATTATACACAAAGCATTTCTTATGGAATAATAATGAACAACATAGTCAAATACGATTCCGAACGGCACAGTCGTCTGGAAATCGAATCATTTAGGGGTACCCTTCAATAAAACAAAAATTTTCAGAGGTTTTGCAAGTAGATATAGACAGAGCAGGCTCTTGTGATTATTCATCCTAGAGCACCAATATAACAAAAATAATGAAGTCTGCTTTCACACACCAAATGTCCAGTCATCACCTAAATGGATGCCCTGTTTTGCAGTTTGACATCCGTGGAACTATTAAGATATATATTATATTCGGGCGGTTCTTGGGCAGTTAAGGTCATCCCCCCCCGACCCAATTTGTGAGTTGGACGGGCGATTAACAACCGACTAGGTCTGATCACGAGCGGTTTTTCATTAGGGAGGCGACACACCGTGATCTTCTCGGAGATTAATATTAACGAACCGCGGGAGAAGGCAGGGTGACCCTGGTGGAGCGATAGAAGCACAGCACTAGAGCGTTATACTCGAACCCATGACAAAATACGTGGACACACAGCAACTTAAAATTAATAATTGGAGGATATTCATGAAAATAGCAAATAATTTAAACAAGAGGTAATATATTCAAAATGTAATTATAATACATGAAGTAAATTAAGCCTAAAGTCGAGGCATCTCTACACACAGATTCAAATACAGGACAAGGGGAATAATGAAACAAGAGAAAATCCTGTCCTTTATTCTGTCCAGTAGAGGGTTTCTCTTGAACTTTGCAATCGATACGCTTGTCACTGCGCAGTAAGATGTGCCCAAAATGAGGCCGAGCCACTCTCTGGCCAGGAACGTAGTGAGGTATTTCGTGGAAAGCGATATTCAACACCAGAGCTCACAACCGCCGTTGGCAGTCCTTCTTCGTCGATCGTGCACTTACCGAACCCGACTACTTTGCAGAAATGCACTCCGTCTTCTTCGCGTGATATTACAACGAGGCTTTGAGTTCGGGTCTCTCATGAATCAGCACAACAGTCAATGGCCAGCGTCTTACACGCCATGCCCTATTCCATCGTGTCTCGACCGCGTACGTCCTTACACCGAATCTCAACCAACAAAAAACCAAAAACCTTCGCCTTCTTCCCACCTCCCATGCGTGGCTTGCCTGGTCACGAAAAACTGGGAAGGTGGGGCTTCTCAACCTACTTTGGACATTGCAGCTGTCTTATTTCTGTTGTTATAAAAACACTATTTCTTTTCAGGCTGGCTTGTAAATACAAAAACGTAGAAAAGGTCACAGGGGCAAATTACCATACTGGGGGAAATTGCGTTCTTAATCCCTGTCTAGATTAACACAGCACCACCCCCCCACCGCAACTCAGTTTCGGTGACAAGTAACTTAGGCTCAACAGTGTTCCCTACTTAATTACATTTGCATTGTCTTCCTAACACAATCCACAGACCAAACAACTCTATGAATCCTAACTTTCCTCCTGAAATTCTCCATCTCTACCCCCACAACGTAACCAATATATTTACGAACATTATTAATATTATTTGCTGCTTTATTATTTCATTTCTTTGCTCCTTACATTTGACCTTCCTCTTACTCTGCAACTCTCTCTACAATCACCAATTGTCGGGTCAATCCTTTGTACATACGATTTGCACGTAAAAAATATTATTCAGCTTAACACCGTAATTCATGAAATTCTGCAAAGAAAGATAATGAAGGATGATCAATAAGTCCATGGCTTGGCATTACTGACGACAATTTTCGCTCCTTTTTTTTTCTAGTCAAATAGGATGGTGAAAAGTGTAGTTGCACTTTTGAGTTGTCTTGTCAGGGTTCGATTCTGACCCTATAAACTCAGGAAATCGAGTCGGAATTCAAGAATGTTTCATATTAGGCAGGGCACTGGCATTGCAAAACGCTGTCCCTTGGTTGGGATGCTTAGCTTGCTGGCCCAATTCCATAGAATTAGTTGGTGGAACACTTTACTGATCCCCAAGTTGAGTCTGTGATGTTACAGCCGCGCACCCTTGAACAACATACAAATGCTGCTGAATCACTTTCAGTCAAACTCAGACTTGTCGCCAGCTGTTCGCGAAAGAGACTTGGGGGAAAAAAGCTTTCCCAGGCCGACCTTACAATAAGTTGCGAATTAATTGAGGGCCGTTATGGAGAGGTATAAATTTGACCTTTTCTGCAGCTCCGTTTCAATAGTGAATTTAGACTCTTTAAAAAATTGGACAACACCCTATATTTTGTTAAGGCACGTAGCTTGACTAAAAGGGCCAATTGTATGTTAAGGCAACAGGCATTCAGATTCCTTTTCATTTTCACCAACTGCATGAATGTGGACTATAACGGAAATGTTATGTTTTGAGATGTGAACCTGAATCTTCAACTTCTTGTATGTTTTTATCTGCCCCCTTCTAAAAGGAAAGATTTCACAAAATATATTCTGGCTTTATAATGGTGAACTATTTGCTTCGATTTATTAAATGACCATGGATAATTAAAGGTCCACATCACAAAATTGTGCTTATCCAACTACACTTCTCCTGAATAAACGAGAACAGCACTCGTGAGGCATCATCTCACCTCGGCGTGTCCATTCTGAACAAAATACCAATCTTAAACTAACACGGCAACTATTATGGTCCCACTGTGATATATGGCCCATAACCAGTATCATCCCATGCACCCGTATTTGTTCACATAACATGCTTCAAAAAGTATACACAGACCCTCAACCTTCTAGCTCGCATTTTGCTCTTGGTTACAAGCCTGAAATTTTAAATGGATTACAATTACAAAAAAATTGTGTCACCGATCGACAACACAAAACTACCCACAATGACAAGTGAAAACATGTTTTTTCGAAATTTTTTTAACAATAAATTAAAAATTAAAAAGCTGAAAAATGCTGTGCATCAATATGGTTCAACCCTTTGTCTATGACATTACCAAATTTGAGCTAAGGTGCATCCAATCTCTCACCCTTTCCTCCATACCTTGGAGATAGTTTCGACAAATTGATTGGAAGTTCCACCTTGCAGCCAAGTTACAATTGAACTCGGGACAGATGCAATGATTTAGAAAGAAACACACCTCCTCATATTAAAGTCACAGTTCTGACAGTGCAAGTATTAGAGCAGGTAACTTTACCATGACAGTCCAAGGAACGTATACTAGTAGGAGACACAAAGATGAATTTGTGAAGAGGCATTAAGATCTGGGGCAGGTTAAAACAATTTCTAGAGTGTTATACAAAGTTCCCAAGCAAGCAACAGTGAGCTCCATAATAGAAATTGTAAATTTTTTTGACCAAAATCCATGCTGTCCCTCGCTGCGCCTGATACTTGTCCATTACGAACCCATCAGAAACATGAATCCTCACTTTGCCCTGCAATAGATGCCAACACCATCGCTGAAACATGGCCAAGGGTACTTGTTGAGCATCAGAGAGTTGGATTCAGAGGAACTTTACCGTGAATCAAGCATACGGTATCGTATCCAGCACAATCAGATGTTGGAACTTGTTGAGTCACTCAATTAAGTCTGAATTTTTGTTAACAATCTCGGCCTCAGAGGGTGGTCCTTCTCCACACTAATAATCAGTAGTAACAGTAGGACATGAGTGCTGTTTCCTATATCCGACAGATATGTGAGCTAAGCCAACCGATCAGGAACCACCGCTCCTCTTGGTGTCATGTTATCTCAATGTCAGTCAAGATTCGGCCTGAGAGAGTGCTGAACCTTTCTATGGATGGAGAGATGGAGGCTAAACTTGCTCGTCGCTCTATTGATCTTGGAAAGCACCGGGATCAACTTCCATCCTCACACGGGATCTTAATCAATTGTTACATCAGCTATAATTGGAGCATCGGACTCTTTTGTTCCAACAGAGAAAACTCATAGAAGTTCTTCACTTGACTCGTCAGCTGCAGGCTGTGCTCTGTGACCTATCGTCCGCTGCATTCTAGGGTTCATCCCAATGTGATAACAGGAGACAAGTTCTTTGACTTGGATCAAGAACAACGAAACTTTCAAGGTCCGCCGCTTACCAACAGTTGTCACAGCATAATTACTGTACCGACGTTGGAAAGCTTGATGATGACACCCAACAATGCCAACAAGTTAATCCAACCTTCTGGGTAGATTATCGAAATGTCAGGAGGTGGAGGTAATGTGGTGGGCTTGCTGGAAACACTTTTGCTTGGCAGAGCCAAAGGTTACCTTGTAAAACGATGGGTCCCCTGGCTGAATACTTTATCTTGTTTTTGAGATAGCACACAGGCTCTCAGCAGTTTGCATACAAGCAGTGACTATTTCCCCATGACTTTAGCCAAATTGTGGTCGGATTTAGGAAGGAGTTTTTTTTTTTTTTTTTTTTTTTTTTTTCTTTCCGCAGAATTGAGTCAGTCAAGAATTCTTTGCCACGAAGTATTTGCTTTCAGACGATCTGAGTTAGTCTTCCCAATCATTCCCCACTGCATATTTTGCAATATGCCGAATGCACGAACATCATCCTAGTCGGCCACTGTATGTAACTCGATTCGACGGGACAAGAAGCTCTTGAAGTTAGGGACAGACAGGTTTAATTCTTGGCACAACACAGTACAGCACTGGAACATGGGTGGGTCACATGACTCTTTAACCATGCCCGGCCAGGCACCCAATGTATGACATGCATTATCAACAATTACTGATACATCTCAGAAATGGAAAAAATAATATGAACTACCCAGACTCTTACCTGGAAGCTGCCATCCAACAACTGAGCAAAGCACGGGGCCAATGAAGGACCTTGTTCTACGGAGGTGACAGAACCCATGCACTCATGACAGAACTAAGAGTTCCTTGGCTGGATGAGGAGAACTGCAAGGAAGGACAACAGTCCTCTGCAGCTTTTCACAAATCTCAGCTTATATGGAGAGTGGCCAAGATGAGGAAGCCATTCTGAGAAAGAAGGCACATGAAAGCATGCCGGGAGTTTTGCGAAAAAGGCAGGTGAAAGACTTAGAGCATGAAGTCAAAATATTTCTGTTGTCTGGGATGATAACAAAAAGTTTGAACATCTTTGGCCGTGAAATCTAATAGCACTAATGTTGGCAGGAAACCTGAGCACAGCTCATCACCCATCTACACACCAAACTCTATCATGAAAGCAACTGGATGCTTTTCAGCGGGCAGGGACTGGGAGACTTATCAAGGATGAGGGAACAATGAATGGAGCCAAAAAACAGGCCATAATCCTTGAGGAGAAAACTGCTTTCAGAGTGCAAAAGACCTTGGACTGCAAGCAAAGAATTTACTTCCAACAGGACAATAGACCCCAAGCATACCACCACAAGCAAAACTGAAATGGCTTTCATAAACAGAAGTGTGAAAGTCCTTGAATGCCCAGCAAAGCGCGAGACTTGAATCCCATTGAGAATTCTGGGAAAGAACTTTGAAGGTTTGCTGTTTCACTGAAGCCTCCCCATCCAACTTGACAGAGCTTGAGCAAATCTGCCAAGGCAAGAATGGGAGAAACATCCCCAACAAATCCAGAGTGTAAAATCCTGATATACAATACCCAAGACAGACTTTGAAGCTGTAATCCGCTGTCAAAGCGCTTCTACAAAGTAAATTGACTCAGGGTGTTGAATAACTTGTTGATAGCAAGGAATTTCAGCTCTTTCATGTTTAATTGATTTAGATAAAACATTTCTAAAACATTGTTTTCAGCTTTGTTTATTACTAGTGCACATGGGCCCGTAGATCGTAGGCCATACGTTACAAACAAAACTTTCAAACCGCGTGCCAGCAACAACAACCACACAGGCCGTTTATTCGCTCTCAATGCCACGTACCGGTGGCGTGGCACGTACTTGAAAAAGAAAACTTCTCAAACCGCAAGCCAGAAATGAAACACCACAACAGGGGCTGTTATAATTTGCTCTCGCGTTCTCGCCGAAACCACACTTCCGACACACAGAGTTTAATTAAAAATCCAAATTAAAATCAAGTTTACCTCCCTGTCCTTTGGCTTGCCATGACATTCCAGCTGCATGTAACTGGCACGGCCCGACGTGAAGTTCATTCGTCGGGCCGGCACGCACCGGCCTACGCAGCCACGCCTACGCAGCAAACCGTGTCCTTGTCATTGTTTTGGTAAAATAAATGGCCTAACATTGGGAAGCACTTGTCCGATTAATATCAAACCTTGAAAAGGCACATCCAACAGGGCCCCAGCTAATATACCTGGCAAGTTCAATAAGATCGGACCAGTGCGTTGTCAGAGGAAACAGCCGGTCACAGGACAATCACACACACACACCACAACTACAACCACACACACACATTGCTGGAATTATCAGATGTGTGGGGTTATTTTGTGTAGATCCGGTGACAACAAATTTAAATTACAACCCCTTTTAAATTCAGACTAACAACAAAAATGTGACAATAGTCAAGGTGTTGTGCTTGTGAAATACTTTCTGAAGCGCAACTATGTCATTCTTGGGCAATGTGTTTATGAACAGTCAAATATTAACTCTTCACCCACATGCGGTCCAATAGATCAGATATATGAGAGTTTTTCAAAAATTTTGGGATAATTCTCAACCAATTATGGCTGGAATGCCATCTTACTACCAATGACCTCATCGTTTATTACCCTAAGATACCCCATGGGGAGTTGATGATGTATGCCCAATCTTCAATTTTTTTCATTGAGCAGTTTCCAGAGAAAATATGATTGGTCCAAATCTATCTTTCCATTGACCTCTAATGTGGGCTGTACATACCAAGTTGACATGGATGTTTCAGGAGTTATCACAAAAATAATGAACTCTCCATGGGGATTCCCTTCTATTGGTTTAAAGTTTGTGCATAATGATCAGAACAAACGGTTGCAGAGGAAACCATTTTTTTAATGAAAATATATTAGCATGGACCAGCAACACGACGACACAGTCCACCACACACACACACACACACACACACACAGCACGTATTGCAATAGTCTCAGCATCCCCTTTGGGGCTAATGTGCTAATAATCATGGCTTAATAAATCTTTCAAACATACAACAGTGATCAGATAAGTTCAGCTAAATTATAAACTATTATAATGGTGTGTATGCAAGTTGCTTGGTCTTGGTGCTATCTCCCAAATATTAGTGGTCACGGGGGATGAAAATGGGGACATTCAAAATTCTCAAAGTATCCACCAGTGTGTGCTGTGTGTGTGTGTGTGTGTGTGTGTGTGGTTAGCTGTGTGTGTTTCCATGCTCTAGTTATTCAGTGAGAGGTGGCCGTGGAAAAAACCCAAAGTACCACTGGACTCTCAAAGGCATAGAACACAATGTAATGATAATAAAATAGACTTTTGAAAACAACCACCATGCTAAATCCGCTCCAAAATACGAAGAAGACTGGTTGGAATTCCAGATAAACACCATAGATTACCCTCTATTATACTGGATCCCAAAAAATGTACAAAACCTTGTAAATGATTCATCATCACAGAGTTATATAATGCAGTTAAGTCATTGACCGGACGC
>CM068962.1:81816605-81844775 GCA_035128595.1 Eptatretus atami | reverse complement strand
GGGACCTGCGGACTCACGGCAATGAATAAAAACGTGAAGACGGAACGACGCACGTGTTCTAACGTGCTAATAAAGGGCGGACATACGGAATCGCTCTTCTTGCCGAACATAGCTTCACGCTGTAATGTTAACATCCATTACACATTGTAACTGTACATACCATAACACAATTGTACTGTACATACATCACAGTCCCTTGTAACGTACACTACATATAAGCATGTACTGTACATACGCATTTACACCATTGTAACTGTAACATTACCATTAGACATTGTACATTGTACATAGCCATCACATAGTTACTGTACGATACCAATTACACATTGTACGGGTACATACCATTACCCATGTACTGTAACATACCATTACACATTGTACTGAATACCATTACATCCATTGCTACTGTACATAAACATTACAATTGGTATCTAGTACATACCTATTACACATTGTAACTGATAACATACATTACACATTGTACTAGTACATACGCATTTACACATTTGTAACTGTACTACCAATTACACATTGTACTGTACTTATCCATTGAATACATTGAGTTACGCTACTGACCGATAACACAATGTCTGTCACATGAACCATCACTAATTGTACTGTAGAATACATAACACATTGTACTGTAGCACATAACCATCACGCATTGTACTGACATTACACAACACAATTGTACTGACATAACCACGAACACATTGTAAGCTGTAACACTACCACAAACACATTGTACACTGTTACAATATATAACACAACGTACTGTACCCTACCTATCAACATATTGCTACTGTAGATTACCATATACAGCAGTTGTACTGTACATACCATTAAACACATTGTACTGTACATACCTTACACATGATTACGTGACACGACCATATACAGTAATGGTACAAACCACTCACATATGGTACTGAGAACCATAACATTGTACATGTACATACCAGTATACACATTGTACTGGTAATACTATATGAAACACATATGTACTGACATACCTATACGACATTGTAGCTGTACGATACCATAACACAAGTACTGAAATACACTACACACTATTGTTACTGTAGATACCATAACACATTTGTACTGTCATACCATTACAACATGACTGTACATACCATAACACAATGTACTGTACATACCATCCATTTGTACTGTAGATACCATAACACATATATACTGGACATACGCATAGATCACACAGTTAATACTGTACATACCATCACACATTGTACTGTACATACCACATACACGTGTCCTGTTCAGACCATTACGACAATTGTATGAAATGTTCATTACACACTGCACTGTAGCATATACCATATGAGACAATGTAGCTGTACATTACCATCACACATAATCCGACTGTAGATACCAAACAAAATTGTACGTCACCTAACCATAACACATCTTAGTAGCTGTAACATACCATTTACACATTGTACTTGTAATCACCATAAGCACATGTATCTTTAGCATAGCATCACATATTTACTGTAGATATACCAAATTACAACCATGTACTTAGCATACCATAACACATGTACGTACATACCATTTCAACACATGTACTGTTAACATACATTATCACATGTGTACTGTACATACATAACCACAACGTACTGTACATACCATACACATTTGGTACTGTACGATACCATAAACACAATGTCACTGTACATTACCATTACATATTTGTACTGTACATACCCGATAATACACATTGCTACTGTACATTAGCCATTACACATTGTACTGTAATACATTACCATGTACGTACATCCACACTATGACTAGTACATAATTACCATTACACATCCAACCGTGTACTGTACATACATTACACCAGTGTACTGTAATACACATTACACATTGTTACTGTACATCACCATTTACACATGTACTGTACATACCATTACACATTGTACTGTAATACCATTACACATTGTATCTGTACATACATTCACCATTGTAACAGTACATATACCATTACACATTGTACGTACTAACAATACAATATTGTAACACTAGTGATACCAATTATACACAGCAGTTGTATCTGTACATAACTAATATAGACATTGTACTGTACATACGCATCATGTATCTGTATGTACTGATCACATATTATCTGACGATCCATACTACATATTGTACTGTTCCAACCATACACATTGTATCTGTACCACCATCAACACATTGTACGTGTAACAGCGATAAAACACGAATTGTACTGTAACTATTACTATAACCATTGTAAACGGTAACTATACCATTAGCACAATGTACTGTACCACCATAAACACATTGGCTGTACATACCATCACAATATTGATATCTGTAACATACCATTACACATTGAACTGTACAATACCATAAAACATTGCACTGAATACCTCTCACTGCATTGAGTTACTGTACATGACATTACACATTCATACTGGAGCATACCATAACACATTGTATGTACATACGATCACATATTATCTGGTACACATACCATTACATATTAATCTGTACATAAGCCATTGAAACACATTATACTAATACATATATTACACATTAGAGCACTGAATACATCACCTTCACATATTATGCCTGTGCATACCTTGACATATTCACTGGACATGGTACATACTCATATAACAATTGTAACGTACAGACCATCACATAATTAGCGTGCATACCTTGACATATTACGCTGTTACATACATTACACTTTATACAGTACATTACATCTACAAGCATGTAATCTGAACAGACTTCAAATTAGCTGTGCATACCTTGAATATACACTGTACACTACCATTACGATTTATACTGTACATTACCTTAACACATGTAAGCTGTACATACCTAAAGCATATATACTGTCCCATTATCCATTACACACATTGCACTGAACATACTGCACATATTAATGCTGTGCATACTTGACATATACAAGTACATACCCATTACGCTTTATACTGTTACATACCATTACAACATTTTCACTGTACATACCTTTACATATTAATACTGTCCATATCCTCACACACATATACTGTACATACCTTTACACATTGTACTGTATAATATTTGGACTGTACTATAGCTTTACACATTTATCGCTGTATATATGCTTTACATTATTATATACCTGTATAGAGCAATACACAGTACACCGATATCATATATATTTTACGCTGTTGTCACTTTACACACCTTGACTGTTTATTGTTTTGGTTTGTTAGTTTTTTGCACAAGTACAGTAACATTGAGAAAATACAATACACGACCAATTCTCGCACATAACTACACTGAAAGGAATGGTATGTACAGTGTAATATGTAAAGGTATGCACAGCATAATATGTGATGGTATGTACAGTACAATGTGTTATGGTATGTACAGTATAATGTGTAATGGTATGTACAGTACAATGCGTGAAGGTATGTTCAGTGCAATGTGTTATGGTATGTACAGTACAATGTGTAATGGTATGTACAGTATAATATGTGATGGTATGTACAGTCCAATGTGTTATGGTGTGTACAGTACAATGTGTAAGGTATGTACAGTACAATGTGTTATAGTATGTACAGTACAATGTGTTATGGTATGTACAGTACAATGTGTTATGGTATGTACAGTACAATGTGTAATGGTATGTACAGTACAATATGTTATGGTATGTACAGGATAATATGTGATGGTACATACAGTACAATGTGTTATGGTATGTACAGTACAATGTGTTATAGTATGTACAGTACAATGTGTTATGGTATTGGTTATTACAGCTGTAATTCAAGGCTATGCACAGCATACATATGTAAGGTCATGTTCACAGTGCAATGGTGTAATGGAATGGACAGATATAATATGTAAAGTATGTACAGTACAATGTTAATGGTAATGTACAGTATAAAGCGTAATGGTATGTACAGTGTAATTGTCAAGGTATGACAGCATAATATGTGAAGGTATGTTCAGTACAATGTTGTAATGGTATGTACAGTATAAAGTAGTAATGGTAGTAGCCGTAATTGTCAAGTATGCACAGCATAATATGTGATGGATATTGTAAGATACATGTGTTATGGTATGTACACTGTACGAGTGTAATATGTCAAGGTAAGGATGCACAGCATAATATGTGAGGTATGTTCAGTGCAATGTGTAATGGTATTATGGTTATAGTTTTTTTTTTTTTAATTGTGTCAGATTATACATGTGCCTGTGGGTTTGAACAGTGTATGGTGGAAGCTCATTCATTAGGCTGTTCTCTTTTCCTTGAAGTTGTTTTCGTATAGTGGATTATCAGGAGGGGGAACTGCATCGACCAGCCACGCTATGCTTCTGAGAGGATGTCAAGCCCCCTGTCCTGTGTGGAATGTGGACATTATCCATCTCCATCTCTGAAGCATCCATCTCACGCTATTTATTTTGTAACCATGAGCTTTTAGTACAGTACTCTGGTCAAGTTTCCAAATATTATCTCTAAATGCAGACTGAGCCGAGTATTGACTATCGTGCCTCATTATGACCCATCCCAGTTTGTAACCGCTAAAGAGGGTGTAACAGTTGAAATAATTGTGAAATTTATGGTCAACAAAAACATCAAGCCTGTTGAGGTTTACAGACGATTGGCTGCACAGTGTATTAATTGTCCATCAAGGAAGGGCACGTCAGTATCGAAGAGACATGGAGGCAAGATGCATTTGTCGAAAGAGCCAATTAAGAATGAAGTGCTACACTGGCTATGTACACATTGTAAATACTTCTACACCAAAGGCATACAGAGGCTTCCAATTTGTCCAAAGCTGGAGACAAACGTGAAAAGAAATGCAATTTTTGTGTTTGTTGTGCGAGCCAATACTATTAAGGGTAAATAAAAGTCTAAGTGAAATTGTAAACATCCTCGGATTTGTTCAGTTTTTTTTTTTGACTTTGCCTGAAAGTGGTTGTGCAAAAAAAAGGAATAATCTACCCAAAGTACATCACTTGGATCTGCTTAACTGACGTCAGACACCAGCCGAACATCACCTGCGGAGCGACGCGGTGGGAATGAATCGGTGCCGTTCACGCAAGTGCGGTACGAAGCTTCTGCCTCAAGGTGCACTTTGTGCTTCCTCAGTCGAAACACGTTTGCCATCATCCTCATCCTCATCCTCATCCACTTAATCATGACGTTGCTGAAATGAGTCGCCAACAGCTCGCCAAGGCTCCACCGCTCTGAGCCTGAGAAGTTTTGGTGACAAGAACAAGGTGGCTTTTTGATTGCTCTGATTGCACCATCTGGCACCTCGGCTGGGCATTCTGTTTATTAATGTTTCGCATGCTTGCTGCACGTTGCTTGGAGGGTGAACCGAGGGAGCGAGAAGGGAGGGGGTGCACACCAGCCTGCAGGTGCGTGCAGTTCGCTACCCCCAACCCCTGCAGAGTGAACGGCGGATGTGTAGAGGGACGGAGGGTACGAATTCAACATTTACTCAACGATCCGAATAGATTTCATCGTCCCCCGTAAGTCATGAACACATGAATGGCTTGTCTTTACTCGATTATTGACCGAAGTTTCAGAAAGGCTTATGACATAATTAGGCGTCTTCCATGACGTCCGTGTTTATGTAGTGTGGACATTTATTACAGGTATGGTGGAACGACATGAGCATCGTGTGGCGGAGCGTCAATTGTGAAGAATGTTTTTTCTGTCTGTAATTAAATGAGAGTTGTGCATTGTTGTGTGTTTGTTTTTTTTGTATATCTTTATCGTTATCTATCCATATGCTGTAATGCCGAGGATGAGTTGTTATCGCTCTGGATACTTTGTGCTCTGTCACTGAACTGGAGATAAGGAATGTGGTGGAGAGAGAGAACCTGGGCTTGAGGTGTAAAACTCGGGAGGGATTTTGACGCTTTCCCGCGATGGCCATTGAAGGTCAACACAGCGAAGTAATACAGTACAATTAGTGTTCCCTATCGCGTACTAACGCTCACAGCGATTACACTCAAACTGCCTGTTTGTGTCTGTCATGAACTGTACGTGACGAGCTCGTTCCTATAATTCCAGCAATTACCCTGACATTAATTGTGTCTCTTATAAATCAAATCAGAATTGTTTACTCGAACATCGGAAACTCGTGAGACGATGCGTATATTCCTTTAGTGTAGTATGTGCGAGAATTGGTCGTGTATTGTATTTCTCAATGTACTGTACTTGTGCAAAAAACAAACAAACAAAAAACAAAAACAGTCAAGGTGTGTAAATGACAAAGCGTAAATATATATGATATCGGTGTACTGTGTATTGCTATATACAGTATATAATATGTAAAGATATATACAACATAATGTGTAAAGCTATGTACAGTACAATATATACAGTACAATGTGTAAAGGTATGTACAGTATAATGTGTGAAGGTATGGACAGTATAATATGTAAAGGTATGTACAGTACAATGTGTAATGGTATGTACAGTATAAAGCGTAGCGGATGCCCTTCCTGACACAACCCTGGTCGCCTCTTACGACACAGGGATAAGGATTGGTTTTCGCCATGATTCCAGGCTGCCCTACACCCTCTCATAGCGCAGCACAGTGCAGAGCTACCATCCTCAAGCGATCCTCCAACCCAAGCTCTGAGTAGCCGGATTACAGGCGCACGCCACTACGCCCGGTATATATGTGTGTGTGTGTGTGTGTGTGTGTGTGTGTGTGTGTGTGTGTGTGTGTGTGTGGGTGTGTGTATTGTGCATTGATCAGTCCATTGTGCTATATTAGTGGTAATACCTTTTGGAAGCTGCTTGGATATAATTACCTTCCTTTCTTACTCATGAGTTTCATCCAACTGGACATTTGATATTGATTTTGCTTTTCTGAAATCTCAGGGACAAACAATTTAGGGTGAAGTTGGTGAACTGGTGGAATGGTTATTATGACAAATACTTTGAATAACCAATGATGCAATTACTTGGCGAGTCGGCGGAGCCATAAAACCTCTCCCCCCACTGTCTTGCGTGTTATCCATTTTGGAGTAAGTCTCGGAGAAGGACAACTCTGATGTAACACCAATGTGCTAGAGAAGCTCATTGGGATTTGTTGCCAATTCTCCCAGTAGCTGATGACTACAAACCTAATTCATCTTCGGAAGCAGTGGCGATGCACCTGAGTCATAGCCAGTTGAAAACTTGAAACATGCCACCACAATATGTGGATGCTAAAAGAAGAAAAATGTGTGTGTGTGTGTGTGTATATTTGTATCTTCTTCTTCTTCTTCTTCTTTCGGCTATTCCCGTTAGGGGTCGCCACAGCGGATCATCCGTTATGATCCGCATACTGATTTGGCATAGGTTTTACGTCGTGTCACAGTTTGACGATATATATATATATACATACATACATATATATATATATATATAATATATTGTTGCGAATTCGCGCCCGTTGGCGTGCGATCGGCCACGCGACTCGAACCGCGACCGCCTCGCCCACCGGACGGACAATTCAGTCGTGACCCTCCGGCTAACGCCGGGATCCAGTCACGGGTGGGCCTTTCGACCTCACCACAATCGTGCCAATCGCCACCCGCGTAGGATAGGGTTGTTCGCCAAACTCGACCTACCTAAGTACCCCACGCGGATGGTAACCGGGCGATCGTACCTCGCCGCAGGTCGACTCCGGACACGAGCCGCTTGGCGGGCCGTTCGTACTATCGGGATAACCGAGCGGTGTTATCGTCGACCTCGACGGTTCAGATTATTTACCGGGCGTTTTGCACCACTACGAACCCTTTACGTGAAGCAGGATGGAGGTTCAATTAAAGAAAAGACGAAGCGAAACGGGAAAACAGTTCACACAATGCACATTTATTTCGCGGCACACGGAGCACACCTATAGCACGTATTTACAGCCACAATTAACGATTGCACATATATCACATAGAACAAAAGAAATGCACATATAAAAGGAGTTAAAACCGACTACACGACACACGGACCACTTATACAGTTACTACTTACAAGACACGGGCCACAACACGCATTCACACCGAAGCAAAGAAAAGACCCCCTCAAGGCAAGGGAGTCAGACTGGGCCCGTGGGCCTAATGCGCGTGGAACCTGATGAGCGGCCAGGCCCACGAGACCGAAGGGTCCTACCCGCGCCCTCGTGGCGAGCCGCAGAATGTCGCTGCACGGCGGTTCCGTGGGCACCTGCTGGTGTAAGTGGGAACGGGGCCCTTGTCGCACTCTCTCAGCGCGGGGGAAAAAGGGGGAATTGTTGATGCTCTGGGGAGGGAGTATGGCTGGCTTGCTCGACTCAACGCGACCTCGTCGTCCCGCTCCTCCAGGTCCTCCTCAGCCGATCGCCCTCCGCAGCCGTTCACTCCGCAGCCGTCTGCCCCACCTCTGCTTCGAGCTCCGTCTCCAACGACCCAGCCCAACTGACCTCTCACCGATCTGCTGCTCCACAGACACTGCTCGAGCGACTCACTGCGCTCGCCTTTTTATCGGCTTCGGGAACCCACCATATGCAAATTCTCGGATCCAAACGACCTCAGGGGCGGAGCCACGCTCGCCGATTGGACGGAGAAAAAGGGGGCGTGTATCATTCCTGATCCTCAAATTTGCATATGCCGATTTTCGTCAGGCGCGTCTGGAGGCGGGGCCAAGCCGCCCCGCGCTTCCTGATTGGGTGGATCAGATGTGGGCGTGTATCATTCCTGATCCTCAAATTTGCATATGCCGATTTTCGTCAGGCACGTCTGGAGGCGGGGCAAGCCGCCCCGCGCTTCTGATTGGGTGGATCAGATGTGGGCGTGTATCATTCCTGATCCGAATTCTCCTCAGAAAACCGCCATCTGCACTCGCGGTCTCGCGTGTCTCGCTGAAGACAGCTCGACGCTCGCGCGGCCCACAGGTGGTGCGGGAATGGCCGTAGGAGAAGGTGGTGGAGGTTTTCGGCGGTGTCGATGGCCATGGTGCTGTTTGGAATGGCGTGATGTGAGGTTTGCGGTAGCGAGTGGTGAAGGTAGGTTTTGCTGCTGGCGTTGTTGTTGTTGTATCAAAACAAAGGTAGAACAGAAAAACGCCTAACTCAAAGGATCGCAGCCCGAATGAATCACATTAATTCCCTCTATACAATGGGTTTGGGCTAACTACACATGTACTTAAGAAATATATCTCACCTACGGGACCTTTATGGTGTTTGCGATTTCCAGAGCCGTAACACTACCCCCTCCCCTTTTTACAGACTCGTCCGCGAGTCGTCAAATTATCGTGTGCCATCAATGTGTAGTTCTCCCTAGTACGTTTTACCTACGGATCCCTGAGTGCGACATTCATGGTATTCGTGTCCCAAAATAAATAACCTGAGGGCTGAGTAACTAACTAAACAAACTCACTCACACGGACGACTTAAATAAAATTGCCGGCGCTAAAGACATACATGCCGGGGGCGCACTCATATTTACAATACAACTTAACACACTTAAACCTTATAATTTACAACTACTCCATGGCCCAGGATCAATGGACTCTGCAGGAAAAAGGAGAGTCAAAGAGAACGGTGGCACGGGCGCGCCACTGCAGGCCCGTGTTGCAGCTGCCAACAGGACAGTTCCTGCAGCTTGCAAACTGTTGCTTGCGGATCCTGGCGCGCATGGAAATGAACAGGGGGGTGCAAAGCAAAATTGAACGGGGCTGGTGAACAGGGGCAGTGGGCATGACATGGCAAAGGTAAAGGCAACATAGCCTGCAGAAAAGGCCGTTGCAGGCAAACACAGCCGGCAGACGAACTGGCCGGCACAGGCCTTGCAGTAAAAACAGCCGTCGGACGATCCGGCCGGCACAGGCCTTGCAGCAAAACACAGCAGACGATCCGGCGGCACAGGCCTTGCAGAAAACAACCAGCCGATGAAGTTGGCGGCACAGGCCCCGCAGCACACAGCCGCAGACGATGAAGTTG
Source organism: Eptatretus atami (assembly GCA_035128595.1). NCBI lineage: Eukaryota > Metazoa > Chordata > Myxini > Myxiniformes > Myxinidae > Eptatretus > Eptatretus atami. Next base: position 81,834,807 of record CM068962.1, on the reverse strand, counting down.
GCCAGCCTTTGCCTTGCAGTGGAGGTTGGTGGAGGGAGTGCGGTGGTGTTGGCCACACAGAAGGTGGACTCGGACCTACCCTACCTGTCTCCTCCCACTATCGCCTTTGCCTGTCACTGTACCTACCCACTCCTTAATTTGTAAAAACCAATTTAGCCCCCCAACTTATTTTTTTTTGTTGTTTTTATTTTCACCCTCTTCCCCACTATAAATCGTCCCCTAACCCCTTTATCGTCCTTGTTCGGCTAACCTATTCTGTCACCTAGCCTTCTCCCAACCCCTACGTTCCCTTCCCCGGAGGGAATAAGGGAGAGCTAGCGTCCTGTGCCGAGGCCCAACCAAGCCTCAAGATGGCCTCCCCAGATCTCAAGCGATCTCTAACGCCAAAGTGGGTCCAGCGGCCCACAACGAGAGCGAAGGGATGGATGGTGCGGAGGGGTACACTTCCTAATCTACCCTAACCATTTAACTGTTAAACTACCCCGGGGCTTTCAACAAGCGCCTCTCGCTTAATCTATTGGTTCTAACAACCCAGATTCCGTCGCCTGTTGTTGGTGTCCCACACAATGTCGGGCCTCGCCCTCGAATTTTCCTCCCGTGCCCTCACACGGCTTCGTGGCTGGGACGCGTGGCTCCTTTGGCAGGCACGACCCTCTGCCGATCCCCAACGATGGCACCCCCGGGCACTACACTGCCTCCGAGCTACCAGCTCCCTAAACACGCGGGAGTGCCCCATGGCAACTCCCTGAAACGCACCCGTGGCAGGCTGGCGCCCGGGCCCCTTTCCGAGGGTCACCCGTGCCCACGACACTGCCCACGCGGCTAACGGCGCTCCGGGCCCCCGCACCAAGCGGGCGCACCCGTGCCACTACGCTATCCCGGCCCCCCATGGGCCCTTGGCCTACCATGGCCGACTAGCCCGGTGCCCGGGGTACCCACTCAGCGATACTCACCGTTCGCGCCACGCTCCAGCGCCGTCAACAGGGCTCCTGCACCCCTCCAAATGGGTTTCGAGCCTACTTCCCCACCAACAACAAAACGACCTCCATTTTTCAATTTAACTAACCCACTAACTCACTCTACACTGACCCGGGGTCCCTTGGGCGGAGTCACTCCTCCCCCAATCACTCATCGCACATGCATTCCCCATCACTCCAAACACACAGACCGCGCTGGCCTCACTCACTCACCATGTACTCTCCTCACAACTTTCCAACTTCAACACACACATCGCTGACTCTGCCATCCTTCTATCTACATCCCCTAACTAACTCGTGCTCCACGTCATCCTTAAACTACAGCACGTTCCTTTTAACACTACGTAGCTAAGCTACGTCCCCTCTACACATCCAAAGTCTGTCACTGTCTCCAAATGTCCCATTACCAGTTCCCCATCCTAAATCTCAACTAAAATCCCTCTACCTAATCCATTCCACGGGCCCCATGAGGACTTACCCCTGCCCATGGAGGCCGGTCTCGCTATCACTAACCCCTTCCCCTAACTAGTTCCATCCTGTGCCCAGGCAGGGGGTCTTTCACCCCTTACCCGGGAATCCTGTCCACCCGAAAGCGAGGCTTGCTTTTGTTAATTTTGTATTTTCCAATATGCGCAGCACCAGCGCGTAGACTCACAGCTCGCGCACTTGCACCTTGCCCGTGACGTCATGCAGCTGCACATGTACTCGTCCTCTTGGACGGTACCATCCGGCAGGGATTCACCCTCCTGCCGATCCAACCCCACGTGCAGCCATGACATCACCCTGCGCACCCCAAAAACAACCCTCGCACTCCGAGGGGCTCCCCACGCGAAAACATGTGCTCTGCCCGTTGGAGGCTTCACACAAGCTCGCGTGGAGAACCCATCCGGTCCAAATCCGTAATCCTGCCTAACCTTTGTCCGTCCGCGGGATCGGCAAATCCACCGCTGGCGTTTCCGGACCGGGCTTCACTCCCGCAAGCGAGCACGTGGGGGTCTCGTGCGCTGCACAGCACGGACCTCGCGCTCGCTGCTGGTGAACCCCGGCACGGTCCCCACAACAGCTATGGCCGCTACCCGGCTTCTGTCCTCTGTCCGCCGTATCTCCGTTCCACCCGCACGCACACCTGCGTGTTACGACGCACAGACTCCACTCCAACACACTCACATTCACACCGGGAGACGCGGCTGCATGCTCACGGCATGCCGACCGACATCTCCCTCTCATACAGGACCTTTACGCACACGGTCTCCCTCACACGGACCCTCTCACTCACACCCAACCTTTCCACTTGCACAGGGGGTCTCACTCAACACCATGCGTGCTGGAAAGCACGCATCTCCGCACACTCGCAAACACAACCCCTGCACAACCACACTGGGGATTCGTGTCCCCACAAGGGTTCCGGGGCTCTATACCCCCCAAGCTACACGTGCACCTATCCACAGCACTCGTCCCTTCAACTCCGCTTGGCACGACCGAACCCACCTGGTCGTGATTCGCCTCAAGGGGGCATACTCCCTCCCTCGTTCCTGGAGGCGGCCATCCAGCTGCTCACACCGGGTCTCTACCCAGTCCGCGAGCTCACCCCATTATCCTCCACTACCTTCTGTGTGTGTGTGTTCTTTCTCCTTTAACCCCGTCCTTATCATGCAGTCTCTCCTCTATTTTTTCTGTCTCCCGCGTCTCTATACATTTGTTAGTTTCTGTTTCTTTCTGGAGTTTTTCCATCTCTTGGACTTCAATTTCATTCTCTCCTTCAGTTCATTAATTTCAAACCTCGTATAGTTTTTGTTTTTCTCCCATTTCCTCATGCTCCTCATTTTCCAATCTCATCGTTTCTCTCAATTGGCTCATTTCCTTCCTGTGTTTCATTTCGCTGTTCTCTCTCATTACCCTTCCTTGCTTCCTCTCCTGTCCTTTCCTTCTCCAGTTTCTGGTTTGCTTCATTTGGTTAATCTCTTTCTTGTGTTTCATTTGCTGCTGTCTCATTACTCTTCCTTGTTTCTTCTCGTGTCCTTCTTCTGCAGTTTCATGGTTTCTTCATGTGGTTAATTTCCCTTTTGTGTTTCATTCGCTGTTCTTTGTCTACCTCTTCGCGCTCTCAGCCTTGCCTTTTCTTTCAATTGGTCAACCTCGGCTTCATGTTCCTTTTGTTTTCTATCCCATTGTTCCTCACGTTCTTCCCTCTCCAATCTCGTTATGTCTTCAATCTCCTGATTTCTCCTTCCTGCTCTTTCAACTTCTTCCTCAGTATTCCAACTATTTTTTCGTTTGTCGTTCAATTTCAAATTCATACTCTTTCAGTTTTTTATTCCACTGTCTTTCTTGTTCCTCATTCTGGAATCTCGTTATTTCTTTCAACTGACAGATTTCTTCTCCTGTCTCATTCCTTGTTCTTCCAGTACTCTTTCTTGTTCCTCATTCTGCAATCTCGTGGTTTCCTTCCATTGATCGATTTCCTTTCTTCTGTTCTCATTCGTTCTTCCATCATTACTCTTTCTGCATCTCATTCTTTAATCTGGCCTTCGCTTCCAGCTGTTCGATTTGTACAGTGTGGTTCCTTAACGTTTCATTCTCCGTTCTCGTTCTTTCCTCTCCTACGCATCCTCACACTCGTTTTGTAATTCCGTCTCTTCGTTCTGGTGTTTCTGGTAACTCAGTTTTCTTTTCCAATTTTTCTCATCTCCGCACACTCCGACCTTGCTTTGGCTTTCTAACTGTTCTTCTCTTGCCCCTGTGTTTTGTCCATCAGTCTTCCCGTTCCTCTGTCTCCGTTTTTACCTCCGTCCCAGCTTATCAACTCTCTTCGTATGTCTTGAAGTCTTTTCTCACACGCCACTATTTTTATTTCCTTCGTGCACGACTCCGTCACCCCAATTATTTTTCCCTCTTCGGTTACCGTCACTTTTTCGTCACCTCCACACTTCTCGCCCAACACGTCTCCCGAATTATTTTTTCTCACCCGCCTTCACGCGGGCCTGACAACCGTTGCACCCCCTCACCAGCTCGTTCGCTCCCACACCGTGGCGTCGCCATTACGCACTTCGCTGTTGTTGCCTTCATGCCGCCTGCAGGCTGCCGGCCATTTGCTGCGTTTCACCCCGCATTTCTTTTATTTCTTCCTTCATTCGTTTTTGTTTGTTCCATTTTGAGTGCGTTTCCATCCATTTTTCGTTCATTCCATCCATTTTGCCGTTCATTTTCGTTTGTGTTTGTTTCCATCTGCTTGTTCACTCCTTTTATTTCGTTTTTCATTTCGTTTTTTCATTTCGCTCATTTGCTGCTTCATTCCGCTATTGCCTGCAAATCAATGTTTACCTGGCACGTATAATGGGTCCGCGGCAATCGCTTCACCTCAGGCGGGGTCCGCCGGCGACTGGGGAAGACTTGACGGAGGCGGGGTGGGGGGGTGTCATACCCGCGCCTCTGCCCGCGCGCACCCATTTCGGGCCCTGGGTTCAGTTGGGGGGAAATTGTTCCTGCTCATTAGCATTTCCTGCATGGGGTCTCATCCTGGACATAGGATCTCATCACTACACATATACATCTCTACTTACCCCCGGCTCCCGCTCGCCTTGAGACGCCATCTTAAATTCCATGTAAGGGGTTAATTTAGAATGTCGTAATTTAGAGGAATCGTTGGTCGCTCTCTCACCCCTGGACCGATTCCTGTGAATTTAGCTTGGAGACGGGAGGGATTAGAATCCCACTCCTGACACCAGTGTTGCGAATTCGCGCCCTAGTCGGCGTGCGATCGGCCACGCGACTCGAAACCGCGACCGCCTCGCCCACCGACGGACAATTCAGTCGTGACCCTCCGGCTAACGCCGGGATCCAGTCACGGGTGGGCCTTTCGACCTCACCACAATCGTGCCAATCGGCCACCCGCGTAGGATAGGGTTGTTCGCCAAACTCGACCTACCTAAGTACCCACGCGGATGGTAAACCGGGCCCGATCGTACCTCGCCGCAGGTCGACTCCGGACAGAGCCGCTTGGCGGGCCGTTCCGTACTATCGGGATAACCGACGGGTGTTATCGTCGACCTCGACGGTTCAGATTATTTACCGGGCGTTTTGCACCCACTACGAACCCTTTACGTGAAGCAGGATGGAGGTTCAATTAAAGAAAAGACGAAGCGAAACGGGAAAACAGTTCACACAATGCACATTTATTCGCGCGCACGCGGAGCACACATATAGCACACGTATTTACAGTCACATTAACGATTGCACATATATTACATAGAACAAAGAAATGCACATATAAAGGAGTTAAAACCGACTACACGACACACGGACCACTTATACAGTTACTACCTTACAAGACACGGCGCCACAACACGCATTCACACACCGAAGCAAAGAAAAGACCCCTCAAAGGCAAGGGAGTCAGACTGGGCCCCGTGGGCCTAATGCGCGTGGAACCTGGATGAGCGGCCAGCCCACGAGACCGAAGGGTCCTACCCGCGCCCCGTGGCGAGCCGCAGAATGTCGCTGCACGGCGGTTCCGTGGGCACCTGCTGGTGTAAGTGGAACGGGGCCCCTTGTCGCACTCTCTCAGCGCGGGGAAAAGGGGAATTGTTGATGCTCTGGGGAGGGAGTATGGCTGGCTTGCTCGAATCCCGCGACGCGAGCTCCAGGTCCCACCTCAGCCGTTCGCCTCCGCAGCCGTCTGCCCACCAATCTCGCCTCACCGATCTCCTCGAGCTCCGTCTCCAACGACCCAGCCCAACTGACTTCCTCACGATCTGCTGCTCCACCGACACTCTCGAGCTCCTCACTGCGCTCGCCTTTTATCGGCTTCGGGAACCCACCATATGCAAATTCTCGATCCAAACGACCTCAGGGGCGGAGCCACGCTCGCCGATTGGACGGAGAAAAAGGGGGCGTGTATCATTCCTGATGCAAATTTGCATATGCCGATTTTCGTCAGGCGCGTCTGAGGCGGGGCCAAGCCGCCCCGCGCTTCCTGATTGGGTGGATCAGATGTGGGCGTGTATCATTTCTGATCCGAATTCTCCTCGTGAAAACCCGCCATCTGCACTCGCGTCTCGCGTGTGTCTCGCTGAAGACAGCTCGACGCTCGCGTCCACAGGTGGTGCGGGAATGGCCCGTAGGAGAAGGTGGTGGGGTTTTCGCGGTGTCCGATGGCCATGGCGCTGTTTGGAATGGCGGTGATGTGAGGTTTGCGGTAGCGAGTGGTGAAGGTAGGTTTTGCTGCTGGCGTTGTTGTTGTTGTATCAAAACAAAGGTAGAACAGAAAAAACGCCTAACTCAAAGGATCGCAGCCCGAATGAATCACATTAATTCCCTCTATACAATGGGTTGGGCTAACACATTACTTAAGAAATATATCTCACCTACGGGACCTTATGGTGTTTGCGAATTTCCAGAGCCGTAACACGTACCCCCCCCTTTTTACAAGACCTCGTCCGAGTCGCAATATCTGGTGCCATCATGTAGTTCTTCACCCTAGTACGTTTACTAGGATCCTGAGTGCGACATTCATGGTATGCGTGTCCCCCAATAAGTATAACCTGAGGGTGAGTAACTAAACTAAAAACTCACTCACGAACGACGACTTAAATAAAATTGCCGCGCTAACACATCATGCCGGGGCGCACCTCATATTTACAATACAACTTAAACACCTTAACCTATAAATTTACACTAACCATGCGCCCAGGATCAATGACTCTGCAGGAAAAAGTAAGAAGTCACAGAAAACCGGTGCAACGGGCGCGCCACTGCAGGCCCGTGTTGCAGCTGCGCAACAGGACAGTTCCTGCAGCTTGCAAAACTGTTGCTTGCGGGACCTGGCGCACATGAATGAACAAGGGGGGGGGCAAAAGCAAAATGAACGGGGCCTGGGAACAGGGGCAGTGGGGCATGACATGGCAAAGTAAGGACAACATAGCCTGCAGAAAAGGGCCGTTGCAGGCAAAACAGCCCGCGGAGACGAACTGGCCGGAACATGGCCCCTTGCAGTAAAAACGGCCTCGGTATGATCCGGCCGCAACAGGCCTTGCATGCAAACAACCAGCGATTGAAGTTGGCCGCAGCAGGCCCCGCAGTCACAAGGCCGCAGTACGATGAATTGCCAGCCTTTGGCCTTGGCAGTGGAGGTTGGTGGAGGGAGTGCGGTGGTGTTGGCCACACAGAGGTCTCGGACCTACCCTACCTGTCTTCCTCCCACACTATCGCCTTTGCCTGTCACTGTCCATACCCACTCCCTTAATTTGTCAAATCCTCAATTTAGCCCCAACTAATTTCTTTTGTTGTTTTTATTTTCACCCTCTTCCCCCACTATAAATCGTCCCCCTAACCCCTTTACTGGTCTCTGTTCGGCTACCTAGTCTCGTCTCCTAAGCCTACTCCAACCGCCTCGTTCCCTTCCCGGAGGGGAATAAAGGGAGAGCTAGCGCCTGTGCAAGAGGCCCAACTCGAGCCTCAAGATGGCCTCCCCCAGACTTCAGCGATCTAACCCAAAGTGGGTCCAGCGGCCCACAACGAGAGCGAAGGGATGGATGGATGCGGAGGGGTACACTTCCTAATCTACCCTAACGCATTTAACTGTTAAACTACCGCCGGGGCTTTCAACAGAGCGTGCCTCCGGCTTAAATGCTTTGGTTCAAAACACCAGATTCCGCGTCGCTGGTTGGTGTCGCTTCAATTTTCGTGCCTCCCTCATAATTTCCTCGTGCCTCTGCACGGTTTCGTGGCTGGGACGCGTGCTCCGCTTTGGCAGGACGACGCCTCTGCCCGAATCCTACGATGGCACCCCCGGGCACTACACTGCCTCCGAGCCTACAGCTCCCTATAACACCGGTGGAGTGCCCCATGGCAACTCCCCTGAAACGCACACGATGTGCCAGGTCTGGCGCCCCGGGCGCCCTTTCCGAGGGTCAACCCGTGCCCACGACACTGCCCACTGCGTGCTTACGGCGGGCCCCGGCCCCCCGCACGGCAAGCGGGGCGCACCCTGCCACTACGCTAACCCGGCCCTCCCCATGGCCCTGTGGCCTACCACGGCCGAACTAGCCCCGGTGCCCGGGTACCCTCTAGCGATACTCACTCGTTCGCAGCGCATACGCTCCCAGCCCGTCAACAGGGCTCCTGCACCCCTCCAAAGGTCAGACCTACACTCCACCAACAGCAAAACGAGCCTTCCATTTTGTCAATTTGACTATACCCAGCTAACTCACTTTACACTGACCCCGGGTCCCTTGGGCGGGCACTCCTCCCCCCAATCACTCTCGCACCATGCATTCCACATTCGCTCCATAACAACACAGACCCTCTGGCCTCACTACTCAACATGTCCTCACCTCACAGCTTCCAACCTCAACACACAACCGCTGAAATCCGCCGCATCCTTCTATCGTACCTCTCCCTACTACCTTGTGATCCCACGCATCCCTTCACTATAGCACGTTCCTTTTAACACTAGTAGCTAAACTACGTCCCCCTGCTAACACATCCAGTCTGTCACTGTCGCCCAAATATCTTCAAATTATTATTTCCCATCCTAAAGCCTCATTACGTCCTCTACCTCTAGACTAAATCATTCCACGGGCCCCATGAGGAACTTACCCCTGCCCCATAGAAGCCGGTCTATACGAAGCTAACCCTTCCCCTAACTATCCATCCTGTGCCCTGTGTAAGGGGGTCTTTCACCTCCTTGCCAGGGAACCTGCTCACAGGCGAAAAGCGAGCTTGCTTTCGTTAATTTTGTATTGCCAAAGTACGCGCAGCACCAGCGTGGCAACTCACACTCGGCACTTTGCCACCTTACCCATTGTGACCGCATGCAGCTGCACGCGACGCTCGTCCCTCTTGGACGGTACCATCCGGCAGGGATTCACCCTCGCTGCCCGGATTCCAACCGCAGGGGGGGCGGGGGGTGCAGCCATGACGTCACCCTTGTTCGGCACCCCAAAAGGCAACCGCTCGCACGTCCGAGGGGCTCCCACGCGAACCACAGTTCACGCTTTACCGAGATTATAGATAACGATCATAGTTAACGGCAAAGTATCGCAGTCAAAGTGTAGACTGAATACCGATCTGTGTCCGTGCAGTACTTATATTTAGATCGGCGATGCTGGCTGCTCGGCCTTCGATCTATGTAGTAGAGCTTACGCACGATCTAAGTTTTTGTTTTTTGTATGGTTACCATGGTGGCTCCGTCTGTATCGGTATCTTTTCAGTCGCTATTAGTATCGTGTGTAGGCCCAGTGCTCGAGATCGATGGGCTAGGGCATGTATTTGGACACGAGTAGCTGGGCTCGGTTCTGAGTTGCTTGTCCAATTATTGTCTGGACCCCGCGCCCAAGTTAAAGGTGCTCTGCCCGTTTGGAGGCTTGAAAGCACTAGCTCGCGTGGAGTAACCCATCCGGTCCAATCCGTCTTACCGTGCCGTAAACTTTGTCCCGGTCCGCGGGATCTGGCATACATTCACGCGCGTGCGTTTCCGGACCGGGCTTCACTCCGCGCAAGCAGGCACGTGGGGGTCTCGGTGCCTCCCCCCGCCTTGCAACGCACGGACCGCGCGCATCGCTGCGGGTGAACCCGGCACGGTCCCAGCAACATGCTACGGCCGCTACCTCGGCTTTCTTGTCCTCTGTCGCCGTCGTCTCCGTTCCAAGCCTCACGCACACTGCGTGTCACGAACGCACAGACTCCACTGCGACTCAACACCTCACAGTTCACACCGGGAGACGCGGCTGCCATGCTACACGGGCATGCCGACCGACATCTCGCCTCACATACAGAGACCTCACACACACGGTCTCGTCCTCACCACGGTACCCTCTCACTCACACCCAGACCTTTCACTGCCCAGGGGTCTCGCTCACACATGCGTGCCGGAATAAGCTACGCAGTCTCCGCACACTCGCAAACACACACCCCTGCACAACCACACTGGGGATTTCGTGTCCAAAGGGTTTCCCATGGGCCTTATACCCCCCAAGCTACACCGTGCACCTCTTATCCCCAGCTACCTCGTCGCCTTCAACTCCGCGTGGCACGACGAACGCCACCTGTGCGTGATGTCGCCTCAAAGGGGGCAACTCCCTCCCTCGATCCTGGAGGCAGTCATCCAGCTGCTTCACACGTCCGGGTCTCCACTCCAGTCCGCGAGCTCACCCGCCATTATCCTCCACTACCTCTGTGGTGTGTGTTCCTGTTCCTTTAACGCCCGTCATTATCATGCAGCTTGCTCCTCTATTTTCTCTATGCTCCCTGGTCTCTATACATCTATTAGTTTCTGTTTCTTTTCTGGATTCTTTCCATCTCTCTGGACTTCAATCTCATTCTCTCCTTCAGTTCATTAATTTACAAACTCGTAATTAGTTTTTGTTTCTGCTCCTCACTCCTTTCCTCATGCCACCTGCATTTTCGCAATCTCATCGTTTCTCTCAATTGGCTCATTTCTTCCTGTGTTTCCATTCGCTGCTCTCTCATTACCTTCCTTGCGTTCGCTCTCCTGCCTTGCTTCTGCCAGTGTTTCGTTGTTTGCCTCTTGTTAATCTCTTTCTGTGTTTATTTGCTGCTTCTCATTACTCTTTCCTTGTTTTCTTCTGCGTGTCCTTCCTTCTCAAGTTTCATGGTTTTGCTTCATTTGGTTAATCTGCCTTCTTGTGTTTCAGTTGCTGCTCGTCTCATTACTCTTCTTGTTTCCTTCTCTGTCTTTCACCTTCTGGCAGTTTTCATGGTTTTCTTCATGTGGTTAATTTCCTTTTTGTGTTTCATTCCGCTGTTTCTTTGTCTACTCTTCAGCACTCCGCAGCCTTGCCTTTTCTTTCAATTGGGTCAACCTCGCTTTGCATGTTCCTTTTGTTTTCTATCCATTGTTTTCCTCTCGTTCTTCCCTCTCGGCAATCTTCGTTGTGTCCTTCAATGCTCCTGATTTCTCCTTCCTGCTTCATATTCGCTTAGCTCTTCAACTTCTCCTCGTATTCCAACCTATGTTTTCGTGTTTGTCGTTCAATTTCAAATTCACTACTCTTTTCAGTTTTTTATTCCACTGTCTTTGCTTGTTCCTCGTTCTTGCAATCTCGTTTATTTCTTTTTCACTGACAGATTTCTTTCTCAATGTCTTCATTCCTTGTTCTTTGTATTTCCTTTCACTGTCTTTCTTGTTCCTCATTCTGTAATCTCGTATATGGTCTTTCACTGACTGACTTCGTTCTCTCGACTGTCGTAATCCTTGTCTTTCAGGACTCTTTCTTGTTTCCTCATTCGCAATCTCGTGGTTTCCTTCCATTGATCGATTTCCTTCTTTCTGTCTCATTCGTTCTTCCATCATTACTCTTTCTTGCATCTCAATTCCGCCAAATCTGGCCTTTGCTTCCAAGCTGTTCGTCTGTACAGCGTGGTTCCTTAACGTTTCATTCTCGCGTTCTCGTTCTTGTCCTCTCTCACGCATCCTAACTCGTTTTGTAATTCGTCTCTTCGTTCTGGTGTTTCTGTAACTCAGTTTTCTTTTCCAATTCCTTTCTTGCATCTCCGTACACTCCGACCATTTACTTTGGCTTCTAAACTGTCCTTCCCGGCTTCCCCCTTGTTGTTTGTCTATCGTCTTCCAGTTCCTCTGTCTCAGTTTTAACCTTCCAGTCCCAGCTATCAACTCTCTCGTTCATGTTCTTTGAAGTCTTTTCTGCACTACTCACCATTTTAATTTCCGCTTCGTGCACGTCTCGTCACCCAATTAATTTTTCCCTTCGGTTACCGTCCTGTTTCGCGTCACCTCCACACTTCTGCCCAAACACGTCTCCCGGAATTATTTTTTTCCTGACCCGCCTCACCGCGGGGCCTGACAACCGTTGCACCCCGCCTCTCAGCTCGTTCGCGTCCCACACGTGGCGTCCGCCATTACGCACTTCGCTGTTGATGCGTTCATGCCCGCCTGCACGGCATTGGCCTATTTGCTGCGTTTCACACCCGCATTTCTTTTATTTCTTTCCTTCCATTTCTTTTTGTTTGTTTCCATTTTGAGTGCGTTTCCATCCATTTTTTTTCGTTTCAATTCGTTATTCATTCCTTCCCATTTTGTTTGTGTTTGTTTCATCTGCTTGTGTCACGGTCCTTTATTTCTGTTTTTTCAGATTTCGTTTTTCTTTTCATCCATTTTTGTATCCATTTTTCCTCATCATGCCTCAAACATTTCCATCGTCCGATCCTGGGCGAATTCGCACGTGGGGGGCGTTCGTCCGCCATCCGCTTCCTCCCGCAGCCACTTTGCGCCCATTGATGCTCGGGCTCGTCCTGGGGGGAATTGTTCCTGCACACCAATGTCCTGCATGGGGATTCCATCCTGGGCCATGGATTCTACATCAACTAACATAAACATTTCTATTACCTTTCGACTGGGCTCCCGCTGCGCCTTGAGACGCCATCCTTATTCCACGTAAGGGGTTAATTAATCGCTCGAAGTTCTAGAGGGATCGGGGGTCGATGCCTCCTGAACGCGAGTTCCCTTATGAATTTAGCTTGGAGACGGGAGGTTGATTTGAAATCCCACTCCTGACACGGCAAGTGTTGCGAATTCCGGCCCGTCGGCGTGCGATCGGCCACGCGACTCGACCGCGACCTGCCTCGCCCACCGGACGGACAATTCAGTCCGTGACGCCGTCCCGGCTAACGCCGGGATCCAGTTCACGGGTGGGCCTTTCGACCATCACCGACAATCGTGCCAATCGCCACTACTCGCGTAGGAATAGGGTTGTTCCCAAACTCGACTACCTAAGTACCGGCACGCGGATGGTACCGGGCTCGTGACCTCGCCGCAGGTTCGACTCCGGACACGAGCCGCTTGGGCGGGGCCGTTCCGTACTATTCGGGATAACGATGCGGGTGTTATCGGTGACCTCGACGGTTTCAGATTATTTTACCGGGCGTTTTGCACCCCACTAACGAACCCTTTAGCGTGAAGCAGGATGGGGGTCAATTAAGAAAAGTACGAAGCGAACGGGGGGAAAATAATAAAAAAACAGTTCACACAATGTCACTTGTTATCCGCGGCACGGCGGAGCACACATAAGCACACCGTATATACAGTCACAATTAACGATTGCACATATATTAGCATAGAACAAAGAAATGCACATAAAAAGGTAGTTAAAACGACTACCGACACAGCGGACCACTTATACAGTTTACTACCTTAACAAGAAGGGCGGCACAACAGCCCATTCCCCACCGGAAGCAAAGAAAAGACCCCTCAAAGGGCAAGGGAGTCAGACCTGGGCCCGTGGGCCTAATGCGCGTGGAACCTGGATGAGGCGGCCAGGCCACGAGACCGAAGGGTCTACCCGCGGCCTCGTGGCGAGCCGCAGATGTCGCTGCACGCGGTTCGCTGGGCACCTGCTGGTGTAAGTGGAACGGGCCCCTTGTGGCACTTCTCTCAGGCGCGGGGGATAAAGGGGGAATTGTTGATGCTCTGGTGGAGGAGTATGTCTGGCTTGGATCGAATCCCGCGACGCGAGGTCCCGTCCAGCTCAGCCGTTCGCTACGTCCGCAGCCGTACTGCCCCACCGATCTCGCCTCACCGATCTCCTCCGAAGCTCCGTTCAACGACCCGCGGGGGTTGGTTAGCCCAACTGACTTCGTGCACCGATCTGCTGCCGCACGCGACACTCCTCGAGCTCCTTCACTGCGCTCGCCTTTATCGGCTTCGGGAACCCACGCACTATGCAATTCTCGATCCATAACGACCTCAGGGGCGGAGCCACGCTGGCCGATTGGACGGAGAAAAAGGGGGCGTGTATCATTCTGATCCTCAAATTTGCATTGCGATTTTTCGTCAGGCGCGCTGTCTGGAGGCGGGGCCAAAGCCGCCGCGCTTCCTGATTGGGTGGATGCAGATGTGGGCGTGTATCATTTCTGATCCGAATTCTCCTCGAAAACCCCGCCATCTGCACTCCAGCGTCTTCCGCGTGTCTGCGCTGAAAGACAGCTTGCGACGCTCGGCGTCCAACGAGGTTGGTGCGGGAATGGCCGTAGGAGAAGGTGGTGGAGGGTTTTCGGCGGTGTCCGAGTGGCATTGGCGCTGTTTGGAAATGGCGGTGATTGTGAGGTTTGCGGTAGCGGAGTGGTGAAGGTAGGTTTTGCTGCTGGGTTGTTGTTGTTGTATTCAAAACAAAGGTAGAACAGAAAAAGCGCTAACTCAAAGGTCGCAGCCCGAATGAATCACATTAATTCCCTGTATACCAATGGGTTTGGGCTAAACTAACACATGTACTTAAGAAATATAGTCTCACCTATCGGGACCTTTTATGGTGTTTTGCGAATTTTCCAGAGCCGTAACAATATATATATATATATATATTATATATATATATATATATATATATATATATATATATATACACTCTCTCTGCACACACACATATATATATATTATATATATATATATATATATTATATATATATATATATATATATACTCTCTATACACAGACAACACACAACATTATATATATATATATATATATATATATATATTATATATATATATATATATATATACACACACATATTATGGTGGAAAATGTATTTCCATGTGAGAACACCAGGGGCAACAATCCACAACCTGCCCTCATCACAGGTTGGGATCATGGAATGACCCTACGATATGAGTGTTAACTGTGTAAGCTGAGGAGCACCAGCCCAGAGGGGAGTGCAGTACTCCATCAGGCTGCAGACGAAAGCTTTGTATGTGGTCAGAAGCTGAGCTGTGTCAAGGAAGGACTTTGCACGATGGAGGATGCCCAGTCGGTGACTGGCTTTGGAGGCCAGTCGCTGACTCTGTATCCTCCATCATGTATTAACCAATTGGTGAATTAACCTTTTGGTGAACAGCACATCACTCACTGCCTCCTCCCACTGACGGATCTCTGCAGGGACAGAGACTGGACCTTGACAGCCCCTTGCTATGATGGCCAGAGTAAAGGAGAGACCCAAACGTGAATGTGTTTCTGTCTACTGGGCTTCATCAGCACATAATTCCCCCTTCCACACTCCATTGGCTTAACATATGGCCCATCCCGCACAGCGCACACCAGCCCACTGCCAGTGAGAGTCACCACGATCCACCGACAGGACACCAATAAACCACCAGGAGACCATGACAGCCTGGACCAGACAAGGCTCACGGGGATGGAGAGAACACAGGAAGGCAGGCATGCAGGCAGTAATGAAGGGACCCAGGCAGGCAACATAAATAACAAAGTGAGCTCTGGACGATCCAAAACTCCCCTTCGATAGACCGATGACTGACCGACTCACTGACTGCAGCGAGCGAGCTGAAGATGATCCAGACAGACCCCTGACTTAAAACTCAGTGTGTGGTTGCGTGTTCTCCTATTCCCCTTTGTCCTTTGGTAACCCCACCCCTTTTTTCTTCTTGATCTGCAAATCTGCATATGACCCCAATCTTCGAGGCACATATCGTTCTCTCACCTCACGCGATTGGCCACATGCAGTGAGTTTTGTGGACCTCACCCATGGAATGATCCTGCCTTTATTTGGCATGCATACCATTCCTGATCCAAATCTCTCTCCCAACGTGACACAGTGGTGATCGGCCGGTTTCAACCAGTTTGGGGAGAGAGAGAAATGGTGGGCAAAAAGGCAACAGGATGTGACTCATCCGGTTCTAATGTCGAAGAAGAAAGTGAGAAGGAAAATAAGAAGGCGGCATGAGGTAATTAGCTGGTTCAAATCGGTTCAAGGAGAAGAAAAGAAAGAAAATCAAAGGTTATATAGCAAAAAGAACACTGGGGGTGGGGAAAAGACCATCTACCTAATACATGCGCAACACATGTTTATCCACATGTACAGGGTAAAAAAATTCCTTTTTATTCGAGAACCCTAAATAATTCTCATACACGAAAAACTATATCAATTAGGAACCTAATATTTTGCGTAAATGAAGCCTAATGATACAGAAAGACGTAACATGATCCTGAGAGTTATCAGGTATCACATGATTTATCATGTGACCTGGCAGTGATGTTTAACAGTTTTCACTCAGTCACACCATGGCGCTCAATGTGGAAGAAACATTACATCAAGAATGCATCCTTTAGCGAATGTCAAATTGCATTGAAAAAGTCACTTTGGTGGTCGTACGAAACCTTCAAAATTAGCAATATGGAAACTTGTGAAGCAGTATAGAGAAACAGGCTGCGTGAAAGTCAAAAAGCACATGAACCAGCCAAGTGTTGTTACACCAGAGAAAGTGCGGCTGTTCGGGGGGTCCCCAGATCTTACGTCGACAGATTTCTTTTTCTGGGGATATTTGAAGGATATGGTGTATGCTACAAATCCATGCACTATTGGTGAATTAAAAGCAATAATCAGTGACACAATCAGCAATATTCCCCATCAGAAATGCTCGAACTCTGTGTCGGAAAGCATGCTGCGAAGAATCAATCAATGCCTGCAACATGGTGGTGGACACTGTGAGCACTTCATTTAAGGTTCAATTGTGTGGAATGCGTCACGTCTTTCAGTAACGTTCAGCTACATTTACGCAAAACATTAGGTTTCTCACTGATGTAGTTTTTAGTATATGGGAATGATTTAGGGTTCTCGAATAAAAAAGAAAATCACCCTTTATGACAACATTCTTAACTGAACAAATACGGAAGAAATAACTTTAGTTATGCTAAAGATGCATTCTTTAATGTCAAGGAGCCATGGCCATGACAATACCATACACAAGATATTATGTTTTCCACAACCGGTGAGAAGGATTGAGATTGAGGATCACAGTTTTATCACGCATGTGTGTTAGTACATAGAACTGATTGGAGCAACATGTTATAAAGCCCTTTACATTCCATCGTGTCATGAATTTTAACCTTCTTAACAATGATCAATGAGATAACCTTTTTTTTAAACAAGAGAGTTCACAGCAAGTCCTGATCTTATTAAAAAGACAAAAAAAAAACAAGTACAAAGTAGGATGATTCGACCAAGAATGCTTGTATAAGTAATGTATTTTCAGCAGCAGAGCCCACTGAGAGCAACTGTTGCTTTTGTCCGATCCAGTGCTGTGGATCACTATGCAGAGATAACTTTATCTCATTTCGGTGCATACTCTTAAGAGCTCATTCATGACACACAGATCCATGAACTTGTGGCAAGCAAGGTGTTACGAAACGTGTTAAATGAGAGAGTGACTGCAGTGGATAAATAATAATTGGACCTCAGCCTACCAGGAGCTTTGTCAGCAATCACAGAGGCATTGCAAGACTGCTTGGCCATGCTGCAGTGATCTTGTTAAAAAATTAACCGTGGGTCCATGTGAATAACTTATTGTTCTCTTTTTTTAAGGTTGGTAAATATTGTAGCACAGTTGAAACACAAAACGAGACCTTTCTCTAAAATCGTGTCCCGTTGGCTTGGATTAGCAATGAAATTGCAAGTCTGTGCTTTGTTTCTGCAGCGGCCGCTTGTGACGGGTGCTCTTTTGAGCCAAGTCACGTACAGGTCCGAATTGATCAGGACACGTCATGCTGCTAAATTAATATTAATAAATCATCCATGATCGATGTTCATTAATCTTTTATTACAGCACTAAGGCTTCAATTCATCCCATAGGTTTGGAGACCGTATGCTCAATTATGGAGAGTGGTGGGTTTGTTCCAAAGGCAGGAAAACAAAGAGGAATGAAAGAGTGAAGGTGAGCAGTGATTCTTGATTTCGGTAGTTTTACCAGAAGGGGGTTGCTGCAGACCTTGAGCACCCAGCAGAAATATGGGGGTGGGGGGTAACATCTCAGACAGAGCGGGGCGTGGCGTCAGGCCGGGAGGAGACAGTAGGAGACAGAAAGACCACTGATCTGCCTGTGGTGAGAGAAGACAGAAAGATTCAGTCTCATCATGGGAGATACCAATGATCATAAATGCCTTTGTTTCCACAGCGTGAAGCGAGAAAGGTGAGAGCAAGTCCTCAAAAGCTTCCACTAACTCAATTGTACCTATCGTGGCATTGTTCAATAATGCCCGCGAACCATCGTAGCCTCCTGGCTTGTTATTATTATTTTTTTGCATACATTGTCGAGGCTCGTATGAGAGCTAACACACAGAACATACAACAAGGGGAGCAGGAGACAAGAGGGGTATTTGGGGGAAGGAAAAAACAGTGGAGAACAGAGACATGAGGAGATCTGTGGAAGGGAGAGGGATGGAGCAGGGTACACAGGGTAAACA
>CM068962.1:81727164-81742120 GCA_035128595.1 Eptatretus atami | reverse complement strand
AAAACGAGCCACATGTCCATACAGTCGCAGCTGATGCTCACAGACTAGGCAGGTAACAAATCTCATTTGAGTCTCTCTCAGCAACCGCTCATTGGACAAAAAGTCCGAGCAGCGATAGCCAAGGATTCTCCTAAGAGACCTGGTACCAAAGGAATTAAGTCTCCATCTCAGATCCTTGGTCCCAGAGTGCAAGTCTCGCATCCATAGAGCAAGACTGAAGCACCAAGGGCCTGAAGATCGACTTTCGTCCTCCCGACAGGTGCCGGCAGCGGCCACAACTCATTATCAGTGAATGCCATGACTCCACAAGCCTGACCGCAGACGGTCTATTGCCCTCTGACTGCACAGCCACAGATACATGAATATACTGCCTAAGGTAAGTGAATCTCTCCACACCTCAACTGCTCAACACAAACAGCACAGACAGGACGCAGCATCCAGATGTCATTGAAAGCCTGGGATCTTAGTTTTGACCCAGGAAACGCCATAATCCCAGCGGCTCCACTCCTCAATTCAGCACCTCGAGGGCCCCCCAAAAGGATATCTAAGGTCTCCGCAAGATGACTTGCATCATCTCGAAGATCAAGGTCAGAGATCTTTGACATTCCCAAACGATGCACCGCAGCTTTTGATTCTCTCCGACATCCTCCTAGAATCCAACTCCACACAAGTGGCCTGAAAGTGTGGGGCCAGTAACACCCCTGACGAACTCAAAGTAAACAACTGGAAATAATGTCAGAGATGTACACAACACTTCATACAGCATCCTCACTACCAGGGTAGAGTTCAGCATCAGATCAATCAGTTTTTGGTGGCCCCACGAAGACGCAAGAATCCTCCAGAGGGATCAGATTCACTGAATCAAAAAAGTTTTACAGAGATCAACATAGGAAAGTCTGAACTAGCTCGCTCTGAAATCGTTCTCCCAAGACTCTAGAGCTTGATTGTTTACTACTTTATAAGAGATCATGCAGAGTTGTATATCAGTGTCTTGATTAGCAAGCCAATTGAAGAAAGCTTCAAATTGGTGTGATGATGATTCATTGAGAGCACTGTGTGTACGCTGCATTCTGGAGGTTTATTGGACTCTTTGGTGAATAGTTTGTTATTGGGTTAATCTTCAAACTAGATGTAAAGTTGTAAGGTCCAAGGGAGATCTGTTGCTGTGGGTTAAGGTACTCTATAATCTCATGACTCTCATAGATCAGAAAAGAGGATCTGATGCATTTAGAGATTTGAGGCTCATCCATTGTTAGCATATGGCATCATGGTGAGTAAATATTCTGGAGTTACCCAAATCTTTTTATCATTTGTCATTGAACGATTAGAAATGTACATCCTTCATAAGTTTTGTGCAAGAAATATCAGACTAAATAACACAAGACAAATGTTCGCAGAGCCGTGTCTAAAAGGTTTTGTTCTTCACGAGAACAGAAAGAAGAACAACGAAGAAGATAGAAGAAGAAGAGCGGAGTGTTACCTCACAAACAGTCCCTGCGCGAAACTCTTGGTCTGCGTTGGTGAGGAATGAAGAGCAAGGATACGGTCATCATTGACTCATTTGGCGTAAAGCGCTGACTGCTCTGGACGCTGGTGCTCAAGCAGAGGGTGGTGACACCTATAAATAATTATCCGAGCAGAAGAGACCGTTGCCGCGGCACTGAGAGGCAGCGTCACCGCTGCGTAGTTGTTGCAGTCTTGGCGATCACCTTTCCTTTCCAGAGGGGACAACAAGGCCCCCTCTTCCAGTCAGTTTGGATGATGCCCTGTGTTCAGGCAGAGCACAGAATCTGCATGCAACGCAGAGTGGCATGCATTTCCACTAGCCTTCGAAGAAGTTCAGCATGGATGCCACAAGATACCTGGAGCTTTACCTCCATTTCAACCGTCCCGCAGCCCGTGTTTCGCAGCACAGTGAAGGTGGACCATCAGTTGATTGAGGGTTCAGCAACAGGGATTTTAACAACGCTGATGTCCAACTCAAACAGCTTTGGTGGATCAGCCAATGGTTACAACAGCTCAGACAGTACCAGCCCAGTAGGCTTTTCCATTCAGACTCTCCTGTCAAGAGCTACCTCCCCCCCTCTACTCTAACCTGGCAGTGCTCCGAGGGATGGGCTTGGATGAACGAATGCGCAAATTCCTGTAAGCAGGACGGAATACTTGACGCACAGGTGATGCTCCTACCCTCTTCACAGATTCGTCGCACATAGGCCTCCTTGTACCACGTTGCAGCTTAGTGCACGTACAGTTTTACGCCTCAGCTTCCTGACAGCTCAGCTCTGGCATTCATCGCTGGCCCTCGCGACTCTGCTCAATGGTATCCAGTGTCCCTTGAGAGACAAATTTCTTCTTTGCCAATGATGAGTTCCAGACATCAACCGCAACATCACGACGTGATCTTGGAAGGCACCCACAACTCTTCAGGCATGAACGCCTCCCCAAGACCCAGACGCCACAAATCACTACTCAGGTTTGTTGCGAAACTGCCTCGCTATCCCTTCATCTTGAGCTTGCAACATCCAGCCAGGCTTGGATGGTACCATGCTCCCGGATTTAAGGTGCAACTTCGAGTTGGCTACACAAGCGAGTGGTCAGTATTGAGGAATGAGCACTCTGGTAGACCTGCATCTGGATCATCATCACCACGCGATCATCTAATTGAATCACATGGTCAGTTCTCCTTTGGCCAGCCAGCGTTTGGATATCCAAGTCAGCGATGAGCTTGTGGGAGCTGAAACCATGAACGGCCACCCTACAGTCGGCATGACTTCTTGCAAAGTCAGGAACTTAATGCTATTCCTGGTTTCATAGTTTCCTGACCCATGGGGACCAACACGTGTCTCCATAACCTGCCTATCAGTTCCATCCGATGCATTGAAATCCCCAAGATAGAAGTGTATCTCGTCTGGGGCACTGATTAACCAAGACTCTGCTGGCGTAGAATGTGTCTTCACAGTGGGATCACTCGCCTCAGTCGAGATAAACAGAAACCAGGGCAAATGAACCTAGGAGTGACGTAGTCCTTAGTCTCATAAGCTCTCGTTGACGCAGTGTTACTCATTACATTGGAGTCCATTTTATTGGACACAAGCTACAGAACTCCTTGGGAATGTAAAACCATCAGAGTGACCAGACCAATAGTAGGTTGTAACCCGCACCTTGAATCTCACCTGGCCAAAATTCCCCCCGGGTCCTCCCCGAAAATTTCCCCCCCCTCAAAAGAAGAGGTTTTTGGGGGGGGCGCATACGATGGTCACCTTGAGCTCAGATGTTAACAGAGACAGGTGATCCTCATCTCTTAGGGATAGGACCATTCACGGTACCACCGAAGGGACGCCTGCAGGTTAACCAAAGGAGACGCCGTTCTGGTGGACGACAACCTTAGCGCCAACTGCCGACACCACTTCGACGAATCTGACCGCGGGAATGTTTCCCCCGTGGTTTTCCTCCTATCTTCAAAGATTGGGAGTCCTGAAGGCTTGCCCAATCCCGTCATCCAGTGAGCTGCCCTGCGAAGGGAAGCTGCACAGGTGGTACTCTATGAGTGGGTTTTCAGATTTCTTTGCGTTTTTATGTTTGCGGAAGTGACTGGGTTTTACGGTGGCCGGAAGTGCAAATCCTGCCACCACATCCTAAATAAGAAGTAACCACTGCAGGAGGACGTCCGCAGAACGACAGTTGGCGTACTAGATATGGATGGCGCGTTGGCTCACAAGGGCGCTCCTCCGCCCTTTGACAGGTAGTTTTTAATCCTGCTGGGTATCCTATCAAAAAAAACTGGTGGGGGAGACGGGTTTAGTCGCTGACACCCGCCATGGATCAGGTTAGTAAAACAGGTTTACATGATACGTGTAGGCAAGTCACAGATATAATCTGGCCTGACTGACTGGCAGTGACCAATCATGATGTGACCACTGGCACTGGTGTATCAATGTGACCAATGATTTATCAAATTGTTTTCTTGGGATATTTACCGAGATGACCTCAAGAAATGTTCATACTGAATCGGATTGTGCGTGTCTATACATATGCAATTATGACGTCATAATGAAAGGCACCGATGGGTCAAAAAATCAAGCTTATTCCCCATGATATGCAATGTGCGCAAGTTCAAATTTTTCCTTGTTCAGCTTTCAGAGATACAGAGGTCCAAAGTTTTTCGTTTTCCGGCAACACGGCTCCCACACCACTCACCTATGACAACATTATTATCAATAAACATTCTACATTAGTAGTCACAACCTATGGTGAGAAATTTTGTCCTCAACTGAACAAGTGTTTGCGGAGAAAAACACTGCATTCTGTGCAAAGAAACATGACAGACTAGACAGACGCTGAAAATGCAATTCCCTCTCCTCCGGCGTACGGGTAATAATAGGTTGCAATAAATTTGTAAAAGTTTAAGAATTAAATGTGAGAACGTGCTAATGGGATGCATTAAAGCTTTTTTCAGTTTATCAGGTGGGCTGTCGTGGTTCAGAATGAAGTGACCTTCTGTTAATCGGCCATGAGTCGATGAAACGCAATCAACTCGCCAACATGGTACATCAAAGACTTCACTGGATGCCTGTTCTTTGCAACAAATGCCTCCAATTGCAACCGATGTGTACTCACCCAAGATGAGGCAGAATTATCCATTTCTTTTCCCCAAAAAATATGCTGCAGAACGGCAGAAGCCATCAGTGATGACATTTTTTTCCACGTCTGATATGAATAGTGCAGAGATCGTACACTTACTTTGGAACTTTTTAGCCAGGGTTTGTTCGGCGACACGACTACAAGTTTGTTGCAATCACATTGTGTGCCGTCCAAGGATCATGGCGTTTTAGCTGGGTGTTCTGTCCTGCAGCATTATGTTTTTGGCGGTTATTATATTCAACGGTGTTTTCGACGAAGAGTAGGCGAGTTATGCACCGACAACTCTCAGACAAGTTGCAAATTCGCGCTTCCAAACTTAGCATTCCTGCTGGAGAGGACCTGTGAGAGGCCATTGGTGAAAGGGTTTCTTTATGAAACATCATGATGAACAACTTCATGCATCAGAGGAGGCAATGTTATGTTAGTGATGACTCCATCATAAAAAGTGGCGAAAGGTTGAAATTAAACGGTGAAGTGCCCCAGTAACAAACATCCTTGTGCTTGAACTATCCAGGGGTCGAACCAACTAAGCTCAACAGATTGAATTCTCATGCCAAAGAGGAACGTCACACCTAGTGGAAAGAAATATTGAAGACTAACTGTCCATCAGTATTCGAGAGTTTTGGGAAACAATACTCCCAGGCTGCTAGATTTTGGCAACACAGTCTACCAAACGTGAGACTTTCAAAACAGAGGATTTTCATAGTTTGATGAAAATTATTGGAAAGTTCATCAGATTGTAAGTTCTCTACTTTGATGTGGGATATATGGTCAAAAATAAATGTGTTTTCCAAACAGAGAAAATTGTCAGTGAAGACCATGAGATATATTTATATATATATATATATATATATTATATATATATAATATATATTAGTATATATCCATACCTCCATATATATATACATATTATATATATATAATATATAATATATATATATATATATATATATTTATATATCAGGGTGGCATTTATATCTGACGATTTTTATATCTTATACACTTTTTTGTTTTCTAACCAATAAAACAAAATTTCTGTACGCATAGGCACATTCTTATATTGTATAAATAATTTTGGATTCTTTATTTCTTAAAAATTTCATCAGACAAATGGCCCCTTTCAAATTTTCGTGCTTCACGACCAGCGGATATCAATATTTGTTATTACCGCAGCAATGTCTCTTGATCAAGTAGAGCGATGGTTGCATTGATGTTTGCCCTTCAATTCATGCGATCGACGTTGGATATCTTAAATTTTTGTCTTCAGAAATCCAGCATAGGAGAAATTCTGGTAGATATAAATCTGCAAATCAAAGTGTGCCTTATTCTGTCATGATGACCTTTTTGTGAATTGGCAATCTATCTGCATCTAAAAAAATTTTTTAAAACATAATGCTCATTTGCATTTTAAGTGCTCCATCATTAAAAACTTTCAGTATATCAGCTGTAAAACAAAGAAAAGCATAATTAATTATGCAAGATGCTTCCAGTAGAAAGATTGCAAATGTGTCACATATAAATGCCCCACGTAAAAAAAAAAAAAAAATAATATATATATACATATTTATATAATATATACATATATATACATATCGTATACATATATATTACATATATATATAATATATACATAATATATACATATATATATATCACATATATGTATACTTATGTAAATAAATATTTTTGAATTTCAATTTTTAATTAATTTGTGAAAATTCGAAAAAACATTTTCACTTTTCATTATGGGGTATTTTGTGTAGATTGGTCACAAAAAAGTTTAAATTTTTAAATTCATTTTAAGATGAGGTTGCAACACACCAAAATGTGAAAGTCGAGGGGTGTGAATACTTTCTGAAGGTAGCTGTAATGTAGATTGTTATACTACGGCATTTTACAAATGTTGAATATAACAACTTTAATTAGATCGGTGCTCACATCGTAATGGTACTGTAAATACTTTATAGACGATCTAACATTTAGACGATGATTCGGCAGCCATTTGGTTTAAAAAAAATCTTCTCAAAAATTAGTGTGTACTTTACAGATAATACGTGTGGGTTGTTGCTGTCATGGAGTTTTTCCTAAAAATATTCACCTTAACCATAACCCATATCGGTCTGATGCCCTTGGGAGATGTCTAGCGGCACAGTCCCTCAGCTGATTGCAGTTGTAGTTCCACCCTCCCCCCCATTTAGACTGATGATGATGATGATGATGATTGTTGATGATGATGCTGATGAACGTGGATAAAATTTGCCGTGGTTTTGCTCTTTTTGGGCTTTTGCCATGATTGGACGAAAGAAATACGTGATGCCCTACCTTGGCAAATCAGCTGAAACAGACCAGGAAGCCTCTCATGGTGTAGCTCAGGTGACTTTTTAGAGAAAATACTCAATTTAGTTTTGTATATCGCGGCTGGGACTGACATTTCTTCCGTGCCGTCTCCAACATGGAGAGTGCTCGCGGCAATTCTGATAATTTGAGTATTCAACATGTTATATCAATCATAGGTGTATTGAGCATGTTGTAATCAGACGTATGTCCTATATCTACGCGGTATTAATATGAGGTATATTAACCTACGTTTAGAATATAGGATGGTTTATATGCAAATAACATGGTTATATGCAACATGGTGTACATCAGAGGTATACTATTCATGCTATATTCATAGGTTATTTGCAACATGGCATAAAATGAAGAGAAAAAAAAACTACAACCGCGAGTAAACATAAATTAAATAAACATTGGTTTGCTGAGCCAACTTCATTTAGATTCAATCACAATAAACGCCGAGTAGAGCTCAATTAATTGTCACCCACACAATTGGAGTAAAGCAGTCAATGTGACCAAAGAAGAGAAACTATAACTCAGGTTTAGGGGTGCAAATGGCACATTTACAAATGCTTCTTTTTTTTTACGCATGCTCCGAATGGCTCAATTTCTTTATGTTTCTGAGGTTTTATGTTTCTGTAACTGAGGTTTTGGTCCGCTGTGGACACCAATGCTTCGACTCTGGGCTTCTCAGCATATCGTGGCCTGCCATTTCTTGCACGGGAGCTTTTCTCATATCTAACATGCAGGATTGCAACCAAGCATAAAACTAAAATGTAAGGGCATTGGACGCCATCTCGCTCGTTTCAAAACAGTGCTCAGGCGTGTCACAGGACGGGCAAAGACAAAA
Organism: Eptatretus atami; assembly: GCA_035128595.1. Taxonomy (NCBI): domain Eukaryota; kingdom Metazoa; phylum Chordata; class Myxini; order Myxiniformes; family Myxinidae; genus Eptatretus; species Eptatretus atami. Next base: position 81,734,292 of record CM068962.1, on the reverse strand, counting down.
ACCGCGTTCTCCCAGACATGTGCACACGCCTTCAGTGCAACAGCAGGGCGTAGGTCAGCACCGTTGTGCTCACTTTTTGGCATGAGGCAACGAGCTTCAGCAGCATCAGACTTTCCTTGGCTCACAGCTCTGGAAACCTGCGGAAACGATGGAAACATCCACTTGCCATCTATATTGGAGCATATGCGTGCGTCTCACGTTTCGTGATAGATGAAAAGCACGTGGGCAAGAGGAACTATGGGAGGGGCACGAGTGGAACCACAGAGGACTTTTGGTATCAGGCGAATGGGAAAGTTTAAAACTAACAGATTCTCGTTTGCGAAACTGATGGCCGGTAATACCGTGGAATGGAGCAAGCAGGAGTGTTGCATGAAGTCTTTACTAATAGGTTGTTGGTTTGCAACGACCACCCTGCCTGTTCAACTTAATTGTGACAACACTGCGTCACCATAAGCAGATGGACATGTACGGAGTGACTAACCGTGCATTTTACATTTGGCTATGATATATGTGCGTGACTTAGTGGTGAGGAATGTTTGAATGAAAGCACGGAAGATTGCCGTTTGAAAAATTCGTGTGTGATAAGAATTGGATGCTGACATCCTGGAGACTTTGGGTCGGTTCAAAAGATTCATTTTCGTGAAAATGCATTTGGTTAGAAAACAGGAGCTGGAATTTGTTCAGTGTGCTCACGTGTTCTTTGAGAAGGAACAAAACCGTGGAATCTTTAACGTCTCCGCAACTCAATGGGCAAGCAGACTGGGAAGCCCAGTTTAACATCCAGCCGATTGGGATAACACCAGCTAGGTTGACAGTTTAAACCTGGGTCGAGCCCTTCAAACCTCAGGATAACAGCTCCAGGACGAGTGCTCCCTACCTGGATGAGCATCATCCCACTCGAGTTCAATTGTTACTCAAACATGAAGATAAATCCCAGACCAAGACTCAGAAGAATCATGTACCACCAAGCTAATTCTGCTCATTTGTGAAGTTTCCAGAGTAACATTGCATGATATCGACCAAGCTAATTGCATCCAGAGCAGACCTTTTTTCAAAGACTTCTGTGTCCTGTTCGGGTTCTACCTCCAAGTCCTCTTTGAGTCGAAATATAAAAAATTGAACTCAATTTTTTTGGGGATGCAGAGTCAGGCTCTTGGAGAGGAGAACACAGAATGAATCAGATGAAACAGGAGCACAAGGACTAAGTACAAAGAGTAATAGGGGGAAATGCAACAGCAGGGCTGAAGGCCAAAATAGACAGAGACGGAAAAAAGGAAATGTGGGGTAAGAATGCTGGTAACGACGCAAGGGGGCAGACAGACAATATGGATACAAAAAGCACTCTTCAGGAAGGAGAGAAATGAAATTGGAGGGAGGGGAGGGAACGAGGATAGGTTAAGAGGGGGTAGAAGATCATGGCTTTGGATGGGGGATGATCTGCGAATAGTTGGTGGAACAGCTGTCTTGAAAACCTGGAGGGATGAAGAAGAAAGCCAGGCAGGGGAAAAGAGGTTTGAATTAGGTGAGCAGTGAATAAATGGATTTTTAGGAGTTTTCACAAAGAAGGGGGGTTAACGGTAGACGGTGTGTATCCTGCAGAAAACTGGTGAGCGGGTTTGGGGGGGGGGGGGAACAAAGCACGGAAAGAGCAATTTGAAAGTTTCAATTTATATTTTTTCCACAATTGCCAAAAAAAAGACAAACAATACAAAGCTTTCTCAAGAAGAACCAAACAAAACAGTTCTAAAAAAAAATACAAATCAAAAATGAATTATCAAATGACAAATGTGTATGTAATTAATAATTAATGAGTGTGGAGGAGTCTATGGTAAAAAAGCTGGGCTTGTTATACATTAGATCCAGATGGAATACATAGCAAGAGGTGCGGAGCAGAAAGAACGTTGGAGAAAACAGAGACACCAACATGTCTGGGAAATGGAAAGTGGTACAGACTCAGCTCATCGCGGAGATCATTTCTGACTCAAGTCAAGTCTCTGTCTCGTGGGATTACGAGAGAGTCAAGATTTAGAGAGAGTCCGGTCCATGAGTGGGAGGTTGCGGTCATTAACTTCATCACAAAGAAAATTACCTTGCAATTTATGTTAAACACGTGGGTCGCAATACACAGAGGGGAACAATAAAAATTGAGAAAGTTATAACAAAAAATGTTTTAAATTGGCAGGAAAAAAAAGAAAAGGTCGAATTCCTCCAAAATCCCTCCACCACTCCACAGCACTAACCCTTCCACCCCACACCTTGAAATGGGTCTACATTGAATCACCAAATTTCTCAGAGGTAACCAAGCTGGCCGATCCTATTGACTATAGATCATCTCCGGGGATGTATCATGCTTGAAGAGAACAGAAATTAATTAAAAGGCTCGATGCAACACACCTCGTTATGTGTAGCCATGCAACCAGAGCACCACAGCCGGCTCGACCCCAGAGACCTTTATTAATGAAATGTACACTTGTATACTCTGCAGACAGGGTGGCAGTCTCTTGGGGCTGCTCACGGGAATTATCCTCATGCTTTTCTCCCCGCTCCCACCTTCATCCTGTACCAGATGTTGACAAGCCCAACGAGCGCACATTTTAACAGTTTCGGCAAGCAGGGGCCTGGGCTGGTTGTACTCCTGGCAGTACAATGGTAGCCATTGTGCTGTGTACCCACCGAGAGGAATAAAATACAAAAAGAGACCTTTGGCACAAAGGTTTTGCAGCAGCCAGTTCAGAAAAGAAGTGTAAGTTTTTGAATTTGGCAAATCTGAAACATACTTGTGTGGTCATATTCCCCTCCCCCCACCAGCTTACTCACCTTGCCTTACCCACACATTTAGCCTCCATTCATCTTTCACTGCCTTTAACACGCTATAAACACCGACATTCTCCATTGGACCTCAAAGCTCACTTTTTCATGGTAGTGAAGGGCTGGCACAGCTCGGCTGCCGATATTTTCCTTCGGAGCACCGAGTTGTCGGCAGTTTAGCACACAGAGGCGTTTCATTGTGACCCTGCCGCCGCTCTCAGCTCCTGGAAAGAAGGCAAGGCAGGTGGTGTCGTCTGGATCGAGAACAGGTCTCAGCAGACCACCACAGCTCCATGCATGCCTGTTTGTCTTGGCGATGGCCGCAAGGGCCTGGGGCTTGGCTGCACGGCGGGGGGGCACTTGGCTAGGCGCTATCGCATTCACCCGGCACTCGCCTCAAGCAGCCAGTTCCGGGTCTAAAGTAAACAACATCGGAGGAACACCGTCTAGAGTGACGCTGGGCAGATTCAAATGCGGGGTTGCTCAGAGATGCTAATAGCTATCAAACAAGATGGGGCCTATCAAGACAGGCTTACTTCAGTAGTCTAATAATTTTAGCGCCTTAACAGAGGATAATAATGGTGTGCATTGGTTGCTCTGGCCTGCACTTGATTAAACCATGGCTGTGACATTGGATACCCAAAAGACTCTTTCATCACGATAAAAAAAAAAAACTAGCTAAAAGTGACCACAACGATCTGGCTCGGCATAAGACACAGTCTTGCTACCTTTGTAGAAAATATTGCACGCCACGAATGGCCTGTTTTATTAAAACGCTCAGGGAAAGAAAATTCTGGCTTTTGTGTATGGAGGGGATAACAATTTTACAGCTGCCCGTTTTTGGCAGAACTCTGCAGGATGCTGTGTACACGTGAGAGACCCTGGGCCTTTTCATGAAGCAGAGGCGCCCAGTTGGACGCCACCCACAATGGTGTGGCCGCGTACAAACCACTAGTGTTGTTGTGCCGAAAGATTGGGAAACTTTCCTTATTTGGCAAACAACTGACATCCAAATCTGCAAGATTATCATTTCTCAATTTGCTATTGAAGCAGGAAGACAAGAGGTGATGTTAAGATGGGGTTGGGTTTAAACGGCTGGAGGGGGTTGAGGGGGGATTAAACTTGATGGGAACGTCTGAGAAAGCAAGGGGCGGCCCTAATCGTTACCTGTGATTATGAGCCAGCCATGTGGGTTCCATTTACGGTAATGACAGTGGACTGACTTTTTAAATTTATTTGCTGGAAACTATTGCTTGTTGAATGACCAATCACAGCAATTCCTTTGTGGCTGGTTCTGCTTCTTTCGTGCATTTGCGGAAGGTTATAAAACCAGGATTTTGAAGCCTTATTGCTGCGTGTGTGGTTAAGCTTCATTGCAGTGCTTCGCATGGCATTCCACTAAATCTGCATCACCGAATTCAGGAGAGGATGCCGTCATTATCCAAAGAATGATGGTGACAAAATAGCTGTGACCAGCTTACAGCGCACAAACATATCATATACGCACGAGATATACAAGGGGGGCGTTCGAAGGTTATACGAAAGAGATATTCACAATAGACCAATGTAATGGCACGTGGGAAAGTGGATTTGTTTATGAAGGTAGAGGGTGTTGAACCAACACAACCACACTCTGAGCAGCAACGGTCTACGTAAATCTGGAGGTCGAGGGGAATCCGAGGGAACATCCACTTGTGTTTCGCTGCAGTTTGCGGCAGAATATACTATTCGTTTCAGGTACTCACAATACTTGCCAACTCTTTGTGAAGGTCAGTGGGAGTCCTTAACATTCACTCTGTGCCAATGCTGGGAAGAAGTGTTCACCACTTCACATCCTTCGCCAATTGGAAAAAAAAAATCCGCAACTTGCCTCGCATGACAAAGCACAAGGATTGACCGTTTGTAGCTGGCTCGGGATCTCGACCCCTGGATAGACAGGCTCAGAGGTGCGTAACATATCTCTCCAACGTATCCAGCCGGCCACGTGGACTCGGAACAAGATGAAGAGGTTAAGGTATTTCTCAAAACTTGTCGAGGTATTAGCATTTCCGTTCCTTGCCACTGTTAAATTAAGAAAGCCTTTATTTTATCCAGAGTCAAAGTTCATCTTAGAAGTTAAGAGTTATCACATATCCAGTACTTTAAGAGCGCACAACAGGAATAATTTCATTGATTCGTTTGATGATGATTGAAATTCATTTCTAACAAGCTTTGTTGAACAACACAGTATAGCAATACTCCCATACTCTCTATCTCTATCTTATCTCATCTTATCTCTATGCTCTCTCTCAATCCCTTCTCTCAATCTCCCCCTCTCTCTGTCTGTGTCTGCTCTCTAACAGATACCTTATGAAGACGTATGGTGTTGTATTGTGCGCCATATAATTGCTTTCATTTCACACATTTTGGTTTTTGGCTCATTTACATGACTTACATGACAGAAGCTTTGTTTGGTGGCTGCCTTCGCGTTGAAATTCGGAATTCTGTCATGTTTGTTGTCTGTCTGAACTTGTGTCTTGAGGATCGTTGTCTTTCAACGAACCCTTGGTGATCGAGAATCTTCTGAAGGTAAGGTGGCAATGTTGATTCCTCGCTCTCCCCCTGCTCAAATGGAGTCAATGCTGAGGTCATGTGGATGAAACCATCATGTATACTGACAATTATTCTCTCAAGACTTTTCTGCAGCTGGCTCTGACACGCACAAAGAGGTAAAGTGTAGGAGAATAAGAGAGAAAATGGATGTTCTTGGGGTTGGGCTTCTCAAAGATTATGGAATATCTGGGCCATGGCTGCAGGAAGACGAGTCACTAGATGTACAAAGGGTGAGTAAACAGGTGTGTAAAGGTTCGTCATCGTCAGTTGGTGGCGTGTTGATCTTATAAATCCCTTCCCTTGACAACAGAAATTTATATTGTCCATTAAGGAAATTTTGAAGTGACGTGTGAGAGACATCTTAAACATAATTGAAAGTTTGCTGTTTCGGCTTTGAATGCACAATTATATTCACTTGCTGTAGATTTACATTCTGTGATGGTTGCATGTAGCGTGCTTGTGGATAATTAAACTAAATGACTTTATTTATGTAGCCATATTTCTCTGGATTTCCTTAGCTTCGTGCACATCCATGTGAAAGGGCAAACTGACCCAGTTGGTTTTAAACGCGCCCACCAAGCACACTTGATGGACTGTGACAACATTGTATCATATGTTGTAAGATCGAATTACTTTTCCACCGCCCTCCCTTCGCAGCACATACACCCCACATCCCTCACCTTCAAGCCTAGCTTGATAATAACACCATGAAAGCCAAGCTTCGGATTATAGAACATTTAAAATCAAATTTCAAGGATTTTTTGAGTGGCACATCACATTCTCCACGACCACCTCTGGAAACACATGTCAGATACACTTAAATGACGAAACTGCGCAATGAAGTTGAGAAACTTAAATAAAGGAAATCATCGAAGGAAAATATCATAAAGGTAGGTACTCAAGATATATAAACTTCATCTGATCTGCATTTGAGAGCAATCACACATCAGCATTCCACGGCTTGAACAGCCAGACTGTTTTCAGCAAAGATAATTTAAATATTGGGCAAAGAAGACAGCGAGAAACACTAAAATGAATGTCCAGGTGTTGTTGCTGATTCACCTATATCTTTGTGAATTGTTTTAAGCACAAAGTTGTGTGATTTCATAGGAGTTAAATATGAAAGTTTGTTAATGTGGAAATTTTTGATGCATTGTGTGAGCTGTACAGGTATGGTTTCTATCTATGAGTAGAATGAGTGTGCTGGAATAAGGAAGTTGATAATTCATGAACAAAGATAGGATCAAGGAGCAGTGGCAAAGAACAGGTGGGGGTGGGGAGGTGGGCTTCACTGGTCTTTAATTTAAAAAAGATTATGTAATATCGATAATTGCATTGTTGAGCATTTAACATGTGCACCAAATGTCAGGTCTATAATGTTCATGTCCTCGTCCCCTTCTGCCATTATATGGACAACAATGTGCATTCCTCACTGCCTATGGTACTGTGCACGGCCCTCACCAAAATGTTATGGGCAATACAATGTAATGCCATGGCAATCAGTATTTGGGTTAAGGTCACCCTCCCCCCCCCAACCCATAAGATATATGGGTGTATAATGTGCATTTTTTTTCAATGTGAATGTTCTCAAGTGTCAAGGGGCCAGGTCTTCAGGCAAATTATCGCGAAGTTAGTCAGGAGTAGGTGACTTTTATTCAACATGGAAGTGCAGATGTTTAAGGGTGCAGTGGTGTAAGGTAGGGTTGGAGATCCAAAAACCCAATTCTT
>CM068962.1:81712401-81727139 GCA_035128595.1 Eptatretus atami | reverse complement strand
AAGACTGGAAGCACCAAGGGCCTGAAGACTCGGACTTTCGTCCTCCCGCACAGGTACCGGCAGCGCCACAACTCATTATCCAGTGAATCCATGACTCCACAAGCCTGACCCAGACGTCTATTGACCTCTGACTCACAGCCAGCAGATACATGAATATCACTGCCAAGGTAAGTGAATCTCTCCACACCTCAACTGCTCAACACAAACAGCACAGACAGGACGCAGCATCCAGATGTCATTGAAAGCCTGGGATCTTAGTTTTGACCCAGGAAACGCCATAATCCCAGCGGCTCCACTCCTCAATTCAGCACCTCGAGGGCCCCCCAAAAGGATATCTAAGGTCTCCGCAAGATGACTTGCATCATCTCGAAGATCAAGGTCAGAGATCTTTGACATTCCCAAACGATGCACCGCAGCTTTTGATTCTCTCCGACATCCTCCTAGAATCCAACTCCACACAAGTGGCCTGAAAGTGTGGGGCCAGTAACACCCCTGACGAACTCAAAGTAAACAACTGGAAATAATGTCAGAGATGTACACAACACTTCATACAGCATCCTCACTACCAGGGTAGAGTTCAGCATCAGATCAATCAGTTTTTGGTGGCCCCACGAAGACGCAAGAATCCTCCAGAGGGATCAGATTCACTGAATCAAAAAAGTTTTACAGAGATCAACATAGGAAAGTCTGAACTAGCTCGCTCTGAAATCGTTCTCCCAAGACTCTAGAGCTTGATTGTTTACTACTTTATAAGTATCATCGAGTGTATATCAGTGTCTTGATTAGCAAGCTCAATGAAGAAGCTTCAAATTGGTGTGATGATGATCCATGAGGATGTGGTAGCTGCATTCTGCGAGGTTTATTGGACTCTTTGGTACATAGTTTGTGTATTGGAAGTGTAGTTTCAAACTAATGTAGAAGTTTGTACAGGTCAAGGGAGATTCTGTTGCCTGTGGGTTAAGGTACTTCATAATTCATGAACATCTCATAGATCAGAAAAGAGGATCTGATGCAATTGAGATTTGAGGCTCATCCATTGTTAGCGTATGGATCATGGTGAGTATATTCTGAGTTAACCCAAATCTTTTTATCATTGTCATTGAACGGTTAGAATGTACATCCTTCATAAGTTTTGTGCAAGAAATATCAGACTAAATAACAACAAGAAAATGTTCCAAGAGCCGTGTCCTAAAGGTTTTGTGTCTTCACGGAAACAGAAAGAAGAACAAGAAGAAGATAGAAGAAGAAGAGCGGAGTGTTACCTCACAAACAGTCCCTGCGCGAAACTCTTGGTCTGCGTTGGTGAGGAATGAAGAGCAAGGATACGGTCATCATTGACTCATTTGGCGTAAAGCGCTGACTGCTCTGGACGCTGGTGCTCAAGCAGAGGGTGGTGACACCTATAAATAATTATCCGAGCAGAAGAGACCGTTGCCGCGGCACTGAGAGGCAGCGTCACCGCTGCGTAGTTGTTGCAGTCTTGGCGATCACCTTTCCTTTCCAGAGGGGACAACAAGGCCCCCTCTTCCAGTCAGTTTGGATGATGCCCTGTGTTCAGGCAGAGCACAGAATCTGCATGCAACGCAGAGTGGCATGCATTTCCACTAGCCTTCGAAGAAGTTCAGCATGGATGCCACAAGATACCTGGAGCTTTACCTCCATTTCAACCGTCCCGCAGCCCGTGTTTCGCAGCACAGTGAAGGTGGACCATCAGTTGATTGAGGGTTCAGCAACAGGGATTTTAACAACGCTGATGTCCAACTCAAACAGCTTTGGTGGATCAGCCAATGGTTACAACAGCTCAGACAGTACCAGCCCAGTAGGCTTTTCCATTCAGACTCTCCTGTCAAGAGCTACCTCCCCCCCTCTACTCTAACCTGGCAGTGCTCCGAGGGATGGGCTTGGATGAACGAATGCGCAAATTCCTGTAAGCAGGACGGAATACTTGACGCACAGGTGATGCTCCTACCCTCTTCACAGATTCGTCGCACATAGGCCTCCTTGTACCACGTTGCAGCTTAGTGCACGTACAGTTTTACGCCTCAGCTTCCTGACAGCTCAGCTCTGGCATTCATCGCTGGCCCTCGCGACTCTGCTCAATGGTATCCAGTGTCCCTTGAGAGACAAATTTCTTCTTTGCCAATGATGAGTTCCAGACATCAACCGCAACATCACGACGTGATCTTGGAAGGCACCCACAACTCTTCAGGCATGAACGCCTCCCCAAGACCCAGACGCCACAAATCACTACTCAGGTTTGTTGCGAAACTGCCTCGCTATCCCTTCATCTTGAGCTTGCAACATCCAGCCAGGCTTGGATGGTACCATGCTCCCGGATTTAAGGTGCAACTTCGAGTTGGCTACACAAGCGAGTGGTCAGTATTGAGGAATGAGCACTCTGGTAGACCTGCATCTGGATCATCATCACCACGCGATCATCTAATTGAATCACATGGTCAGTTCTCCTTTGGCCAGCCAGCGTTTGGATATCCAAGTCAGCGATGAGCTTGTGGGAGCTGAAACCATGAACGGCCACCCTACAGTCGGCATGACTTCTTGCAAAGTCAGGAACTTAATGCTATTCCTGGTTTCATAGTTTCCTGACCCATGGGGACCAACACGTGTCTCCATAACCTGCCTATCAGTTCCATCCGATGCATTGAAATCCCCAAGATAGAAGTGTATCTCGTCTGGGGCACTGATTAACCAAGACTCTGCTGGCGTAGAATGTGTCTTCACAGTGGGATCACTCGCCTCAGTCGAGATAAACAGAAACCAGGGCAAATGAACCTAGGAGTGACGTAGTCCTTAGTCTCATAAGCTCTCGTTGACGCAGTGTTACTCATTACATTGGAGTCCATTTTATTGGACACAAGCTACAGAACTCCTTGGGAATGTAAAACCATCAGAGTGACCAGACCAATAGTAGGTTGTAACCCGCACCTTGAATCTCACCTGGCCAAAATTCCCCCCGGGTCCTCCCCGAAAATTTCCCCCCCCTCAAAAGAAGAGGTTTTTGGGGGGGGCGCATACGATGGTCACCTTGAGCTCAGATGTTAACAGAGACAGGTGATCCTCATCTCTTAGGGATAGGACCATTCACGGTACCACCGAAGGGACGCCTGCAGGTTAACCAAAGGAGACGCCGTTCTGGTGGACGACAACCTTAGCGCCAACTGCCGACACCACTTCGACGAATCTGACCGCGGGAATGTTTCCCCCGTGGTTTTCCTCCTATCTTCAAAGATTGGGAGTCCTGAAGGCTTGCCCAATCCCGTCATCCAGTGAGCTGCCCTGCGAAGGGAAGCTGCACAGGTGGTACTCTATGAGTGGGTTTTCAGATTTCTTTGCGTTTTTATGTTTGCGGAAGTGACTGGGTTTTACGGTGGCCGGAAGTGCAAATCCTGCCACCACATCCTAAATAAGAAGTAACCACTGCAGGAGGACGTCCGCAGAACGACAGTTGGCGTACTAGATATGGATGGCGCGTTGGCTCACAAGGGCGCTCCTCCGCCCTTTGACAGGTAGTTTTTAATCCTGCTGGGTATCCTATCAAAAAAAACTGGTGGGGGAGACGGGTTTAGTCGCTGACACCCGCCATGGATCAGGTTAGTAAAACAGGTTTACATGATACGTGTAGGCAAGTCACAGATATAATCTGGCCTGACTGACTGGCAGTGACCAATCATGATGTGACCACTGGCACTGGTGTATCAATGTGACCAATGATTTATCAAATTGTTTTCTTGGGATATTTACCGAGATGACCTCAAGAAATGTTCATACTGAATCGGATTGTGCGTGTCTATACATATGCAATTATGACGTCATAATGAAAGGCACCGATGGGTCAAAAAATCAAGCTTATTCCCCATGATATGCAATGTGCGCAAGTTCAAATTTTTCCTTGTTCAGCTTTCAGAGATACAGAGGTCCAAAGTTTTTCGTTTTCCGGCAACACGGCTCCCACACCACTCACCTATGACAACATTATTATCAATAAACATTCTACATTAGTAGTCACAACCTATGGTGAGAAATTTTGTCCTCAACTGAACAAGTGTTTGCGGAGAAAAACACTGCATTCTGTGCAAAGAAACATGACAGACTAGACAGACGCTGAAAATGCAATTCCCTCTCCTCCGGCGTACGGGTAATAATAGGTTGCAATAAATTTGTAAAAGTTTAAGAATTAAATGTGAGAACGTGCTAATGGGATGCATTAAAGCTTTTTTCAGTTTATCAGGTGGGCTGTCGTGGTTCAGAATGAAGTGACCTTCTGTTAATCGGCCATGAGTCGATGAAACGCAATCAACTCGCCAACATGGTACATCAAAGACTTCACTGGATGCCTGTTCTTTGCAACAAATGCCTCCAATTGCAACCGATGTGTACTCACCCAAGATGAGGCAGAATTATCCATTTCTTTTCCCCAAAAAATATGCTGCAGAACGGCAGAAGCCATCAGTGATGACATTTTTTTCCACGTCTGATATGAATAGTGCAGAGATCGTACACTTACTTTGGAACTTTTTAGCCAGGGTTTGTTCGGCGACACGACTACAAGTTTGTTGCAATCACATTGTGTGCCGTCCAAGGATCATGGCGTTTTAGCTGGGTGTTCTGTCCTGCAGCATTATGTTTTTGGCGGTTATTATATTCAACGGTGTTTTCGACGAAGAGTAGGCGAGTTATGCACCGACAACTCTCAGACAAGTTGCAAATTCGCGCTTCCAAACTTAGCATTCCTGCTGGAGAGGACCTGTGAGAGGCCATTGGTGAAAGGGTTTCTTTATGAAACATCATGATGAACAACTTCATGCATCAGAGGAGGCAATGTTATGTTAGTGATGACTCCATCATAAAAAGTGGCGAAAGGTTGAAATTAAACGGTGAAGTGCCCCAGTAACAAACATCCTTGTGCTTGAACTATCCAGGGGTCGAACCAACTAAGCTCAACAGATTGAATTCTCATGCCAAAGAGGAACGTCACACCTAGTGGAAAGAAATATTGAAGACTAACTGTCCATCAGTATTCGAGAGTTTTGGGAAACAATACTCCCAGGCTGCTAGATTTTGGCAACACAGTCTACCAAACGTGAGACTTTCAAAACAGAGGATTTTCATAGTTTGATGAAAATTATTGGAAAGTTCATCAGATTGTAAGTTCTCTACTTTGATGTGGGATATATGGTCAAAAATAAATGTGTTTTCCAAACAGAGAAAATTGTCAGTGAAGACCATGAGATATATTTATATATATATATATATATATATTATATATATATAATATATATTAGTATATATCCATACCTCCATATATATATACATATTATATATATATAATATATAATATATATATATATATATATATATTTATATATCAGGGTGGCATTTATATCTGACGATTTTTATATCTTATACACTTTTTTGTTTTCTAACCAATAAAACAAAATTTCTGTACGCATAGGCACATTCTTATATTGTATAAATAATTTTGGATTCTTTATTTCTTAAAAATTTCATCAGACAAATGGCCCCTTTCAAATTTTCGTGCTTCACGACCAGCGGATATCAATATTTGTTATTACCGCAGCAATGTCTCTTGATCAAGTAGAGCGATGGTTGCATTGATGTTTGCCCTTCAATTCATGCGATCGACGTTGGATATCTTAAATTTTTGTCTTCAGAAATCCAGCATAGGAGAAATTCTGGTAGATATAAATCTGCAAATCAAAGTGTGCCTTATTCTGTCATGATGACCTTTTTGTGAATTGGCAATCTATCTGCATCTAAAAAAATTTTTTAAAACATAATGCTCATTTGCATTTTAAGTGCTCCATCATTAAAAACTTTCAGTATATCAGCTGTAAAACAAAGAAAAGCATAATTAATTATGCAAGATGCTTCCAGTAGAAAGATTGCAAATGTGTCACATATAAATGCCCCACGTAAAAAAAAAAAAAAAATAATATATATATACATATTTATATAATATATACATATATATACATATCGTATACATATATATTACATATATATATAATATATACATAATATATACATATATATATATCACATATATGTATACTTATGTAAATAAATATTTTTGAATTTCAATTTTTAATTAATTTGTGAAAATTCGAAAAAACATTTTCACTTTTCATTATGGGGTATTTTGTGTAGATTGGTCACAAAAAAGTTTAAATTTTTAAATTCATTTTAAGATGAGGTTGCAACACACCAAAATGTGAAAGTCGAGGGGTGTGAATACTTTCTGAAGGTAGCTGTAATGTAGATTGTTATACTACGGCATTTTACAAATGTTGAATATAACAACTTTAATTAGATCGGTGCTCACATCGTAATGGTACTGTAAATACTTTATAGACGATCTAACATTTAGACGATGATTCGGCAGCCATTTGGTTTAAAAAAAATCTTCTCAAAAATTAGTGTGTACTTTACAGATAATACGTGTGGGTTGTTGCTGTCATGGAGTTTTTCCTAAAAATATTCACCTTAACCATAACCCATATCGGTCTGATGCCCTTGGGAGATGTCTAGCGGCACAGTCCCTCAGCTGATTGCAGTTGTAGTTCCACCCTCCCCCCCATTTAGACTGATGATGATGATGATGATGATTGTTGATGATGATGCTGATGAACGTGGATAAAATTTGCCGTGGTTTTGCTCTTTTTGGGCTTTTGCCATGATTGGACGAAAGAAATACGTGATGCCCTACCTTGGCAAATCAGCTGAAACAGACCAGGAAGCCTCTCATGGTGTAGCTCAGGTGACTTTTTAGAGAAAATACTCAATTTAGTTTTGTATATCGCGGCTGGGACTGACATTTCTTCCGTGCCGTCTCCAACATGGAGAGTGCTCGCGGCAATTCTGATAATTTGAGTATTCAACATGTTATATCAATCATAGGTGTATTGAGCATGTTGTAATCAGACGTATGTCCTATATCTACGCGGTATTAATATGAGGTATATTAACCTACGTTTAGAATATAGGATGGTTTATATGCAAATAACATGGTTATATGCAACATGGTGTACATCAGAGGTATACTATTCATGCTATATTCATAGGTTATTTGCAACATGGCATAAAATGAAGAGAAAAAAAAACTACAACCGCGAGTAAACATAAATTAAATAAACATTGGTTTGCTGAGCCAACTTCATTTAGATTCAATCACAATAAACGCCGAGTAGAGCTCAATTAATTGTCACCCACACAATTGGAGTAAAGCAGTCAATGTGACCAAAGAAGAGAAACTATAACTCAGGTTTAGGGGTGCAAATGGCACATTTACAAATGCTTCTTTTTTTTTACGCATGCTCCGAATGGCTCAATTTCTTTATGTTTCTGAGGTTTTATGTTTCTGTAACTGAGGTTTTGGTCCGCTGTGGACACCAATGCTTCGACTCTGGGCTTCTCAGCATATCGTGGCCTGCCATTTCTTGCACGGGAGCTTTTCTCATATCTAACATGCAGGATTGCAACCAAGCATAAAACTAAAATGTAAGGGCATTGGACGCCATCTCGCTCGTTTCAAAACAGTGCTCAGGCGTGTCACAGGACGGGCAAAGACAAAAACCGCGTTCTCCCAGACATGTGCACACGCCTTCAGTGCAACAGCAGGGCGTAGGTCAGCACCGTTGTGCTCACTTTTTGGCATGAGGCAACGAGCTTCAGCAGCATCAGACTTTCCTTGGCTCACAGCTCTGGAAACCTGCGGAAACGATGGAAACATCCACTTGCCATCTATATTGGAGCATATGCGTGCGTCTCACGTTTCGTGATAGATGAAAAGCACGTGGGCAAGAGGAACTATGGGAGGGGCACGAGTGGAACCACAGAGGACTTTTGGTATCAGGCGAATGGGAAAGTTTAAAACTAACAGATTCTCGTTTGCGAAACTGATGGCCGGTAATACCGTGGAATGGAGCAAGCAGGAGTGTTGCATGAAGTCTTTACTAATAGGTTGTTGGTTTGCAACGACCACCCTGCCTGTTCAACTTAATTGTGACAACACTGCGTCACCATAAGCAGATGGACATGTACGGAGTGACTAACCGTGCATTTTACATTTGGCTATGATATATGTGCGTGACTTAGTGGTGAGGAATGTTTGAATGAAAGCACGGAAGATTGCCGTTTGAAAAATTCGTGTGTGATAAGAATTGGATGCTGACATCCTGGAGACTTTGGGTCGGTTCAAAAGATTCATTTTCGTGAAAATGCATTTGGTTAGAAAACAGGAGCTGGAATTTGTTCAGTGTGCTCACGTGTTCTTTGAGAAGGAACAAAACCGTGGAATCTTTAACGTCTCCGCAACTCAATGGGCAAGCAGACTGGGAAGCCCAGTTTAACATCCAGCCGATTGGGATAACACCAGCTAGGTTGACAGTTTAAACCTGGGTCGAGCCCTTCAAACCTCAGGATAACAGCTCCAGGACGAGTGCTCCCTACCTGGATGAGCATCATCCCACTCGAGTTCAATTGTTACTCAAACATGAAGATAAATCCCAGACCAAGACTCAGAAGAATCATGTACCACCAAGCTAATTCTGCTCATTTGTGAAGTTTCCAGAGTAACATTGCATGATATCGACCAAGCTAATTGCATCCAGAGCAGACCTTTTTTCAAAGACTTCTGTGTCCTGTTCGGGTTCTACCTCCAAGTCCTCTTTGAGTCGAAATATAAAAAATTGAACTCAATTTTTTTGGGGATGCAGAGTCAGGCTCTTGGAGAGGAGAACACAGAATGAATCAGATGAAACAGGAGCACAAGGACTAAGTACAAAGAGTAATAGGGGGAAATGCAACAGCAGGGCTGAAGGCCAAAATAGACAGAGACGGAAAAAAGGAAATGTGGGGTAAGAATGCTGGTAACGACGCAAGGGGGCAGACAGACAATATGGATACAAAAAGCACTCTTCAGGAAGGAGAGAAATGAAATTGGAGGGAGGGGAGGGAACGAGGATAGGTTAAGAGGGGGTAGAAGATCATGGCTTTGGATGGGGGATGATCTGCGAATAGTTGGTGGAACAGCTGTCTTGAAAACCTGGAGGGATGAAGAAGAAAGCCAGGCAGGGGAAAAGAGGTTTGAATTAGGTGAGCAGTGAATAAATGGATTTTTAGGAGTTTTCACAAAGAAGGGGGGTTAACGGTAGACGGTGTGTATCCTGCAGAAAACTGGTGAGCGGGTTTGGGGGGGGGGGGGAACAAAGCACGGAAAGAGCAATTTGAAAGTTTCAATTTATATTTTTTCCACAATTGCCAAAAAAAAGACAAACAATACAAAGCTTTCTCAAGAAGAACCAAACAAAACAGTTCTAAAAAAAAATACAAATCAAAAATGAATTATCAAATGACAAATGTGTATGTAATTAATAATTAATGAGTGTGGAGGAGTCTATGGTAAAAAAGCTGGGCTTGTTATACATTAGATCCAGATGGAATACATAGCAAGAGGTGCGGAGCAGAAAGAACGTTGGAGAAAACAGAGACACCAACATGTCTGGGAAATGGAAAGTGGTACAGACTCAGCTCATCGCGGAGATCATTTCTGACTCAAGTCAAGTCTCTGTCTCGTGGGATTACGAGAGAGTCAAGATTTAGAGAGAGTCCGGTCCATGAGTGGGAGGTTGCGGTCATTAACTTCATCACAAAGAAAATTACCTTGCAATTTATGTTAAACACGTGGGTCGCAATACACAGAGGGGAACAATAAAAATTGAGAAAGTTATAACAAAAAATGTTTTAAATTGGCAGGAAAAAAAAGAAAAGGTCGAATTCCTCCAAAATCCCTCCACCACTCCACAGCACTAACCCTTCCACCCCACACCTTGAAATGGGTCTACATTGAATCACCAAATTTCTCAGAGGTAACCAAGCTGGCCGATCCTATTGACTATAGATCATCTCCGGGGATGTATCATGCTTGAAGAGAACAGAAATTAATTAAAAGGCTCGATGCAACACACCTCGTTATGTGTAGCCATGCAACCAGAGCACCACAGCCGGCTCGACCCCAGAGACCTTTATTAATGAAATGTACACTTGTATACTCTGCAGACAGGGTGGCAGTCTCTTGGGGCTGCTCACGGGAATTATCCTCATGCTTTTCTCCCCGCTCCCACCTTCATCCTGTACCAGATGTTGACAAGCCCAACGAGCGCACATTTTAACAGTTTCGGCAAGCAGGGGCCTGGGCTGGTTGTACTCCTGGCAGTACAATGGTAGCCATTGTGCTGTGTACCCACCGAGAGGAATAAAATACAAAAAGAGACCTTTGGCACAAAGGTTTTGCAGCAGCCAGTTCAGAAAAGAAGTGTAAGTTTTTGAATTTGGCAAATCTGAAACATACTTGTGTGGTCATATTCCCCTCCCCCCACCAGCTTACTCACCTTGCCTTACCCACACATTTAGCCTCCATTCATCTTTCACTGCCTTTAACACGCTATAAACACCGACATTCTCCATTGGACCTCAAAGCTCACTTTTTCATGGTAGTGAAGGGCTGGCACAGCTCGGCTGCCGATATTTTCCTTCGGAGCACCGAGTTGTCGGCAGTTTAGCACACAGAGGCGTTTCATTGTGACCCTGCCGCCGCTCTCAGCTCCTGGAAAGAAGGCAAGGCAGGTGGTGTCGTCTGGATCGAGAACAGGTCTCAGCAGACCACCACAGCTCCATGCATGCCTGTTTGTCTTGGCGATGGCCGCAAGGGCCTGGGGCTTGGCTGCACGGCGGGGGGGCACTTGGCTAGGCGCTATCGCATTCACCCGGCACTCGCCTCAAGCAGCCAGTTCCGGGTCTAAAGTAAACAACATCGGAGGAACACCGTCTAGAGTGACGCTGGGCAGATTCAAATGCGGGGTTGCTCAGAGATGCTAATAGCTATCAAACAAGATGGGGCCTATCAAGACAGGCTTACTTCAGTAGTCTAATAATTTTAGCGCCTTAACAGAGGATAATAATGGTGTGCATTGGTTGCTCTGGCCTGCACTTGATTAAACCATGGCTGTGACATTGGATACCCAAAAGACTCTTTCATCACGATAAAAAAAAAAAACTAGCTAAAAGTGACCACAACGATCTGGCTCGGCATAAGACACAGTCTTGCTACCTTTGTAGAAAATATTGCACGCCACGAATGGCCTGTTTTATTAAAACGCTCAGGGAAAGAAAATTCTGGCTTTTGTGTATGGAGGGGATAACAATTTTACAGCTGCCCGTTTTTGGCAGAACTCTGCAGGATGCTGTGTACACGTGAGAGACCCTGGGCCTTTTCATGAAGCAGAGGCGCCCAGTTGGACGCCACCCACAATGGTGTGGCCGCGTACAAACCACTAGTGTTGTTGTGCCGAAAGATTGGGAAACTTTCCTTATTTGGCAAACAACTGACATCCAAATCTGCAAGATTATCATTTCTCAATTTGCTATTGAAGCAGGAAGACAAGAGGTGATGTTAAGATGGGGTTGGGTTTAAACGGCTGGAGGGGGTTGAGGGGGGATTAAACTTGATGGGAACGTCTGAGAAAGCAAGGGGCGGCCCTAATCGTTACCTGTGATTATGAGCCAGCCATGTGGGTTCCATTTACGGTAATGACAGTGGACTGACTTTTTAAATTTATTTGCTGGAAACTATTGCTTGTTGAATGACCAATCACAGCAATTCCTTTGTGGCTGGTTCTGCTTCTTTCGTGCATTTGCGGAAGGTTATAAAACCAGGATTTTGAAGCCTTATTGCTGCGTGTGTGGTTAAGCTTCATTGCAGTGCTTCGCATGGCATTCCACTAAATCTGCATCACCGAATTCAGGAGAGGATGCCGTCATTATCCAAAGAATGATGGTGACAAAATAGCTGTGACCAGCTTACAGCGCACAAACATATCATATACGCACGAGATATACAAGGGGGGCGTTCGAAGGTTATACGAAAGAGATATTCACAATAGACCAATGTAATGGCACGTGGGAAAGTGGATTTGTTTATGAAGGTAGAGGGTGTTGAACCAACACAACCACACTCTGAGCAGCAACGGTCTACGTAAATCTGGAGGTCGAGGGGAATCCGAGGGAACATCCACTTGTGTTTCGCTGCAGTTTGCGGCAGAATATACTATTCGTTTCAGGTACTCACAATACTTGCCAACTCTTTGTGAAGGTCAGTGGGAGTCCTTAACATTCACTCTGTGCCAATGCTGGGAAGAAGTGTTCACCACTTCACATCCTTCGCCAATTGGAAAAAAAAAATCCGCAACTTGCCTCGCATGACAAAGCACAAGGATTGACCGTTTGTAGCTGGCTCGGGATCTCGACCCCTGGATAGACAGGCTCAGAGGTGCGTAACATATCTCTCCAACGTATCCAGCCGGCCACGTGGACTCGGAACAAGATGAAGAGGTTAAGGTATTTCTCAAAACTTGTCGAGGTATTAGCATTTCCGTTCCTTGCCACTGTTAAATTAAGAAAGCCTTTATTTTATCCAGAGTCAAAGTTCATCTTAGAAGTTAAGAGTTATCACATATCCAGTACTTTAAGAGCGCACAACAGGAATAATTTCATTGATTCGTTTGATGATGATTGAAATTCATTTCTAACAAGCTTTGTTGAACAACACAGTATAGCAATACTCCCATACTCTCTATCTCTATCTTATCTCATCTTATCTCTATGCTCTCTCTCAATCCCTTCTCTCAATCTCCCCCTCTCTCTGTCTGTGTCTGCTCTCTAACAGATACCTTATGAAGACGTATGGTGTTGTATTGTGCGCCATATAATTGCTTTCATTTCACACATTTTGGTTTTTGGCTCATTTACATGACTTACATGACAGAAGCTTTGTTTGGTGGCTGCCTTCGCGTTGAAATTCGGAATTCTGTCATGTTTGTTGTCTGTCTGAACTTGTGTCTTGAGGATCGTTGTCTTTCAACGAACCCTTGGTGATCGAGAATCTTCTGAAGGTAAGGTGGCAATGTTGATTCCTCGCTCTCCCCCTGCTCAAATGGAGTCAATGCTGAGGTCATGTGGATGAAACCATCATGTATACTGACAATTATTCTCTCAAGACTTTTCTGCAGCTGGCTCTGACACGCACAAAGAGGTAAAGTGTAGGAGAATAAGAGAGAAAATGGATGTTCTTGGGGTTGGGCTTCTCAAAGATTATGGAATATCTGGGCCATGGCTGCAGGAAGACGAGTCACTAGATGTACAAAGGGTGAGTAAACAGGTGTGTAAAGGTTCGTCATCGTCAGTTGGTGGCGTGTTGATCTTATAAATCCCTTCCCTTGACAACAGAAATTTATATTGTCCATTAAGGAAATTTTGAAGTGACGTGTGAGAGACATCTTAAACATAATTGAAAGTTTGCTGTTTCGGCTTTGAATGCACAATTATATTCACTTGCTGTAGATTTACATTCTGTGATGGTTGCATGTAGCGTGCTTGTGGATAATTAAACTAAATGACTTTATTTATGTAGCCATATTTCTCTGGATTTCCTTAGCTTCGTGCACATCCATGTGAAAGGGCAAACTGACCCAGTTGGTTTTAAACGCGCCCACCAAGCACACTTGATGGACTGTGACAACATTGTATCATATGTTGTAAGATCGAATTACTTTTCCACCGCCCTCCCTTCGCAGCACATACACCCCACATCCCTCACCTTCAAGCCTAGCTTGATAATAACACCATGAAAGCCAAGCTTCGGATTATAGAACATTTAAAATCAAATTTCAAGGATTTTTTGAGTGGCACATCACATTCTCCACGACCACCTCTGGAAACACATGTCAGATACACTTAAATGACGAAACTGCGCAATGAAGTTGAGAAACTTAAATAAAGGAAATCATCGAAGGAAAATATCATAAAGGTAGGTACTCAAGATATATAAACTTCATCTGATCTGCATTTGAGAGCAATCACACATCAGCATTCCACGGCTTGAACAGCCAGACTGTTTTCAGCAAAGATAATTTAAATATTGGGCAAAGAAGACAGCGAGAAACACTAAAATGAATGTCCAGGTGTTGTTGCTGATTCACCTATATCTTTGTGAATTGTTTTAAGCACAAAGTTGTGTGATTTCATAGGAGTTAAATATGAAAGTTTGTTAATGTGGAAATTTTTGATGCATTGTGTGAGCTGTACAGGTATGGTTTCTATCTATGAGTAGAATGAGTGTGCTGGAATAAGGAAGTTGATAATTCATGAACAAAGATAGGATCAAGGAGCAGTGGCAAAGAACAGGTGGGGGTGGGGAGGTGGGCTTCACTGGTCTTTAATTTAAAAAAGATTATGTAATATCGATAATTGCATTGTTGAGCATTTAACATGTGCACCAAATGTCAGGTCTATAATGTTCATGTCCTCGTCCCCTTCTGCCATTATATGGACAACAATGTGCATTCCTCACTGCCTATGGTACTGTGCACGGCCCTCACCAAAATGTTATGGGCAATACAATGTAATGCCATGGCAATCAGTATTTGGGTTAAGGTCACCCTCCCCCCCCCAACCCATAAGATATATGGGTGTATAATGTGCATTTTTTTTCAATGTGAATGTTCTCAAGTGTCAAGGGGCCAGGTCTTCAGGCAAATTATCGCGAAGTTAGTCAGGAGTAGGTGACTTTTATTCAACATGGAAGTGCAGATGTTTAAGGGTGCAGTGGTGTAAGGTAGGGTTGGAGATCCAAAAACCCAATTCTT
>CM068962.1:81659793-81679539 GCA_035128595.1 Eptatretus atami | reverse complement strand
TACATTTAATGTTAAAATTATTACTCAAAACTTCATGATGCTCAGCTATAATGTCTTGGAGAAGCTTTTGACATGGAACATATGTGCTATTTGCAATACTAGGAAAGGTAACTCTATCAATACCGAACTCCATTAATAAAACCTCCATGTAAAACATTTTACAAACCAGTGAGAGATCATTTTTTTATTCTGTCTGCCTGCCTGGCAGACAAACATAATTGAAAATCATTCCAAACAGGAAACGTAGCGTTTTTATGGATGCTATAAAGGACACAAGCAACCAGCAAGAATAAATAATGTAACGTGCTAGAGAAGGTGATGCAATTGACACTACATAAAACCACGAAATAATTTATTTATATTGCTTTTACAATCTTTATTTTATTTAAATTGAATTATATACTTAAACATTGTAGAACACAAATTGCCTACTTTCAAAACCCTTCCGTTTAGCAGTACTTGGACATGTTAAATAAGGTGGTGTATAAGGTTGGTGTTGGTGTACTGTATCAATCACGCTAAACTTGTGGAATCTTTTAAAACGATCTTTAAAATCTTTTTTTTTTTTCCAATTGAAATATATACCTGAACATTGCACTGTGCAACATGTTCTATGAACTCTCTAATTGAGGTGTGCAGTCAGCCTGCATTTTAGAAGTTTAATCAGGAGGGGGTTACTGGAGAACGCGTGAATCCTGGAGAATAGGGTGGATCAAAGGACTGTGAGAGAGAGAGAGAGAGAGAGAGAGAGAGAGAGAGAGAGAGAGAGAAGAGAGAGAGAGAGAGAGAGAGAGAGAGAGAGAGAGAGAGAGCAAAATTGGAGAAGAGATGGCAAAAAACACAGACAACGGATCTGCCCGGGATGTGAGAGGAACAGACCTTGTGCTTCCAATAATGCTGAGAACATTACATTCCACAGAATGCAAGAGAGACAGATGTAATGCTGGGGTTCCAGCCCATAGTGGAGAGCAGTACTCCATTGAGCTCTGGACAAATGCCTTGAACAATGTGAGTAGCCCTGATTTTCCAAGGAAAGCCCCATTCTTTGTAGAGTGCCTTTTTAATCTCTGTAACCTTGCTCTATTTCTGTCAGCTTAGATTTTGTATTAAAAATACAACTACAAAATAAAATACCACCTGCTGGCCATCAAACACACTGTGTTGCCCAATAATGTAAAAGGTATTTACATTCTTTATGGAATTATCACAAAAATAATCGACCTTAGTTCATACTCGATGCATTTAGACATTGAAAGAAACAAGTTGCCATCATGTCTCAGACTATTGACAGAATGCTGTTCGTACTACTTTTTGAACTCATCCACAAATAGTAAAATGAAGGCAACCGATTTACACCTGACCAATTTTGTTTGATTCACAAAATGTCAACTCCACTCTTCAATATACCCATAATGCTCACTGCTTAAACACATGTCCCTTAACAAGAGGAATGCTTTCTTCCTTCTGGAAGCCTCTCTCCTTGGTATCTCCTTCCAAACATTTTTAATCTCACATTTCATACAAACTAGAGAAGACCTTGTGAAGGTAAGTCTGTTTTCCACTTGATGCTGGTCCACAAATAGAAAATAACTCATCAGCATCTTCTTCTTTCAGATGCAGCACAAGGCTGCTGGGCTGCATTATGGGCTGGAGGGCACAGTTGTGCCACTGATGCAATGTCAGCTGTAAGTCAGGACAGGAATTTGACCATGGTGCTGGTGATAGCTCTCCAACTCTTCTCAAAGGACTCCATGGGGTCATGAGCATCCACCAACTAACGCCAACAGATGGGAAACCCATTTGGCATCCATTCAAGGGGCAGCACACACATTAATTAATGACTCCGCCTGTGAAACACCGTCGGATGACAGTTTATAGCATTATCAGGATTCGAACCCAAGCTGGACAAGCTTAGAGGCTAGTGTGTGTACCTCTTGGCCATCCTGTCAGCCCAGCTTATTTACCATTTAATTGAAATAAAAGAAATTACTGACAGGGGGAGTGTAGTAAGTAGAGCCGCATGCCTGGTTGATCGCAGTGCAAGGTGCTGTCCCCTAAAACACGCAAACTTTGATCTCTCTTGAGAATGGCAACTTATGAATGAATGCACCTCGTGTGTTCACCTGCCAATCAGTAAAGCATTGTAGGGAAAGGTGAAACAGCTATTGTTACAATCTGCTGATCGCCAGACAGAATTGGCATTACTGGGAAAACAATGCCAAATAACTTTCCAGAATGT
Source organism: Eptatretus atami (assembly GCA_035128595.1). Lineage (NCBI taxonomy): Eukaryota > Metazoa > Chordata > Myxini > Myxiniformes > Myxinidae > Eptatretus > Eptatretus atami. The sequence continues at coordinate 81,677,300 of CM068962.1, read as the reverse complement.
CTGCTGCAATCCAACACTGGATCGGTTGTCTGTTATTGTTCCACGTTGTTCGCCATTTTCAAAAAAAATCACTTTGGTAATGGCTTACAATGATACTCTTTGCATGTGACAATTGACTGAATATATAGTGCATTCAAGGAGGTCTTACAAGTACAAACATGATAACCAAAGACTCGTTTGGAGGATATTTCTACGTTGCGGATACTAATTGTTTCTTGACCCAACATTGCTTGTGTTGTAACCCCCCGCTCCCCCTGCAGTTTACTAAGTGTGCAAGTGCTTCATGATTTCATCCTCAATAAACTGGATGCTTGTGATGGCTCGCCATTGTGTCATATATCCCAGCTTGACCTGGACTAAATAGAGGATCACGCCACAGGCAGAATTGACATAACTCATTCGGAGGTGGAAGCACAAGGCTTTTGTGTGGATGCCACTCTTCTGGCCACAGACAGGTTTAATCCACTAAAGCTGTCTGCTCACCTCAGCTCCTTTATTCCGCTTTTCTCCCATCTGTGGAATAGTCTACCAAGTCAGTCCAATCAAACTGTTCCCTCCAGGGATTGAAAGTGGCAGGACTACCACCTTATCATCCCTATCCATGATCTATTATAGCCCTCTATTCTTTTGTGTGCGGCACGTTGCTGCGTGTTTGCATCAGTGCTGGAAACACAGCAGTGCCACTGATGTAGTGCCCCTTGCAGGTTTGAGCAGGTATTTAGAATTTGGCCAGGGTGCTGGCAATAACTCGCCTCTTCTTTACGAAGGACATCGTGGCATCTTTCAGGTCCACCAATTAATGCTAGCAGATGGGTCGCCCAGTTCAATGTCCATCCGATGGATGGCACACACATTGATACCTATCCTTGCCTGTGAAACACCAGAATGACAGTTAATAGCTGGATCAGGATTCTAACCCAGTTTAGACAGCTCAGAGGTAAGTGTGCATACCCCTACACTATCCTGTCAGCCCATTATCCCTCTTAACCTTCCCCGTACCCACCATTCCTCTCCTTGTACCTTCAGGCTTTCCCCTCTTTCATTGCCTGTTCATCCTTCCAACGGCTTGTTTTTGGCTGTTTGCGAGCAATTGCCATCCACCACCCCCCCCCCCCCAACCACACCTCAACCCTCCCACCAGCACTCTGCCAACTATTCCTCTATCTTACTCTGCTTACAGATCGCATACAAAGAAAATGAAAAAAAAACTTAAATTGGTTTGGAAATCCCTTTTTCGAGCAAAGATCACCAACTTTTCTTCAACAGTATGCAGACAATCAGAGACAATGGCAAATTGTCTTCCAAGAAGGCGACCAAAATAAATGAGTCTCACACAACGCAACTTCATCATAAGACGAAAGGATTGATGAAAGAGCAAAAACCAAGCAGGTAGCAAGCAAAAAAAAAAATTTTTTGATAATAAGACCTCTACTTCCTCCCAAGAGTCTTGCGGCTACGTGCTGATGTTAAAGTCATTGCTTTTTCAGTCCATCATTCAATGAAGCCAAACGGCCGTTATTATCTGTTTGCTGGTGATTACTTTATGAATTATGTCTGTTAATCAGTTCTGGGGAAAGCTTGATTGCTTACATGCGCTGGTTTATATATTATCTGATCATTATTCATTCAGGTTCATCAAAGCTCTTCGCTCCATAGTTATTTTTCTACTTTTCCAGTGAGAATGTTTAATTTGCGAAAGAGGGATGGACGCAGACATATGGGGACCGATGGGAGACAGATGGAGATTTACATCAACTGGATGAATTTAATTTTTACTCCGCGCACACGAAGCGAAAAGTGAGGTTCAGCAATTGGTTCATTTTTTTCTTCTGTTTGTCTGTAAACGTCAGTTTATGATCGAGGAACAACTTCATCTCAATTGAATGTTTTATTTTGAACATGAATCGAGAAACAAACCTGTAGTTTAGCGGTAGTTTCGCTCTGAATTTGTCTCGATCACACATGCGCAGAGAGGAGTGAGATTGTAAATTAATATTTTTTACTCCCTTTGTCTGTCTGGCAGTCAAACAAAATTGAAAATCATTCTAAACAGGAAAATTACTTTTTAGCGATGTCATAAAGGACACAAACAACGAGCACGAAGAACTAACATAATGTGTTAAATAAGGTGGTACAAAAGAGACTGCGTCAACGGACGTAAACTTCCGGAGTGTTTTTTTTCGACAACCTTTAAAACCTCTATTTTATTTAAATTTACTGGAATACTTGAACACTGTAGAACACAAATTGCCATTTTTGGCACTTTCAAAACCTTTCCGTTTAGCAGTATTCGGACAAAATGTTACAGCATTTTACGTCATCTCGACCAATCAAATTTGCCATGAGCAGACCACGCCCATGTCTTTGTTTCTCACGACTGCGTGGGGTAAGGTGTTCTAATAATGATAATTACCTCTGCCACCGAAGGTGAAGGGGGTTATGTTTTCACCCCTTTCTGTCTTTTTGTGTGCAGGATATCTCAAAAAGTTGTGATGGATTCGAATGAAACTTGGTGGACAGGTTGGGTGTTTGACCACGACGAATTGATTCGATTTTGGTGAAGATCCGAATCCAGACACGATAATTATTTAATTTTAAAGTGATTCTTCACCATTGAGAGATCAGGCCAAAAAACGATACATAGCATGATATTTCAAAATGTATTGGGCCCGATATGTTCTCGTGGATCAGATCAGACATTATGGGGTGGAGGTATCCGCTCTACCGAGTGTCCTTCTAATTTTTAATGTCTCCATCACCAACACCAAAGGATTACTCTGATATAAAGACAAACAAGGTAGAGTCAGATATAAAGCAACGAAGCATCATAACATAAACGGTGCAAAACGTTTCTATCTGAGAAAATGCTTCGACAAAAGCTCGCATCAACGACCGGTCATCGACAGCTGATTTTGGTTTTAAAATGCCTTCTCAATACAACAAATTGTCAGGCATTATACATCCGCACCGTCGGCCTGTGGGAACAAAAACACATGCAACCAGTCCATAAACGAAGATGGATGGAAATAAAGACAAGTTGGTAAAGACAGCTGAGTCTTGCCAATGAAGTATATGTATGCGTTTCGCACCAAGCTTTGTTATAAGATTTATAGCCCATGCATCGACAGCACGATTAACTGTGATGCTTGGCCAGGAACAAAGTCATTTTTTAACAATTCCGGAGGAACTGACACCATAGAAAAGCAGCAGCAAAATATCACTTCACGTTCTTGCAACTACACCAACAATGTGCCATGATTTGTTGAGTGAAAGGCTTATGTTCTCAGAATGGCATTCACATAACATTTACTGACGAGGAATTGTTTTGCTGAAAAGACAAGAAGCAAAGCCCGTAATTGAAATGAGCTGTACGCAGTCACTTTTAAGGAGGGCATACACGGCTGGAAAACGTATGACAGGACAGGGCATGTTTATTTGGGGTTATATTCAACTTTTGTTCTACACAAGACAGCCTGGAACACAGTGGCAGACTTTGCAAATTCGACATCCCCTGAACTCTCATGCAGCTGAGCTCCACCACATGTACCCCTCTCTATCCATCGGCCAATGACGTTCATGGCATTTACCCATTAGCCAAAGGCACAATCGTACCATGGTGAAATAGACCATACGTCTGTCATGAACGACATGCGGCTGGTTAACGTAGGAACTTGGCCAGGGTATGGTGCACAATGACTTACTCTTGTGAAAGACACCTTGGTATCTTAAACTGGTGGTAGTCAGGTCCACAGTTTAATGTGCATCCTCGGGATGGCACAATCATCGATGCAAATCATCGATACCCTATATGCAGAGCATCAATCCGAAAATTGTCATGAGGTCGGGACATGCACCGAGACTAGACAGCTTAAAGGTAAGTCTGTGAATTCTGAGTGATCTTAAAAATGGAGCCCAGCTTGATGGAAGCCACTTATTGTTTGTCTTTGTGAATCCAGGTTGACAGCCCACCTTTGTCACTACCTCTTCCTTTTCTCTCATCTCTGGAATCATATTCCACTTTCAATCTGGTCCTGTTGTTCCTTTTAGTTATTAACGTGTCGGCTCATCACCACCTTGCATCAAATCTTATGCTTAATTCTCAGATTTGATACTTTTCCAAGTTTTTCCTCCATCTGCTTGACCTCCCCATCCCACAATCAGTATTTCTGCTCCTTCATCCTCCATCCATTTTCAGTTCTTCCCTGAGTCTTGAGTCTGTACATTAAAAATGGAACAGACTCAGATACAAAAAAAACAGTCATCAGGAAGCAACATTCAGGCAGAGTCAAAAGTGCCAGAATTTAGGACTAAGCTTATTAGGTTGTCACAATGGAGTAAAAACAATTAATGTATGGGATGGCAGGATAGTCAAGAGGTATGCATACCGACCTCTGTGCTGTCCAGCGAGGGTTTGAATCTTGTTGAGATGAATGAACGTCTTGTATTCAGTGAGATCAAGTCAGGGTGGGTAATGGATGGGGATATATATATATGTATACTCTGCATTGCTCTCTTTAAACGTACATATACTAGTGTGGTATGCTGATACATTGTAAGCAACAATAAACTGTGCCTCCCCATTGTCTCGGGTTGTTCACCTGCATTTATTTATTTTCATTATTTATATTTTCATTTACGGATGCTTTCTCATGGTTCTGTGATTTTTCCCGGTGTATCAGCTTCAATGTCCATCGGCACGCAAAATTACCGTGCTTCCCCCATTGCCTCGGGTAGCTCTCACCAGCATTTATGTTTTTCATTTATTTATTTTCATTATTTATATTTTCATTTACGGATGCTTTCCAATGGTTCTGTGATTTTTCCCGGTGTAATGGCTTTGATTTCCACTGGCACGCAAAATTTCACCTTTTTACCTCACCTGGAAGGTACCGAACTTTAATATTAATCAGTGAGTGAGTGGTTGGAATGAGCTCTCTATATGAGATAAAATATGCGTATCATTATTTATTTTAACTTGCCCTTCTTGTACAGAATATGAAATAGAAATAAACATGATAGAGACGGGAAGTGAAGTAGAGCATGGAAATGATGTAAAGACTAATGGTGATGATGGTACACATCCAGATTATGGCGATGAGAAGGTAAAGAAAGATGTTAATACAAGCCTCCAGAGCCTCCAGAAGTGCAAAGGTAGGTGATAGATGCTTCAGCTCACAAAGGATAATAAGACTTAATTTAATGCTGAACAAATGCCTTGTACGTATGTTGTGAGAATTAAAGGTTTAATCACTGGAGGATGCCCAGTGTGCACTGGGACATTAAGGCCATGTAGCTTGGAAATGTGGTTTGCCGAGGACTTCTTGTGTCTTTATTACGAGGCTCTGGTGAAAACAAGGGATTGGATTTCTTACACACTTTGGACACAGAGGAAGATATGATTGTCTTGGTGGTGTCTCATATGGACCATAAGATGATAAAGATGTTACGCTTCCATGTGATCATGGGAATGATATCAAAAAGGGTTATCTTTCCAAAACTGAAGATAATGCTATTGTTAACAAAAAGGCTTTGTAGAGGCATTGTGTATCAGCAGTGGGGATACTGGAAGAGTAATGTAAAGGATGTGGGTTTAAATCCAGCTGAAGTTGACATTATTGAGGATTCAGATGTGAAATCAACAGAATTACCATGTTACTATCGGGTTATTCATAAAATAACACAGTTGGCTCCTTAATTGTAGTTTGGGTGTTGTGGGGGAGTGGGGAGGGGAAGGGTAATCTGCTTGTCCTCCTCAGCCTGTTCTACTCATGTCATGTCCTGAGAGCAGTTTGGGATGAGCACTGAAATCCTGCTGTTGAAAAGGAAGTGCTGCCCAACACCCCCCCCCCCCCTGCCAAAACAAAAGGAGAAGGGGGAATGAACAGAAATAAAATACAAATAGAATTGAATAACGTCTGTTTGTTCATGAATGCATGAATAATTCCCCAAAATTTGTTGTAATTGAAACAAACTTTGGGTGTGGTTGTTGAAACATGTGTGGTTGTGTCTACCTGTGTGTATCAAGGTGACGCACCTCACCGGTAATTGGGTGTCTAACGGCTGTTGTGCCCCCTGCAAATAGACAAAGGCCAATTTCCTGCAGTAAATAATATGTAACTTCCTCAGTTGTCTGCGCAGTCCATCCACACAGCTCTGCTTGGCATTTGGGCTGAGAGTTCCTGCTCTATACAGCATATGGTAGTGTCTGGGAACGGCACAGGATGGGAAGGTCAGAGTAGGAACAAGGACTTTGGCGAGGCCTCAAATTTAGCAATACAAGCATTTCTTTATATTATTTCTTCCTTCACCCTCCTCCCTCCCCCACCAAACTTCTTGCACTCCCTTCTTCCTATCTCTAACCTCTATTTTGTCCTCTTTTTCTATCTCCTTTTTCTCTTTCCAGTTTCCTCATGTTTTGTATAATCGGCTCCAAATTCGTGGATACCAGACAAGCACAAGCGAAGAAAGTTCATCCCACGTTGCCTGGAAGCACATGTCCATGTAGTTGGTGCATTATCCGAGTATGGAGGAGCTCACGGTGATAATGACATCTTGAGGCCTCTAAGCTTCTGTCGTGAAATGTCCTCTTGGGCCAGTGAGGTGCGTGTTCCCACACTTCCTATAATTCCACTCGAGGGGGTTGGGGGTCGGAAGGGAGGGTGGGGGAGAGAAAGAAGGAACACACACCCACAAACTCAAAATAAATCATTTAAAATGAACTTGTGCTGGGAATGCGAATCACTTTATGGGCCTTAGTCTCTCAAGAAGGCATTATGTGCCCAGATTATGCAACATCACCATTTCTATCTGGCATTAAAAGCACTTTTTGTCCCATCTCTCGTGGATTTTATTTCATGCTCATTTTGAGCTGCAGGAGCGTTTACTTCTCCCTCGCTTGCTTGTAAGGCTAAGCAACAGCAGGTGGTTTGAGGCCCCCCGGGAGGCCGATCCGCATATGTCTCGTCACCCTGGCGACCGCATTGAATCTTGGCCGGTTGGGATGGCGCAAGCCCCGGGAATGGTGAAAGCACAACGACGCAAATGTGTGGATTTTTGCGCAGGAAAATAAATGAAATAGATTATTGAGCCCCGAAAGTGGACTACAAGTTGCCATATTCATTTGCTTAATCTGATGGGCATGGCTCGCCATGGGTGAGGACAGGGCAACAATTGCATGAGTGTGCACGTAATGCCGGCGCAGGAAACACATGTGCTGTAGAGTGCTTTACTCGGCCTCCCTCCCCCACAGAACGAAGCAGCCTTTGTGCCTGAACATAGTAGGGGGATACAAAGAGGAATAAAAATTCGGCAGCATCACTTTTACAAAATGGTGGATACAATCGATGAATGACGATGATGCAAAATAAAAATAATCTGTAAAAAAACCCAAAAAAAACAATGGCAAATCATTGTCTTGCATTATACACATCCATATCGTGGTGGTGGATCTGATTTACAATTCTCAGAACACTGCAATTCCTCTCGTTGATGTTAGCGAATTGAGAAATGCTTTTTCTAAGCATTGATCTCTGTTATAAACCTCTTCTGCTTGCTTTCTGTTCTTATTATCGTTCTTTTTTTTTCCAACCATTAATTCATTGAATGTTCCTCATTTGCATAATGATGCCTACATTATGGCTGGATAAAACCCTTGTGTTTAAAATAAATGGCATATTTACTTGGCTTGCATTTTTGAAAGTCTGGAATTATTCTACATTCCTATAGGGTGGTGTTTGGGTGAAAATATAATTCTGAATGTTTCTAATTCAATTCTCTTTTAGAGGTGAGAATGGGTATTGTGGGCCCCTTAAAAAAAAACTCTCATTCCAACCTGCACTGGGATAGATGGGGGCAGCATCTGTGTTATTCAGTTATATGGTCTTATCCCTGATTTACGAAAGCCAAAATGGAACATCATGGAAGCATCCGAATATATTTTTAATATGGCCAATTATTTTCGAGAAACATATTCCCCAAGGATCTATTTTACTCTGGGCTGGCAGGATAGCCGAGAGGAATGCGTACTCGTTTTTGAGCTGTCTAGCCTCAGTTTAAATCTCGTCCCAGCTATAAACGACCAATCTGATGTTTTACATGTACGGTAACGCATCAACATGTGTGCAGTTCATTGGAGGGATGTGAAGCGAGAAGACCAGTCTGTAAGCACTGCTTATTGGTGGTCGTTAAATACCCCAGAGTGTCTTTCATGAAGAAGCAGCAAGTTATCGCCGACACCTTGAAAAATTCCTGCTTGGACTGCAGATAGAAATTGGTCTTGTCTTCTCGTATATCACTTGGCACCATTAAGTTACACTGCTTGCTATCTCCTTGGCAGCAACCCCTGCACCATAAACAAATTCACGTCGCCAGGTTTTTGGCAGGTCATGTGTGAACGGCCTTCGGCTACGAAGAGCAACATGAATAATATTACTCTATTCTGGCACGCATTTTGAAAGAAATAGCGTTTCATAAAAAAGTTGCTACATGCACAAGTGAAACAAAACAACACACACTGTATTAAACAAGAGAAAGATTAGTGCCGATTACTAAAAAAAATGTTTTTTTTGTCAAATCCTTGGTCAACAAATTAGGTCAACCAGACGATTATGAAAATTATAAAACTTTGACAAAACTTTTCAAGCATACTGAAAATTAAAAGTTTTCTCAAATGCAACGCAAAGGGCATTCATAAAAGGTTATAAGAACGAGAAACACAATACTCCAAGAAAAAAACATATTTTGGTTTCTCAAAATACAAGGATCTCTAATTAGTGGAGAATATATTTTCCTTACAAGTTACAGTACCTTCCAAAAGGAGTCACACCCCTCGACTTTTTCACATTGTGCTCTGTTACAGCCTGAATTTAAAATTGATTAAATTCAGATTTTTTTTGTCACTGATCTATACAAAATAATGACATTAATGTTTTTGACCTCATTGACATTTGACCTCATTTGACAAAATAATGACCTCATTAATGACAAACTGAAAATGTTTTTAGACATTTTTCCAGATTTATTGAAAATGAAATTCAGAAATATCTTATTTACTTAATTGTTCAGTCCCATCAGTCAATACTTTGTAGAAGCGACTTTGGCAGCGATTAGAGATTCGAGTCTTCTTGGGTACGTTTGTATCAACTTTAAACATCTGGATTTGGGGATTTTCTCCCATTCTTCCTTGCGGATTTTCTCAAGCTCTGTTAAGTGGGATGGAGAGTGTCAGTGATGAGCAATCTTCAAGTCTTTCCACAGATTCTCAATGGGATTCAAGTCTGGCCTTTGGCTGGGCCACTCAAGGTCTTTCAGGTTCTTGTTCTGAAGCCATTCCAGTGTTGCTTTGGATGTATGCTTGGAATCATTGGCCTGTTGGAACATAAATCTTCATTGCAGTCTCAGGTCTTTTGCACTCTGAAGCAGGTTCTCCTCAAGGATTTGCGTGTATTTGGCTCCATTCATCATTCCCTCTATCTTTACAAGTCTCTCAGTACCTGCTGCTGAAAAAGCATCCCCATAGCATGACGCCGCCACAACCATGCTTCAAGGTAGCGATGGTGTGAGATGGGTGATGAGCTGTTTTCAGTTTCTGCTAGACATAGCACTTTGCATTCAGGCCAAAGAGTTCAATTTTCATCTCATCCGACACAATATTTTGCTTCATGCTCTCAGAGTCTTTCACATGCCTTTTTGCAAACTACAGGCATGCTGTCATGTGCCATTTTCTCAAGAGTGGCTTCCGTCTGGATATAATCGATCCGATGGGGATCATGATCCCATCAAGCTGAGATTTGTGAAGTGCTGCAAACACTGTTTCTCCCAACTCAGCTAAGGAACTCTGTAGTTCTGTCAGAGAGGTCATTGGGTTCTTTGTCACCTGACTGAGCAAGATCATTCTTGCCTGGTTGCTCAGTTTGGTTGGACAGCCAGCTCTCGGAAGAGTCTGGTTAGTTCCGTTTTCTTTCCATTTCCTAATGATGGAGCTCACTGTGCTCTTGGTAACTTTCAACACTCTAGAAATTGTTGTATACCCTACCCAGATCGTTGGCTCCTCACAATTCAAACTCAGAGTTCTATGGACAGTTCCTTGGGCTTCATGGTAGAGTTACTTATCTGACATACACTATCAACTGTGGAGCCTGATATAGAAAGGTGTGTTTCTTTCTAAATTATGTCCAATCCATTGAATTGGCCACAGGTGGACTCCAATCGAGTTTTTGAGACATCTTAAGCATGAAGAAAGGAAACTGGATGCACCTGAACTCAACTTGGAGTGTCACACCCAAGGAAATTAGACGCAGGTGGAGGCCACTCAGCCCATGATGCCTGCACCACATCAACACAGCACCAATTTATCAATATTAAAACAAAACAAGAAAATGCAAAATGTTTTTTTGTTTTATTATTTTTTTTATCAAGTGTTTTTATGTGTTTTGTTTTTTTCGTTTTCATAGTTTTTTGTGGATTTTTTTGCATTTGTTTTTTCTTTCCAGAGGAGAGAGCATATGAGTAGATGGTCATGGGTAAAAAAAAAACACACATCAACCACAAAACACCCCTTAATGAGACCCCAACCAACAACACTCCATACACATGCACACAATCACCCATCAATGCTCAAGCTACCTAAAATTCCTGCCAACATCCCCATACCCCTCTATCTCCAATGCTTACAGGTATCTATCTCATTACCTCTCCCACCGAAGGTGAAGGAGGTTATGTTTTCTGTCTGTTTGTCTGTTTCTTTGTTTGTGTACAGGATATCTCAAAAAGTTGTGGATGGATCCGGATGAAATTTTGTGGACAGGTTCGGTGTGTGACAAGAACGAACTGATTAGAGTTTGGTGAAGATCCGAATCCGGATCCGACTACTAGAATTTTAAACGGATTCTTCACCATTGAGAGATAGGGCGAAACCGATATATAACACGACATCTCAATAAGTTATGGACGGATTCGGATGAAACCTGGTGGACATGTTGTGAGTGTGACAATGAAGAAGCGTTTCAATTTTGGTGAAGATCTTAATCCGGATCAGGATCTGATCATTTTTAAGTGATTCCTCACCATTGAGAGATAGGGCTAAACCGATATGGAACACGACATCTCAAAAAGATGTGGACGGATTTGGACGAAACTTGGTGGACAAGTTGGGTGTGTGGAAAGCACGAATTGATTCGATTTTGGTGAAGAGTCGAATCCGGATCTGCCTACTAGAAATTTTTAAGTGATTCTTCACCATTGAGAGATAGTGCTAAACCGATATATAGCATGATATCTCAAAAAAGTTATCGATGGATTTGGATGAAACTTGGTGGACAGGTTGGGAGTGTCACAAGGACGAAATGTTTAGATTTTGGTGAAGATCCGAATCCGGATCCGACTATTAGAATTTTTTAAGTGATTCTTCACCATTGAGAGATCGGGGCAAAAACAATATATAGCACGATATTTCAATAAGTTGTGGACGGATTCAGATGAAACTTGGTGGACAGGTTGGGTGTGTGGCATGGACGAATTGGTTTGATTTTGGTGAAGATCTGATTCTGGATCTGGATACGAGAATTACTTAATTTCAAAAGTGATTCTTCACCATTGAGAGATAGGGCCAAAAACGATATAGTAGAGTATAACATGATATGTCAAACATTTATTGGGCCCGATATGTTCTCGTGGATCAGGCATTACGTGGCGGAGGTATGCACTCTATTGAGTGCCCTTCTAGTTCCAATTTAAACGTATCCACTGTTTCTGCTGCCACTACCTTTCCAGGGAGATCATTCTATGCATTATCTACTCTCTGAGTATCTATGGAAGTATCAATACTTTCCTGAATCTGATCACCACCTCCTCTGCTATCCACTTTACCTCCAGGCTTTGTTCATCTGCAAATTTGGAAAGCTTACTCTTCACCCCACTATCTAAATCGTTGATGTAAATTATGAATAATAATGGTCCTTGTCCTGATCCCTGAGGTACCCCGCTACTTACATCCTCCCAGCAAGACATCCTCCCACTCATAGCCACTCTTTGCTTCCTACCACAAAGCCAGTTTGCAATTCAATTAGCTACCTGACCAGCCACTCCACAAGACCTCACTTTGGCTAACAACCTCCGATGTGGTATCTTATCAAATGCCTTCTTAAAGTCCAGATATACTATGTCCACTGCCTTTCCCTCATCCACCCAATCATACACTGATTCATAGAACTTTAAAGGATTTGTTAAACAGGAACTACCTTTGGTTATTTTGTTTTAACAGAATACCCACCCGGTGGCAGATATTGTTCCAACCATGCAACATGTATGCCTGGTGTTGGCTTCATGGTTAGGGTGATCCTAGGATCCTGAGTACAAATCCCATTCGGCTGTTGAATTAATACCAGGTGGGGTTGACTGATTGTCATCCTTCCGAGGTCGGTAAAATAAGTGCCAGCTTTCTGGTACACTGTGTCGGAGTGGCGACCGTTCCAGGATTGTGCCCAATAGCCAAGGAGACTGCTTAGGAAGCACCAATGCTCTACGCAGAGTATGGTCCCAATGGATGGATGGATGGATGGATGGATGGATGGATGCAACGTGTTCTTCTTTTGCATACCTTTATTTGGGCGGTGTTGCAGGCAACTGACAGCTCTGTAAAGGCAAAAAAATAAAAAAAAACCTGGGTTATGTGCATGAAGTAAAACCATACAGACTGCTTATAATTCAAAACACCTCATGCACTAGAAAACGTGGGGACAGGAATACTGTACTGGAAATGGTGGAGACTTGTAATACCTTCCCATACCCGGACGCGATGCTCAATGATACACATTTACATCGAGAATTTGTGTGAACTCATGGCTGAGGTTGTGGACACTGTTTGGAGAGGTTCGGACAGAAAGGGTTGAAACCTCGACGAAGAACAGAGATCAGCTGGTGATCCAGGCAGTTAGAAAATCGGTAAATCGCTTATAAACTACTGAAGGTGTCACTTTATAATTTAGATGAACAACAATTTTGAGGTTTTCTATCGAAATAAAGTTAAGAACAGGGTGTTGTAGAAGAAGGATCATTTACAACATCCTTTAAATGTTAATGTAATACATTAGGAATAGCCAAAACTTCGTGCTCATTACTGTACCATGAAATAACAGATATAATTGCAATAATTTATGTTGCATTATAATTATGCATTAGGGTGATGGGCTTTGGATCCGAGGATCCTGAGATCAAATCCCCCTTTGCTGTTGAATTAATACGAGGTGGGGTTGACTCTGCCTCTCATCCCTCTGAGGTCAGCAAAATGAGTACCAGCTTGCTGGTTTCCTGTGTCGGAGTGGCGACCCGTCCAGGATTGCGCTCAATAGCCAAAGAGACTGCTTCGGCAGCACCAACACTCTGCACAGATTTGTATGGTCCCGATGGATGGATTATTATTATTGCTGAATTTTCTACCATTCTATCAAGTAACATTTTGTCACACATTTTAAATCTTGTGACAAAACAACATGCTGTAACATGTAATTGTGACAGTTTTATCATCAAATACGGAATCCTTTCACCGCACATGTTTATCAATTTCTTTATGATATTAGGTTTGTAGTTTCTTCGTCAAGTGTCAGTGTTAATGTAATATGCATTTATATTCTTCTTTTTTGATGAATGATTTTGATCATTTAAACTTTAAATATTTCACATATCACATACAGGTCAAATATATTAAAAAGCATCTGTGCCCTTTTACAGGAATTACAAGGATATTTGGAAACAATGGACATAATACAGGATATTCAAACAACTGATTAAATACAGCACTGCAGTATCAGAAGGAACCTGCATAGGATTCGGGTTTCAGTTGCTACTACTCTACGCTCAAACCCAGGGGTCTCCAACCTTTTTGGGCGGAGGGCCACAAAACCAAAGTGGTGAGGGGCGGAGGGCCGCACCCCAAAAAAAGGAAGCTAAATTCCGAAAAAAAAATATATAATTAATATGCGGAAATTTAAACAAAAATTAGTGCTGAATATATTTTTCTTGCCAACGAATATGATAAATGAATAATCGTGTTAAAAACACATGTGTCTAATATGAATCAAAATCATAATAAAAATTACAGAACGCTTTGATCATTGACCCTGACAAATTGGCAGTATCACGGGCCGCATTGTAATGTAAACTTAATATGGCACCGCGGGCCGCATAAATCCGTCTAAGGGGCCGCATGTGGCCCGCGGGCCACAGGTTGGAGACCCCTGCTCAAACCCATTCAGGCACAATCAGGTGAGCCTGATTAAAACTATTTGCAAGAATCACCCCTCCATAGACAAGGAAAAATAAAGAAAGAGATGAAGGACATACAGAAACCATGCACACCAACAAAGCACACACACACACAAACACACACACACACACACCCTTTCCAGTAAACACAAATGACACACTTCCGGTTTGATTAATTCATTAAAAAGTATTTAATACCCATTTTAAAATTATTATTATTATTTTATTACTAGCAGAGGTACCCACACCTTGTGCAGAAGGAATTTTGAGTTCCAACGGTATGCAATATGATGGGGTTACTACCAGTAGGACCAATTATATTTATGAACAGACATACAGGCAGAAAATACAACTTTACATATATGTATAGATATAATAGTGGGGCAACTTAGCATAACAATTGTGCATTTTGTGAGGAAAGCACCAAATTTGGCACACTAGTAGCCTATCATATTATGAACAGATGTGGATATTGGGCCATCTCAAATTCAGCCGCTGATGGCTGTGGCAGCCATTTTCCACTGCCATCAAAAATTTTGAGATGGCCCAATATCCAAATCTGTTCATAATATGATAGGCTACTCGTGTGCCAAATTTGTTGCTTTCCTCACAAAATGCACAATTGTTATGCTATATTTAGCTAAGTTGCCCCACTATGAGAAGATTTTTCACTGCCTCCCACCAGCTGGTGCTATATGATCAACAGTACATTTACATAGAGAGAATTGGGGTCTTTCCCCCCATCTTGAACTCCCTACCCTGAGGTTTAAAATGTTTACTTGCATCTCCATTTGCCAAGAGGATTCCAACGGTATGCAATATGATGGGGTGATTACCAGTGGTGCCTATTCTATTGATGGACAGACAGACAGACAGAAAATACAACTTTATATCTACAGATATGAAATCTCTTAATCTATGAAATACCTTACCACTTCTCTCTTTAGCCCTATCACTCAATGGTGAAGAATCACTGAAAAAATTCTCGGAGTCGGATCCGGATCCGGATCTTCGCCAAAATCGAATCAGTTCGTCCTTGTCACACACCGAAACTGCCCACCAAATTTCATCCAGACCCGTAAAAAACTATTTGAGATATACTGCACACAAACGCACAAACAAACAGACAAACAAATAAACAGAGACAGAGAGGGGTGAAAACATAACCTCCTTCACCTTTGGTGGTGGGGGTAATTAAACATTTCATTTTAAAGTTTCTTCAATCATTTCATGGATTACTTGGTGAAGCCTCTTGGCGCTCATTCTTCAAGCTTCAATGGTGACGCTGCAGTTCTATACTGGAGGTAGGAAGGCAAAATAAATAATACGATCAACATGAGTAAGAAATGTTTTCAGGTATGAAGTAATGAATCGCCACATCATGGCGGGAAAGCCGAGAGGTATGCATGCTCACTCTGTTTAGCCTGGATTTGAATCCCGACCTAGCTATAACCTATCATCCCGGTGTTTCACAGGCAGGGTGATTCATCAATGTGTGTGCAATCTCTAGGATGGACATTAAACTGTGTGTCACATCTCCAGGAATCCCTCACCCTTCTCTCACCCTCTCCCTCCCTTACCCTCTCCGTCCCTCACCCTCACCCTCTCCTTCCCTCCCCCTCTTTCCCCCTGCTCTCTCTCACCCCTCTGCCTCTCTCATACCTATCCCACCCCTCTCTCTCCTTCCCAACCCCGCTTCCTCTTATTCGATCCCAAGTCTCTGTCTCTCTCTATCTCCTTCCCCTCCCCTCTCCCCCCCCTTTCCTCTTCCCCACCTCTCTCCCCACCCCTCTATCTCTCTCTCTCTCCCCCCCCACCTGCTCCCCACCCTTCCCTCTCTGGTGAGGGGAATGTAACATGTATGAATCAGATTTGTATTGAGCCGACCGCGGGGGTGCAAAGGGCGCTCCATGAACGAGCATGCTTGCATGCAGGCAGACCTTTGCCAGGACGATAGCGTGGGTTTAAATGCTCACACCCCACGTCTCAAAGTATCCATGTGTGTGTATACGTGCACGTTGCTGTTGTTGCCTGCTATCTCCACATAGTGTGGGTTTCCTCAGGAGGTGAAACAGAGACTTGGTAGTATCCACGTGTGTGTGTGTGGTGTTGTTGATTGTATCCACATATGCGGGTTTCAGGATGTGGAATGGAGTCCTCCATGGCGGGCTTTATTACAAAGCATCCACCTTTATTTTGGAAAGGGGTCACGATTTATGGACCAAGCTGTGAAGTTTTCTATTGTCAAAATTTTAGGCTGAGGGCTCTCGTCAGGATTGTCACACTGAGCGCGTCACAGCTTCAAACTGTGGATCGTTTGTAATAATATTTCTAGGAATGGTTTTTAATATCTCTGTGAGGTTCTTCGTCATCATTGCTGTAGCTCCAACTATCACTGGTGCAACTTTGGCATTCTTCAGCTTCCAGGATCTTCTCACTTCAATCTTGAGGTCTTGGTGTTTGATCGTTTTCTTGATTTCTGCATTGTTTAGTCCAAAATCACTGTTATTTGCACCTCAATAAGCAATGTTTTCTTCTCTCTTTTTTTGTACCTAAGTATGATGTCTGGTCGCAAAGCTTTGTTTTTGATGTTCATGCTCGATGGGACCATTAGCTCGAATGTGAGCAGTACGTCCATGTTTTCAGTGATTGCATTTGGTTCATGTTCCCACAAATTTTCTGGAACTGGAATATCAAAGTTTTTGCAGATGTGCCAGGGATTACTTTATAAACTATGTTATGTTGTTGTGTGTACAGCTGTTCTGACATGAGTTTGTTTTTGTGTGTGTTCCATCATTAAGCATAACATATCATTCTCTTCGCCACCGGGCATAGTGGCGTTGCACCTTAATCGCGTATTCGGAGGCTTGGGTTGGAGGATCGCGTGAGGACGGGAGCTCTGCACTGGGCCGTGCTATGAGAGGGTAGGGCAGGCCGGAATCATGGCGAAACCCAATCCATATCCCTGTGTCGTAAGAGGCGACCAGGGTTGCGTCAGGAAGGCATCCGGTGTAAAACCTGTGCCAAATCAGTATGCGGATCATAACGGTTGATCCGCTGTGGCGACCCCTAACAGGAGCAGCCGAAAGACAAACAACAACATCATTCTCTTCGCCAACACCACCTTAATCACTCACCTTTCTCTCTCTTTTTCTCCTCCTTCAGAGGCTCTCGCTCTCTCTTTCAGGTAGAGAGGTTAGAAATAAGTTTCGGGTATGCTAAACATTACCTCGACGTGTTTCGACTTA
>CM068962.1:81644374-81659783 GCA_035128595.1 Eptatretus atami | reverse complement strand
CGTTTTAGACAAATTTTTCATACGTCGGCATAAGCTGGCTAAATCGTCAAGGTGTGAAAGGGCCTTTAACTAGGGAACCACGGACTACAGGTTTCGAGGGGGTCGCTACCGAGATATGCCTTAAACAACATGCAAAACCTTTCGTTTAGCAGTATCTCGGACAAAATGTTTACAGCTTTTACGTCATCGTCGACCAAACAAATTTGCAGTGAGGCAGACCACGCCCCATGTCTTTGTTTCTCACGGACCGCTGGGGTAAGTGATGTCTGTTTTAATAATCGATAATCTACCTCTGCCACCGAAGGTGAAGGGGTTATGTTTATCCAACCCCCCTGTTCTGTCTTTTGGGTGCAGGATATCTCAAAAGTTGTGATGGGATTCGAATGAAAACTTGGGACAGGTTGGGTGTTTGACCCACGACGAATTGATTCGATTTTGGTGAAGGATGCGAATCCAGACACGAAATTATTCTAATGTTAAAGTGATTCTCACCCATTGAGAGATCAGGCCAAAAACGATACATAGTATGATATATTTCAAAATCGTATTGGGCCCGATATGTTCTCGGGATAGATCAGACATTAGGTGGGTGGAGGTATCCGCTCTACCGAGGTCCTTCTAATTTTTTAATGTTCTCCATTCACCCAACACCAAAGGATTACCTGATATACAAGGCAAAACAAGAGAGTCACGATATATAAGCGCAACGAGCATCAACATAAAACGGTGCAAAACGTTTCTATCTGAGAAAAATGCTGCGACAAAAGCTGCAATCAACGACCGGTCATCGACAGCTGATTTGGTTTTAAAATGGCCTTTCAAGACAACAACATTGATCAGCATATAACATCCCGCACCCGCGGCCTGTTGGGAACAAAAACACATGCAACCAGTCCATAAACGAAAGATGGATGGAAATAAAGACAATGTGTAAAGACAGCTGAGTTCTTGGCCAATGAAGTATATGTATGCGTTTCGCACCAAGTTGTTATAGATTCTATAGCCCATGCATCGACACAACGATACTGTGTGATGCTTGCCAGGAACAAAGTCATTTTTTAACAATTCGGAGAACTGAACACCATAGAAAAAGCAGCAGCAAATATCATGGCACGTTCTGACACTACCACAACAATTGGCCATGATTTGTTGAGTGGAGAAGGCTTATGTTCTCAGAATGGCATTCACATAACATTTTTACTGACGAGGAATGTTTTGCTGACAAAGGACAAGAAGCAAAGCCCGTAATTGAACATGAGCTGTTACGCAGTCACTTTTAAGGAGGCATACACGCTGGAAACGTTATGCAGACAGGCATGTTATTGTGGGTTATTATTCAACTTTTGTTCTACACAGACAGCCTGGAAACACAAGTGGCAGACTTTGCAAATTCGACATCCCCTGAACTCTCATGCAGGCTGAGCTCCACCACATGTCCCCTCTCTATCCATCGGCCAATGACGTTCATGGCATTTACCCATTAGCCAAAGCCACAATCGTACCATGGTGAAATAGACCATACGTCTGTCATGAACGACATGCGGGCTGGTAAGTAGGAACTTGGCCAGGTTATGGTGCACAATGACTTACTCTTGTGAAAGACACCTTGGTATCTTAAACTGGTGGTAGTCAGGTCCACAGTTAATGTTGCTCCTCGGTGATGGCACATCATTCATGCAAATCATCGATACCCTATATGCAGAGCATCAATCCGAAAATTGTCATGAGGCGCGGGACATGCACCGAGACATAGACAGCTAAAGGTAAGTCTGTGAATTCTGAGTGATCTTAAAATGGAGCCCAGCTTGATGGAAGCCACTTATGTTTGTCTTTGTTGAATCCAGGTTGACAGCCCACCTTTGTCACTACCTCTTTCCTTTTCTCTCATCTCTGGAATCATATTCCACTTTCAATCTGGTCCTGTTGTTCCTTTTAGTTATTAACGTGTCGGCTCATCACCACCTTGCATCAAATCTTATGCTTATTCTCAGATTTGATACTTTTCCAGTTTTTCCTCCATCTGCTTGACCTCCCCATCCCACAATCATATTTCTGCTCCTTCATCCTCCATCCATTTTCAGTTCTTCCCTGAGTCTTGAGTCTGTACATTAAAAATGGAACAGACTCAGATACAAAAAAACAGTCATCAGGAAGCAACATTTTCAGCAGAGTCAAAAGTGCCAGAATTTAGGACTAAGCTTATTAGGTTGTCACAATGGAGTAAAAACATTAATTATGGGATGGCAGGATAGTCAAGAGTAGCATACCGACCTCTGTGCTGTCCAGCGAGGTTTGATCTTGGTTGAGATGAATGAACGTCTTGTATTCAGTGAGAATTCAAGTCAGTGGGGTAATGTTGGGATATATATATATGGTATTACTCTGCATTGCTCTCTTTAAACGTACACTATTACTAGTGTGGTATGCTGATACATTGTAAGCAACAATATAAATGTGCCTCCCCATTGTCTCGGGTTGTTCACCTCATTTATTATTTTCATGATTTATATTTTCATTTACGGATGCTTTCTCATGGTTCTGTGATTTTTCCCGGTTGTATCAAGCTTCAATGTCCATCGGCACGCAAAATTACCTGCTTCCCCCATTGCCTCGGGTAGCTCTCACCAGCATTATGTTTTTCATTTATTTATTTTTCATTATTATATTTCATTTACGGATGCTTTCCAATGTTCTGTGATTTTTCCCGGTGTAATGGCTTTGATTTCCACTGGCACGCAAAATTTCACCTTTTTACCTCACCTGGAAGTACCGACTTTAATATTAATCAGTGAGTGAGTGGTTGTGAATGAGCTCTCTATATGAGATAAAATATGCGTATATCTTATATTTTAACTTGCCCTTCTTGTACAGGAATATGAATAGAAATAACATGATAGAGACGGAAGCTGAAGTAGAGCATGGAAATGATGTAAGACTAATGGTGATGATGGTACACATCCAGATTATGGCGATTGAGAAGGTAAAGAAAGATGTAATAACAAGCCTCCAGAGCCTCCAGAAGTGCAAAGGTAGGTGATAGATGCTTCAGCTCACAAAGGATAATAAGACTTAATTTAATGCTGAACAAATGCCCTTGTACGTATGTTTGTGAGAAATTAAAGGTTTAATCACTGGAGGATGCCAGTGTGCACTGGACATTAAGGCCATGTAGCGTTGGAAATGGGTTTGCCGAGGAACTTCTTGTGTCTTATTTACGAGGCTCTGGTGAAAACAAGGGATTGGATTTCTTACCACACTTTGGACACAGAGGAAATGATTAGTTGTCTTGGTGGTGTCTCATAGACATAAGATGAATAAGATGTTACGCTTCCATGTGATCATGGGAATGATATCAAAAAGGGTTATCTTTCCAAAACTGAAGATAATGCTATTGTTAACAAAAAGGCTTTGTAGAGGCATTGTGTATCAGCAGTGGGATACTGGAGAGTAATGTAAAGGATGTGGGTTTAAATCCAGCTGAAGTTGACATTATTGAGGTTCAGATGTGAAATCACAGAATTACCAGTTACTATCGGGTTATTCATAAATAACACAGTTGGCTCCTAATTGTAGTTTGGGTGTTGTGGGGGAGTGGGGAGGGGAGTGGTAATCTGCTTGTCCTCCTCAGCCTGTTCTACTCATGTCATGTCCTGAGGAGCAGTTTGGATGAGCACTGAAATCCTGCTGTTGAAAAGGAGTGCTGCCCAACACCCCCCCCCCCCGCCAAAAAAAGAGAAGGGGAATGAACAGAAAATAAAATACAATAGAATTGAATAACGTGCTGTTTGTTCATGAATGCATGAATAATTCCCCAAAAATTTGTTGTAATTGAAACAAACTTGGGTGTGGTTGTTGAAACATGTGTGTTGTGTCTACCTGTGTGTAATCAGGGACGCACTCACCGGTAATGGGGTGTCTAACGGCTGTTGTGCCCCTGCAAATAGACAAAGGCCCAATTTCCTGCAGTAAATAAATATGTAACTTCCTCAGTTGTCTGCGCAGTCCATCCACACAGCTCTGCTTGGCATTTGGCTGAGAGTTCCTGCCTATACAGCATATGGTAGTGTCTGGAACGGCACAGGATGGAAGGTCAGAGTAGGAACAAGGACTTTGGCGAGGCCTCAAATTAGCAATACAGCATTTCTTTATATTATTTCTTCCTTCACCCTCCTCCCTCCCCCACCAAACTTCTTGCACTCCCTTCTCCTATCTCTAACCTCTTTTGTCCTCTTTTCTATCTCCTTTTTCTCTTTCCAGTTTCCTCATTTTGTTATAATCGGCTCCAAATTGTGGATACAGACAAGCACAAGCGAAGAAAGTCATCCCACGTTGCCTGGAAGCACATGTCCATGTAGTTGGTGCATTATCCGAGTATGGAGGAGCTCACGGGATAATGACATCTTGAGGCCTCTAAGCTTCTGTCGTGGAATGTCTCTTGGGCCAGTGAGTGCGTGTTCCCACACTTCCTATAATTCCACTCGAGGGGGTTGGGGTCGGAAGGAGGTGGGAGAGAAAGAAGAACACACACCCACAAACTCAAAATAAATCATTTAAATGAACTTGTGCTGGGAATGCGAATCACTTTATGGCCTTAGTCTCTCAAGAAGGCATTATGTGCCCATTATGCAACATCACCATTCTATCTGGCATTAAAGCACTTTTTGTCCCATCTCTCGTGGATTTTATTTCATGCTTCATTTTGAGCTGCAGGAGCGTTTACTTCCCCTCGCTTGCTTGTAAGGCTAAGCAACAGCAGTGGTTTGAGGCCCCCCGGAGGCCGATCCGCATATGTCTCGTCACCCTGGCGACCGCATTGAATCTTGGCGGTTGGGATGGCGGCAAGCCCGGGAAGGTGAAAGCACAACGACGCAAAGTGTGGATTTTGCGCAGGAAAATAATGAAATAGATTATTGAGCCCCAAAAGTGGACTACAAGTTGCCATATTTCATTTGCTAATCTGATGGGCATGGCTCGCCATGGGTGAGGACAGGGCAACAATTGCATGAGTGGCACGTAATGCGGCGCAGGAAACACTAGTGCTGTAGAGTGCTTTACTCGGCCTCCCCCCCCACAGAACGAAGCAGCCTTTGTGCCTGAACATAGTAGGGGATACAAGAGGAATAAAAATTCGCGCATCACTTTTACAAATGGTGGTACAATCGATGAATGACGATGATGCAAAATAAAAATAATCGTAAAAAAACCCAAAAACAAGGCAATCATTGTCTTGCATTAATACACATCCATATCGTGGTGGTGGATCTGATTTACAATCTCAGAACACTGCAATTCCTCTCGTTGATGTTAGCGAATGAGAAATGCTTTTTCTAAGCATTGATCTCTGTTATAAACCTCTTCTGCTTGCTTTCTGTTCTTATTATCGTTCTTTTTTTTCCAACCATTAATTCATTGAATGTTTCTCATTTGCATAATGATTCCTACATTATGGGGATAAAACCCTTGTGTTTAAAATAATGGCATAATTACTTGGCTTGCATTTTTGAAAGTCTGGAATTATTCTACATCCTATAGTGGTGTTTTGGTGAAAATATAATTCTGAATGTTTCATTCAATTCTCTTTAGAGGTGAGGAATGGGTATTGTGGGCCCTTAAAAAAAACTCTCATTCCAACCTGCCTGGGATAGATGGGGCAGCATCTGTGTTATTTCAGTTATATGGTCTTATCCCTGATTTACGAAGCCAAAATGGAACATCATGGAAGCATCCAATTATTTTTAATATGGCCAATTATTTTCGAGAAACATATCCCCAAGGATCTATTTTTACTCTGGCTGGCAGGATAGCCGAGAGGAATGCGTACTCGTTTTTGAGCTGTCTAGCCTCAGTTTAAATCTCGTCCCAGCTATAAACGACAATCTGATGTTTACATGTACGGTAACGCATCAACATGTGTGCAGTTCATTGGAGGGATGTGAAGCGAGAAGACCAGTCTGTAGCACTGCTTATTTGTGGTCGTTAAATACCCAGAGTGTCTTTCATGAAGAAGCAGCAAGTTATCGCCGACACCTTGAAAAATTCCTGCTTGGACTGCAGATAGAAATTGGTCTTGTCTTCTCGTATATCACTTGGCACCATTAAGTTACACTGCTTGCTATTCCTTGGCAGCAACCCCTGCACCATAAACAAATTCACGTCGCCAGTTTTTGGCAGGTCATGTGTGAACGGCCTGGCTACGAAGAGCAATGAATAATATTACTCTATTCTGGCACGCATTTTGAAAGAAATAGCGTTTCATAAAAAGTTGCTACATGCACAAGTGAAACAAAAACACACACACTGTATTAAACAAGAGAAAGATTAGTGCCGATTACTAAAAAAAATGTTTTTTTGTCAAATCCTTGGTCAACAATTAGTCAACCAGACGATTATGAAAATTATAAAACTTTGACAAAACTTTTCAAGCATACTGAAAATTAAAAGTTTTCTCAAATGCAACGCAAAGGGCATTCATAAAAGGTTATAAGAACGAGAAACACAATACTCCAAGAAAAAAACATATTTGGTTCTCAAAATACAAGGATCTCTAATTAGTGGAGAATATATTTTCCTTACAAGTTAAGTACCTTCCAAAAGGAGTCACACCCCTCGACTTTTCACATTGGCTCTGTTACAGCCTGAATTTAAAATTGATTAAATTCAGATTTTTTTTGTCACTGATCTATACAAAATAATGACATAAGTTTTGACTCATGAACATTGACAATATGACTTAATGTTTTTGACCTCATTTGACAAAATAATGACTCATTAATGACAAACTGAAAATGTTTTTAGACATTTTTCCAATTTATTGAAAATGAAATTCAGAAATATCTTATTTACTTAATTGTTCAGTCCCATCAGTCAATACTTGTAGAAGCGACTTTGGCAGCGATTAGAGATTCGAGTCTTCTTTGGTATGTTTGTATCAACTTTAACATCTGGATTGGGGTATTTTCTCCATTCTTCCTTGCGGATTTTCTCAAGCTCTGTTAGTGGGATGGAGAGTGTCAGTGATGAGCAATCTTCAGTCTTCCACAGATTCTCAATGGGATTCAAGTCTGGCCTTTGGCTGGGCCACTCAAGGTCTTCAGTTCTTGTTCTGAAGCCATTCAGTGTTGGTTTGGATGTATGCTTGGAATCATTGCCTGTTGAACATAAATCTTCATTGCAGTCTCAGGTCTTTTGCACTCTGAAGCAGTTCTCCTCAAGGATTTGCGTGTATTTGCTCCATTCATCATTCCCTCTATCTTTACAAGTCTCTCAGTACCTGCTGCTGAAAAGCATCCCCATAGCATGACGCCGCCACAACCATCTTCAAGGTAGCGATGGTGTAGAGGTGATGAGCTGTTTCAGTTTCTTGCAGACATAGCACTTGCTTCAGGCCAAAGAGTTCAATTTTCATCTCATCCGACACAATATTTGCTTCATGCTCCAGAGTCTTCACATGCCTTTTGCAACTACAGGCATGCTGTCATGTGCCATTTTCTCAAAGAGTGGCTTCCGTCTGGATAAATCGATCCGATGGGGATCATGATCCATCAAGCTGAGATTGTGAAGTGCTGCAACACTGTCTTCCAGTTCTCTCACTCAGCTAAGGAATCTGTAGTTCTGTCAGAGAGGTCATTGGGTTCTTTTGTCACCTGGACTGAGCAAGATCATTCTTGCCTGGTTGCTCAGTTTGGTTGGAAGCCAGCTCTGAAGAGTCTGGTTAGTTCCTTTTCTTTCCATTTCCTAATGATGGAGCTCACTGTGCTCTTGGTAACTTTCAACACTCTAGAAATTGTTTATACCTACCCAGATCGTTGGCTCCTCACAATTCAAACTCAGAGTTCTATGGACAGTTCCTTGGGCTTCATGGTAGAGTTACTTATCTGACATACACTATCAACTGTGGAGCCTGATATAGAAAGGTGTGTTTCTTTCAAAATATGTCCAATCTATTGAAATGGCCACAGGTGGACTCCAATCGAGTTTTGAGACATCTTAAGCATGAAAGAAAGAAACTGGATGCACCTGAACTCAACTTGGAGTGTCACACCAAGGAATTAGACGCAGGTGGAGGCCACTCAGCCCATGATGCCTGCACCACATCAACACAGCACCCAATTTATCAATATTAAACAAAACAAGAAAATGCAAAATGTTTTTGGTTTATTATTTTTTTATCAAGTGTTTATGTGTTTTGTTTTTTTCGTTTTCATAGTTTTTTGTGGATTTTTTGCATTTGTTTTTTTTCCAGAGGAGAGAGCATATGAGTAGATGGTCATGGGTAAAAAAAAACACACATCAACCACAAACACCCCTTAATGAGACCCCAACCACAACACTCCATACACATGCACACAATCACCCATCAATGCTCAAGCTACCTAAAAATTCCTGCCAACATCCCCATACCCCTCTTCTCCAATGCTTACAGGTATCTATCTTCATTACCTCTCCACCGAAGGTGAAGGAGGTTATGTTTTCTGTCTGTTTGTCTGTTTCTTTGTTTGTGTACAGGAATCTCAAAAAGTTGTGGATGATCCGGATGAAATTTTGTGGACAGGTTCGGTGTGTGAAAGAACGAACTGATTAGAGGTTTGGTGAAGATCCGAATCCGGATCCGACTACTAGAATTTTAACGGATTCTTCACCATTGAGAGATAGGTGCGAAACCGATATATAGACACGACATCTCAATAGTTATGGACGGATTCGGATGAAACCTGGTGACAATGTTGGAGTGTGACAAATGAGAAGTTTCAATTTTGGTGAGATCTTAATCCGATCAGGATCTGATCATTTTTTAAGTGATCTCTCACCATTGAGAGATAGGGCAAACCGATATGGACATGACATTCAAAAAGTGTGGACCGATTTGGACGAAACTTGGTGGACAATTGGGTGTGTGGCAAGCACGAATTGATTCGATTTTGTGAAGAGTCGAATCCGGATCTGCTAACTAGAATTTTTAAGTGATTCTTCACCATGAGGAGATATAACATGATATGTCAAACATTATTGGGCCCGAATATGTTCTCGTGGACAGCATTACGTGGCGAAGGTATGCAGCTCTATTGAGTTGCCCTTCTAGTTCCAATTTAAACTTATCCCTGTTCTGCTGCCACTACCTTCCAGGGAGATCATTCTATGCATTATCTACTCTCTGAGTATCTATGGAAGTATCAATACTTTCCTGAATCTGATCACCACCTCCTTGCATCCACTTTACCTCCAGGCTTTGTTCATCTGCAATTTGGAAGCTACTCTTCACCCCACTATCTAAATTGTTGATGTTAAATATGAATAATAATGGTCCTTGTCCTGATCCCTGAGGTACCGCTACTTACATCCTCCAGCAAACATCCTCCCACTCATAGCCACTCTTTGTTCCTACACAAGCCAGTTGCAATTCAATTAGCTACCTGACCGCCACTCCACAAGACTCACTTTGGCTAAACAACTTCCGATGTGGTATCTTATCAAATGCCTTCTTAAAGTCCAGATATACTATGTCACTGCCTTTCCCTCATCCACCCATCATACACTGATTCATAGAACTTTAAAGGATTTGTTAAACAGGAACTACCTTTGGTTATTGTTTTAACAGAATACCCACCGTGGGGGATATTGTCCACCATGCAACATGTATGCTGGTGTTGGCTTCATTGTTAGGTTGATCTAGGATCCTGAGTACAAATCCCATTCGCTGTTGAATAATACCAGGTGGGTTGACTGATGTCATCCTTCCGAGGTCGTAAAATAAGTTCCAGCTTTCTGGATCCTGTATCCGAGTTCCCTTCAGGATTTTGCCCAAGCCAAGGAGACTGCTTAGGAGCACCAATGCTCTACGCAGAGTATGATCCCAATGGATGGATGGATGGATGGATGGATGCAACGTGTTCTTCTTTTGCATACCTTGATTTTGGGCGGCTGTTGCAGGCAACTGAACAGCTCTGTAAGCAAAAAAAAAAAAAACCTGGGTTATGTGCATGAAGTAAACCATACGACTGCTTATAATTCAAAACACCTCATGCACTAGAAAACGTGGGGACAGGAATACTGTACTGGAAATGGTGGAGACTTGTAATACCTTCCCATACCCGGACGCGATGCTCAATGATACACATTTACATCGAGAATTTGTGTGAACTCATGGCTGAGGTTTGGACACTGTTTGGAGAGGTTCGGACAGAAAGGGTTGAAACCTCGACGAAGAACAGAGATCAGCTGGTATCCAGGCAGTTAGAAAATCGGTAAATCGCTTATAAACTACTGAAGGTGTCACTTTATAATTAAGATGAACAATTTTGAGGTTTTCTATCGAAATAAAGTTAAGAACAGGGTGTTGTGAAGAAGATCATTACAACATCCTTTAAATGTTAATGTAATACATTAGGAATAGCCAAAACTTCGTGCTCATTACTGTACCATGAAATAACAGATATAATTGCAATAATTTATGTTGCATTATAATTATGCATTAGGGTGATGGGCTTTGGATCCGAGGATCCTGAGATCAAATCCGCCCTTGCTGTTGAATTAATACG
The DNA here is from genome assembly GCA_035128595.1 of Eptatretus atami. Classification (NCBI taxonomy): domain Eukaryota; kingdom Metazoa; phylum Chordata; class Myxini; order Myxiniformes; family Myxinidae; genus Eptatretus; species Eptatretus atami. The sequence continues at coordinate 81,649,248 of CM068962.1, read as the reverse complement.
AGGTGGGTGTGACTTCTGCCTCTCACCCTCTGAGGTCAGCAAAATGAGTACAGCTTGCTGGTTTCCTGTGTCGGAGTGGCGACCCGTCCAGGATTGCGTCAATAGCCAAAGAGACTGCTTCGGCAGCACCAACCTCTGCACAGATTTGTATGGTCCCGATGGATGGATTATATTATTGCTGAATTTTCTACCATTCTATCAAGTAACATTTTGTCACACTTTAAATCTGTGACAAAACAACATGCTGTAACATGTAATTGTGACAGTTTTATCATCAAAACGGAATCCTTCACCGCACAGTTTATCAATTTCTTTATGATATTAGGTTTGTAGTTTCTTCGTCAAGTGTCAGTGTTAATGTAATATGCATTTATTTCTTCTTTTTTGATGAATGATTTTGATCATTTAAACTTTAAATATTTCACGTATCACATACAGGTCAAATATATTAAAAAGCATCTGTGCCCTTTTACAGGAATTACAAGGATATTTGGAAACAATGGACATAATACAGGATATTCAAACAACTGATTAAATACAGCACTGCAGTATCAGAAGGAACCTGCATAGGATTCGGTTTCAGTTGCTACTCACTCTACGCTCAACCCAGGGGTCTCCAACCTTTTTTGGCGGGAGGGCCACAAAACCAAAGTGTGAGGGCGGAGGGCCGCACCCAAAAAAGAAGCTAAATTCCGAAAAAAAAAATATAATTAATATGCGGGAAATTTAAACAAAAATTAGTGCTGAATATAATTTTCTTGCAACGAATATGATAAATGAATAATCGTGTTAAAACACAGTGTCTATATGAATCAAAATCATAATAAAAATTACAGAACGCTTTGATCATTGACCCTGACAAATTGGCAGTATCACGGGCCGCATTGTAATGTAAACTTAATATGGCACCGCGGCCGCATAAATCCGTCTAAGGGGCCGCATGTGGCCGCGGGCCACAGTTGGAGACCCCTGCCTCAAACCCATTCAGGCACAATCAGGTGAGCCTGATTAAAACTATTTGCAAGAATCACCCCTCCATAGACAAGGAAAAATAAAGAAAGAGATGAAGGACATACAGAAACCATGCACACCAACAAAGCACACACACACACCACACACACAACACACACACACCCTTTCCAGTAAACACAAATGACACACTTCCGGTTTGATTAATTCATTAAAAAGTATTTAATACCATTTATAAATTATTTATTATTTTATTACTAGCAGAGGTACCCACACCTTGTGCAGAAGGATTTTGAGTTCCAACGGTATGCAATATGATGGGTTACTACCAGTAGGACCAATTATTTATGAACAGACATACAGGCAGAAAATACAACTTTACATATATGTATAGATAATAGTGGGGCAACTTAGCATAACAATTGTGCTTTTGTGAGGAAAGCACCAAATTTGGCACACTAGTAGCCTATCATATTATGAACAGATGTGGATATTGGGCCATCTCAAATTCAGCCGCTGATGGCTGTGGCAGCATTTTCCACTGCCATCAAAAATTTGAGATGCCCAATATCCAAATCTGTTCATAATATGATAGCTACTCGTGTGCCAAATTTGTTGCTTTCCTCACAAAATGCACCATTGTTATGCTATATTTAGCTAAGTTGCCCCACTATGAGAAGATTTTTCACTGCCTCCACCAGCTGGTGCTATATGATCAACAGTACATTTACATAGAGAGAATTGGGGTCTTCCCCCCATCTTGAACTCCCTACCCTGAGGTTTAAAATGTTTACTTGCATCTCCATTTGCCAAAGGATTCCAACGTATGCAATATGATGGGGTGATTACCAGTTGGGCTATTCTATTGATGGACAGACAGACAGACAGAAAATACAACTTTTATCTACAGATATGAAATCTCTTAATCTATGAAATACCTTACCACTCTCTCTTTAGCCCTATCACTCAATGGTGAAGAATCACTGAAAAAAATTCTCGGAGTCGGATCCGGATCCGGATCTTCGCCAAATCGAATCAGTTCGTCCTTGTCACACACCGAAACTGCCCACCAAATTTCATCCAGACCGTAAAAAACTATTTGAGATATACTGCACACAAACGCACAAAACAAACAGACAAACAAATAAACAGAGACAGAGAGGGGTGAAAACATAACCTCCTTCACCTTTGGTGGTGGGGGTAATTAAACATTTCATTTAAAGTTCTTCAATCATTTCATGGATTACTTGGTGAAGCCTCTTGGCGCTCATTCTTCAAGCTCAATGGTGACGCTGCAGTTCTATACTGGAGGTAGGAAGGCAAAATAAATAATACGATCAACATGAGTAAGAAATGTTTCAGGTATGAAGTAATGAATCGCCACATCATGGCGGGAAACCGAGAGGTATGCATGCTCACTCTGTTTAGCCTGGATTTGAATCCCGACCTAGCTATAACCTTCATCCCGGTGTTTCACAGGCAGGGTGATTCATCAATGTGGTGCAATCTCTAGGATGGACATTAAACTGTGTGTCACATCTCCAGGAATCCCTCACCCTTCTCTCACCCCTCCCTCCCTTACCTCTCCGTCCCTCACCCTCACCCTCTCCTTCCCTCCCCTCTTTCCCCCTGCTCTCTCTCACCCCTCTGCCTCTCTCATACCTATCCCACCCCTCTCTCTCCTTCCCAACCCCGCTCTCTTTTCGACCCAATCTCTCTCTCTCTATCTCCTTCCCTCCCCTCTCCCCCCCCCCTTTCCTCTTCCCCACCTCTCTCCCACCCCTCTATCTCTCTCTCCCAAACTCCCCCCCCACCTGCTCCCCTACCCTTCCTCTCTGGTGAGGGGAATGTAAATGTATGATCAGATTTGTATTGAGCCGACCGGCGGGTGCAAAGGGCGCTCCATGAACGAGCATGCTTGCATGCAGGCAGACCTTTGCCAGGACGATAGCGGGGTTTAAATGCTCACACCCCACGTCTCAAAGTTCCATGTGTGTGTATACGTGCACGTTGCTGTTGTTGCCTGCTATCTCCACATGTAGGTGGGTTTCCTCAGGAGGTGAACAGAGACTTGGTAGTATCCACGTGTGTGTGTGTGTGTGTGTTGTTGATTGGTATCCACATATGCGGGTTTCAGGATGTGGAATGGAGTCCTCCAATGGCGGGCTTTATTACAAAGCATCCACCTTTATTTTGGAAAGGGGTCACGATTTATGGACCAAGCTGTGAAGTTTCTATTGTCAAAATTTTAGGCTGGGGTCTCGTCAGGATTGTCACACTGAGCGCGTCACAGCTTCAAACTGTGGATCGTTTGTAATAATATTCTAGGAATGGTTTTTAATATCTCTGTGAGGTTCTTCTCATCATTGCTGTAGCTCCACTATCACTGGTGCAACTTTGGCATTCTTCAGCTTCCAGGATCTTCTCACTTCAATCTGAGTCTTTGGTGTTTGATCGTTTTCTTGATTTCTGCATTGTTTAGTCCAAAATCACTGTTATTTGCACCTCAATAAAGCAATGTTTTCTTCTCTCTTTTTTGTACCTAAGTATGATGTCTGGTCGCAAAGCTTTGTTTTTGATGTTCATGCTCGATGGGACCATTAGCTCGAATGTGAGCATACGTCCATGTTTTCAGTGATTGCATTGGTTCATGTTCCCACAAATTCTGGAACTGGAATATCAAAGTTTTTGCAGATGTGCCAGGATTACTTTATAAACTATGTTATGTTGTTGTGTGTACAGCTGTTCTGACATGAGTTTGTTTTGTGTGTGTTCCATCATTAAGCATAACATATCATTCTCTTCGCCACCGGCATAGTGGCGGCGCCTGTAATCCGGCTACTCGGAGGCTTGGGTTGGAGGATCGCTTGAGGACGGAGCTCTGCACTGGGCCGTGCTATGAGAGGGGTGTAGGGCAGCCCGAATCATGGCGAAACCCAATCCATATCCCTGTGTCGTAAGAGCGACCAGGGTTGCGTCAGGAAGGCATCCGGTGTAAAACCTGTGCCAAATCAGTATGCGGATCATAACGGTTGATCCGCTGTGGCGACCCTAACAGGAGCAGCCGAAGACAAACAACAACATCATTCTCTTCGCCAAACACCACCTTAATCACTCACCTTTCTCTCTTTTTCTCCTCCTTCAGAGGCTCTCGCTCTCTCTTTCAGGTAGAGAGGTTAGAAATAAGTTTCGGGTATGCTAAACATTACCTCGACGTGTTTCGACATTATGAGTACTTACAAGTAACGTGTGTCGACGTGTGTCAATGATCGAGTAACGTGCCTACAACTTATGCAGCGTATGCGGAACGTGTGAGTCATACGCTGGCATACGTCAAAAAATTTCAAGCATGTTAAAAATTGTCGACGAGCTCGGCATACTACGACGTAGCCAGCATACTACTACGTATGCCAGCATGCTCTTAACGTATACAAAACTTACCCATAACGTATTCGACGTGTGCCAGCGTTTAGACAAATTTTCATACGTCGGCATAAGCTGGCTAAATCGTCAAGGTGTGAAAGGCCTTTACTAGGGAACCACGGACTACAGGTTTCGAGGGGGTCGCTACCGAGATATGCCTAAACAACATGCAAACAAGACAGACAGATAGACAGCATGCATGCAAGACAGAGTACTTGGTGATGTCTCATGGACGAGAGGACAGTGTCAGAAGCACGAATGTCGCTCGCAACAGCGGGTGTTCACGGATTTGAGCCCAAGCTCGAACACGCCGCTAGCAAATGGAGGCGTAGTACTCTTGCCCCTCGACCCACCGCGGTCTCCGCTGCTCTGACCCTGTGTAGGTTGACGATGGGCCTCAGCTGATCCCTCTCAAGGTCCAGCATACAAATCCAGGCCTGGCCTGTGCACCAGACAAGGCCCAAATCGAGTCTGGGCTTCCG
>CM068962.1:81629251-81643913 GCA_035128595.1 Eptatretus atami | reverse complement strand
GAGCACGCCTCGAAAACCCGACTGTTTTCCACAAACTCAACCTTTTTACGAAGCCTTCGTTTCTCTCTCTTCGCTCCTTCGACACACGAGCACGCCTCTAGACCGACTGCAGTTTTGTACTTCTGCCAAACTGAACCTTTTCACGAGGTCCTCGTTCGCTCGCTGCGAGCTACTGGCTCCTCCCCCTTTTTGAAGCCGACAAAACTCCTCCCCTTTGCTTCACTTCCTCTTTTTGGCCACACCCTCTCAGCCGACTAAGCGGGGCCTATCGTCCGGAGAGGGGAGGAAGAAGAGGGAACCCTTGGCACACCACCACTGTACGAACAATGCCATCCGAATATATTTTTAATATGGCCAATTATTTTCGAGAAACATATTCCCCAAGGATCTATTTACTCTGGGCTGGCAGGAGCCGAGAGAATGCGTACTCGTTTTTGAGCTGTCTAGCCTCAGTTTAAATCTCGTCCCCAGCTATAAACGACAATCTGATGTTTTACATGTACGGTAAAGCATCAACATGTGTGCAGTTCATTGGAGGGATGTGAAGCGAGAAGACCAGTCTGTAAGCACTGCTTATTTGTGGTCGTAAATTACCAGAGTGTCTTTCAGAAGAAGCAGCAAGTTATCGCCGACACCTTGAAAAATTCCTGCTTGACCTGGCAGATAGAAATTGGTCTTGTCTTCTCGGTATATCACTTGGCACCATTAAGTTACCTGCTTGCTATCTCCTTGGGCAGCAACCCCGCACCATAAACAATTCACGTCGCCAGTTTTGGCAGGTCATGTGTGAACGGCCTTCGGCTACGAAGAGCAACATGAATAATATTACTCTATTCTGGCACGCATTTTGAAAGAAATAGCGTTCATAAAAAGTTGCTAACATGCACAATTGAAACAAACAACACACACACTGATATAAACAAGAGAAAGATTAGTGCCGATTACTAAAAAAATGTTTTTTTGTCAAATCCTTGGTCAACAAATTAGTCAACCAGACGATTATGAAAATTATAAAACTTTGACAAAACTTTTCAAGCATACTGAAAATTAAAAGTTTTCTCAAATGCAACGCAAAGGGCATTCATAAAAGGTTATAAGAACGAGAAACACAATACTCCAAGAAAAAAACATATTGTTCTCAAAATACAAGGATCTCTAATTAGGTGAGAATATATTTTCCTTACAAGTTAAGTACCTTCCAAAAGGAGTCACACCCCTCGACTTTTTCACATTGTGCTCTGTTACAGCCTGAATTTAAAATTGATTAAATTCAGATTTTTTTTGTCACTGATCTATACAAAATAATGACATTAATGTTTTTGACCTCATTGACATTTGACCTCATTTGACCAAACATAATGACCTCATTAATGACAAACTGAAAATGTTTTTAGACATTTTTCCAGATTTATTGAAAATGAAATTCAGAAATATCTTATTTACTTAATTGTTCAGTCCCACAGTCAATACTTTGTAGAAGCGACTTTGGCAGCGATTAGAGATTCGAGTCTTTCTTGGTACGTTTGTATCAACTTAAACATCTGGATTTGGGATTTTCTCCCATTCTTCCTTGCGGATTTTCTCAAGCTCTGTTAGTGGATGGAAGTGTCAGTGATGAGCAATCTTCAAGTCTTCCACAGATTCTCAATGGGATTCAAGTCTGGCCTTTGGCTGGGCCACTCAAGGTCTTTCAGGTTCTGTTCTGAGCCATTCCAGTGTTGCTTTGGATGTATGCTTGGAATCATTGCCTGTTGAACATAAATCTTCATTGCAGTCTCAGGTCTTTTGCACTCTGAAGCAGGTTTCTCCTCAAGGATTTGCGTTATTTGCTCCATTCATCATTCCCTCTATCTTTACAAGTCTCTCATGACCTGCTGCTGAAAAGCATCCCCATTAGCATGACGCCGCCACAACCATGCTTCAAGGTAGCGATGGTGTGAGATGGGTGATGAGCTGTTTCAGTTTCTGCTAGACATAGCACTTTGCATTCAGGCAAAGAGTTCAATTTTCATCTCATCCGACACAATATTTTGCTTCATGCTCTCAGAGTCTTTCACATGCCTTTTTGCAACTACAGGCATGCTGTCATGTGCCATTTTCTCAAGAGTGGCTTCCGTCTGGATATAATCGATCCGATGGGGATCATGATCCCATCAAGCTGAGATTGTGAAGTGCGCAAACACTGTTTCTCCCAACTCAGCTAAGGAACTCTGTAGTTCTGTCAGAGAGGTCATTGGGTTCTTTGTCACCTGACTGAGCAAGATCATCTTGCCTGGTTGCTCAGTTTGGTTGGATACGCCAGCTCTAGGAAGAGTCTGGTTAGTTCCTTTTCTTTCCATTTCCTAATGATGGAGCTCACTGTGCTCTTGGTAACTTTCAACACTCTAGAAATGTTTTATACCTACCAAGATCGTTGGCTCCTCACAATTCAAACTCAGAGTTCTATGCAAGTTCCTTGGGCTTCATGGTAGAGTTACTTATCTGACAACACTATCAACTGTGAGCCTGATATAGAAAGGTGTGTTTCTTTCTAAATTATGTCCAATCCATTGAATTGGCCACAGGTGGACTCCAATCGAGTTTTTGAGACATCTTAAGCATGAAGAAAGGAAACTGGATGCACCTGAACTCAACTTGGAGTGTCACACCCAGGAATTAGACGAGGTGGAGGCCACTCAGCCCATGATGCCTGCACCACATCACACAGCACCAATTTATCAATATTAAACAAAACAAGAAAATGCAAAATGTTTTTGTTTGTTTTATTATTTTTTTTATCAAGTGTTTTTTTATGTGTTTGTTTTTTTCGTTTCATAGTTTTTTTGTGGATTTTTTTGCATTTGTTTTTTTTCCAGAGGAGAGAGCATATGAGTAGATGTCATGGGAAAAAAAAAACACACATCAACCACAAACACCCCTTAATGAGACCCACCACAACACTCCATACACATGCACACAATCACCCATCAATGCTCAAGCTACCTAAAATTCCGTGCCAACATCCCCATACCCTCTATCTCCAATGCTTACAGGTATCTATCTCATTACCTCTCCCACCGAAGGTGAAGGAGGTTATGTTTTCTGTCTGTTTGTCTGTTTCTTTGTTTGTGTACAGGATATCTCAAAAAGTTGTGGATGGTCCGGATGAAATTTGTGGACAGGTTCGGTGTGTGAGAAGAACGAACTGTTAGAGTTGGTGAGATCCGAATCCGGATCCGACTACTAGAATTTAAACGGATCTTCACCATGAGAGATAGGGCGAAACCGATATATAACACGACATCTCAATAAGTATGGACGGATTCGGATGAAACCTGGTGACATGTTGAGTGTGACAATGAAGAAGCGTTTCAATTTGTGAAGATCTTAATCCGATCAGGATTGATCATTTTAAAGTGATTCCTCACCATTGAGAGATATGGGCTAAACGATATGGACACGACATCTCAAAAGATGTGGACGATTTGGACGAAACTGGTGGACAAGTTGGGTGTGTGAAGCCGAATTGATTCGATTTGTGAAGAGTCGAATCCGGATCTGCTATCTAGAATTTTAAAGTGATTCTTCACCATTGAGAGATAGTGCTAAACCGATATATAGGCATGATATCTCAAAAAGTTATCGATGGATTTGGATGAAACTTGGTGACAGTTGGGAGTTGTCACAAGGACGAAATGTTTAGATTTTGGTGAAGATCCGAATCCGATCCGACTTAGAATTTTTTAGTGATCTTCACCATTGAGAGATCGGGCAAAAACAATATATAGCACGATATTTCATAATGTGGACGGATTCAGGAAACTTGGTGGACAAGGTTGGGTGTGTGGCAGGACGAATTGGTTTGATTTTGTGAAGATCTGATCTGGACTGATACGAGATTACTTATTTCAAAAGTGATTTCTTCCCATTGAAGAGATAGGGCCAAAAACATATAGTAGAGTATAACATGATAGTCAAAACATTATTGGGCCCGATATGTTCTCGTGGATCAGGCATTACGTGGCGGAGGTATGCACTCTATTGAGTGCCCTTCTAGTTCCAATTAAACGTATCCACTGTTTCTGCTGCCACTACCTTTTCAAGGGAGATCATTCTATGCATTATCTACTCTCTGAGTATCTATGAAGTATCAATACTTTCCTGAATCTGATCACCACCTCCTCTGCTATCCACTTTACCTCCAGGCTTTGTTCATCTGCAAATTTGGAAAGCTTACTCTTCACCCCACTATCTAAATTCGTTGATGTAAATTATGAATAATAAGTCCTTGTCTGATCCCTGAGGTACCCGCTACTTACATCCTCCCAGCAAGACATCCTCCCACTCATAGCCACTCTTGCTTCCTACACAAAGCCAGTTGCAATTCAATTAGCTACCTGACCAGCCACTCCACAAGACCTCACTTTGGCTAACAACCTCCGATGTGGTATCTTATCAATGCCTTCTTAAAGTCCAAGATATACTATGTCCACTGCCTTTCCCTCATCCACCCATCATACACTGATTCATAGAACTTTAAAGGATTTGTTAAACAGGAACTACCTTTGTATTGTGTTTAACAGAATACCCACCCGGTGGCAGATATTGTTCCACATGCAACATGTATGCTGGTGTTGGCTTCATGGTTAGGGTGATCCTAGGATCCTGAGTACAAATCCCATTCGCTGTTGAATTAAACCAGGTGGGTTGACTGATTGTCATCCTTCCGAGGTCGTAAAATAAGTGCAGCTTTCTGGTACACTGTGTCGGAGTGGCGACCAGTTCCAGGATTGTGCCCAATAGCCAAGGAGACTGCTTAGGAAGCACCAATGCTCTACGCAGAGTATGTCCAATGGATGGATGGATGGAGATGGATGGATGGATGCAACGTGTTCTTCTTTTGCATACCTTTTTTGGGCGTGTTGCAGGCAACTGGACAGCTCTGTAAAGGCAAAAAAATAAAAAAAAACCTGGGTTGTGCATGAAGTAAACCATACAGACTGCTTATAATTACAAAACACCTCATGCACTAGAAAACGTGGGGACAGGAATACTGTACTGGAAATGGGGAGACTTGTAATCCTTCCCTACCCGGACGCGATGCTCAATGATACACATTTACATCGAGAATTTGTGTGAACTCATGGCTGAGGTTGTGGACACAGTTTGGAGAGGTTCGGACAGAAAGGGTTGAAACCTCGACGAAGACAGAGATCAGCTGGTGATCCAGGCATTAGAAATCGGTAAATCGCTATAAACTACTGAGGTGTCACTTTATAATTAGATGAACAACAATTTTGAGGTTTTCTATCGAAATAAAGTTAAGAACAGGGTGTTGTAGAAGAAGGATCATTCAACTCCTTTAATGTTAATGTAATACATTAGGAATAGCCAAAACTTCGTGCTCATTACTGTACCATGAAATAACAGATATAATTGCAATAATTTATGTGCATTATAATTATGCATTAGGGTTGATGGGCTTTGGATCCGAGGATCCTGAGATCAAATCCCCCTTTGCTGTTGAATTAATACGAGGTGGGGTTGACTCTGCCTCATCCCTCTGAGGTCAGCAAAATGAGTACAGCTTGTGGTTTCCTGTGTCGGAGTGGCGACCCGTCCAGGATGCGTCAATAGCCAAAGACTGCTTCGGCAGCACCACACTCTGCACAGATTTGTATGGTCCGCTGGATGATTATTTTATTGCTGAATTTTTCTACCATCTATCAAGTAACATTTTGTCACACATTTAAATCTGTGACAAAACAACATGCTGTAACATTGTAATTGTGACAGTTTTATCATCAAATACGGAATCCTTCACCCATGTTTATCAATTTCTTTATGATATTAGGTTTGTAGTTTCTTCGTCAAGTGTCAGTGTTAATGTAATATGCATTTATATTCTTCTTTTTTGATGAATGATTTTGATCATTTAAACTTTAAATATTCACATATCACATACAGGTCAACATATTTAAAAAGCATCTGTGCCCTTTTACAGGAATTACAAGGATATTTGGAACAATGGACATAATACAGGATATTCAAACAACTGATTAAATACAGCACTGCAGTATCAGAAGGAACGCATAGGATTCGGTTTCAGTTGCTACTACTCTACGCTCAACCCAGGGGTCTCCAACCTTTTTGGGGCGAGGGCCACAAAACCAAAGTGGTGAGGGGCGGAGGGCCGCACCCAAAAAAAGGAGCTAAATTCCGAAAAAAAAATATTAATTAATATGCGGAAATTAAACAAAAATTAGTGCTGAATATATTTTTCTGCAACGAATATGATAAATGAAATAATCGTGTTAAAAAACAATGTGTCTAATATGAATCAAAACATAATAAAAATTACAGAACGCTTTGATCATTGACCCTGACAAATTGGCAGTATTCACGGGCCGCATTGTAATGTAAACTTAATATGGCACCGCGGGCCGCTAAATCCGTCTAAGGGGCCGCATGTGGCCGCGGGCCACAGGTTGGAGACCCCTGCCTCAAACCCATTCAGGCACAATCAGTGAGCCTGATTAAAACTATTTGCAAGAATCACCCTCCATAGACAAGGAAAAATAAAGAAAGAGATGAAGGACATACAGAAACCATGCACACCACAAAGCACACACACACAAACACACACACACACACACACACACACACACAAACACACACACACACACACACACAACACACACCCTTTCCAGTAAACACAAATGACACACTTCCGGTTGATTAATTCATTAAAAAGTATTTATACCATTTTAAAATTATTTATTATTTTATTACTAGGCAGAGGTACCCACACCTTGTGCAAAGAATTTTGAGTTCAACGGTATGCAATATGATGGGTTACTACCATAGACCAATTATATTTATGAACAGACATACAGGCAGAAATACAACTTTACATATATGTATAGATATAATAGTGGGGCAACTTAGCATAACAATTGTGCATTTTGTTGAGGAAACACCAAATTTGGCACACTAGTAGCCTATCATATTATGAACAGATGTGATATTGGGCCATCTCAAATTCAGCCGCTGATGGCTGTGGCAGCCATTTTCCACTGCCATCAAAAATTTTGAGATGGCCCAATATCCAAATCTTGTCATAATATGAAGGCTACTGTGTGCCAAATTTGTTGCTTTCCTCACAAAATGCACAATTGTTATGCTATATTTAGCTAAGTTGCCCCACTATGAGAAGATTTTTCACTGCCTCCCACAGCTGTGTCTATATGATCAACAGTACATTTACATAGAGAGAATTGGGTCTTTCCCCCCATCTTGAACTCCCTACCCTGAGGTTAAAATGTTTACTTGCATCTCCATTTGCCAAAGGATTCCAACGTATGCAAATATGATGGGGTGATTACAGTGGTGCCTTTCTATTGATGGACAGACAGACAGACAGAAAATACAACTTTATATCTACAGATAAGTAAATCTCTTAATCTATGAAATACCTTACAACTTCTCTCTTTAGCCCTATCATCAATGGTGAAAGAATCACTGAAAAAATTCTCGAGTCGGATCCGGATCCGGATCTTCGCAATCGAATCAGTCGTCCTTGTCACACACCGAAACTGCCCACCAAAATTTCATCCAGACCGGTAAAAAACTATTTGAATATACTGCACACAAACGCACAAACAAACAGACAAACAAATAAACAGAGACAGAGAGGGGTGAAAACATTAACCTCCTTCACCTTTGGTGGGTGGGGGTAATTAAACATTTCATTTTAAAGTTTCTTCAATCATTTCATGGATTACTTGGTGAAGCTCTGGCGCTCATTCTTAAGCTTCAATGGTGACGCTGCAGTTCTAATACTGGAGGTAGGAAGGCAAAATAAAATAATACGATCAACATGAGTAAGAAATGTTTCAGGTATGAAGTAATGAATCGCCACATCATGGCGGGAAAGCCGAGAGGTATGCATGCTCACTCTGTTTAGCCTGGATTGAAATCCCGACCTAGCTATAACCTATCATCCGGTGTTTCACAGGCCAGGGTGATTCAATCATGTGTGTGCAATCTCTAGGATGGACATTAAAACTGTGTGTCACATCTCCAGGAATCCCTCACCCTTCTCTCACCCTCTCCCTCCCTTACCCTCTCCTCGTCTCCTCACCCTCACCCTCTCCTTCCCTCCCTCTTTCCCCCCTGCTCTCTCTCACCCCTTGCCTCTCTCATACCTATCCCACCCCTCTCTCTCCTTCCCAACCCCGCTTCCTTTTCGACCCCAATCTCTGTCTCTCTCTATCTCCTTCCCTCCCCTCTCCCGCCCCCCCTTTCCTCTTCCCCACCTCTCTCCCACCCCTCTATCTCTCTCTCCCAAACTCCCCCCCACCCTGCTCCCCTAACCCTTCCCTCTCTGGTGAGGGAATGTAAATGTATGAATCAGATTTGTATTGAGCCGACCGGCGGGTGCAAAGGCGCTCCATGAACGAGCATGCTTGCATGCAGGCAGACCTTTGCCAGGACGATAGCGTGGGTTTAAATGCTCACACCCCACGTCTCAAAGTACCATGTGTGTGTATACGTGCACGTTGCTGTTGTTGCCTGCTATCTCCACATGTAGGTGGGTTTCCTCAGGAGGTGAACAGAGACTTGGTAGTATTCCACGTGTGTGTGTGTGTGTTGTTGATTGGTATCCACATATGCGGGTTTCAGGATGTGGAATGGAGTCCTCCAATGGCGGGCTTTATTACAAAGCATCCACCTTATTTTGGAAAGGGGTCACGATTTATGGACCAACTGTGAAGTTTTCTATTGTCAAAATTTTAGGCTGAGGCTCTCGTCAGGATTGTCACACTGAGCGCGTCACAGCTTCAAACTTGGATCGTTTGTAATAATATTTCTAGGAATGGTTTTTAATATCTCTGTGAGGTTCTTCGTCATCATTGCTGTAGCTCCAACTATCACTGGTGCTAACTTGGCATTCTTCAGCTTCCAGGATCTTCTCACTTCAATCTTGAGGTCTTGGTGTTGATCGTTTTCTTGATTTCTGCATTGTTTAGTCCAAAATCACTGTTATTTGCACTCAATAAAGCAATGTTTTCTTCTCTCTTTTTTGTACCTAAGTATGATGTCTGGTCGCAAAGCTTTGTTTTTGATGTTCATGCCTCGATGGGACCATTAGCTCGAATGTGAGCAGTACGTCCATGTTTTCAGTGATTGCATTTGTTCATGTTCCCACAAATTTCTGGAACTGGAATATCAAAGTTTTTGCAGATGTGCCAGGATTACTTTATAAACTATGTTATGTTGTTGTGTGTACAGCTGTTCTGACATGAGTTTGTTTTGTGTGTGTTCCATCATTAAGCATAACATATCATTCTCTTCGCCACCGGCATAGTGGCGGCACTTGTATCCGCTACTCGGAGGCTTGGGTTGGAGATCGCGTGAGGACGGAGCTCTGCACTGGGCCGTGCTATGAGAGGGGTGTAGGGCAGGCCGAATCATGGCGAAACCCAATCCATATCCCTGTGTCGTAAGAGCGACCAGGTTGCGTCAGGAAGGCATCCGGTGTAAAACCTGTGCCAAATCAGTATGCGGATCATAACGGTTGATCCGCTGTGGCGACCCCTAACAGGAGCAGCCGAAGACAAACAACAACATCATTCTCTCGCCAACACCACCTTAATCACTACACTTTCTCTCTCTTTTCTCCTCCTTCAGAGGCTCTCGCTCTCTCTTTCAGGTAGAGAGGTTAGAAATAAGTTTCGGGTATGCTAAACTTACCTGACGTGTTTCGACTTATGAGTAACTTACAAGTAACGTGTGTCGACGTGTGTCAATGATCGAGTAACGTGCCTACAACTTATGGCAGCGTATGCGGAACGTGTGAGTCATACGCTGGCATACGTCAAAAAATTTCAAGCATGTTAAAATTGTCGACGAGCTCGGCATACTACGACGTATGCCAGCATACTACTACTACGTATGCCAGCATGCTCTTAACGTATACAAAACTTACCCCATAACGTATTCGACGTGTGCCAGCGTTTAGACAAATTTTTCATACGTCGGCATAAGCTGGCTAAATCGTCAAGGTGTGAAAGGGCCTTTACTAGGGAACCACGGACTACAGGGTTTCGAGGGGTCGCTACCGGATATGCCTAAACAACATGCAAACAAGACAGACAGATAGACAGCATGCATGCAAGACAGAGTACTTGTGATGTCTCATGGACGAGAGGACAGTGTCGAAGGCACGAATGTCGCTCGCAACAGCGGGTGTCACGGATTTGAGCCCAAGCTCGAACACGCCGCTAGCAAAATGGAGGCGTAGTACTCTTGCCCCTCGCACCACACGCGGTCTCCGCGTGCTCTGACCCTGTGTAGGTGACGATGGGCTCAGCTGATCCCTCTCAAGGTCCAGCATACAAATCCAGGCCTGGCTGTGCACCAGACAAGCCCAAATCGAGGTGCCCGGGCTCCGGCAAGCGGTCGGCAAACGTGTCGAGCCGTTGGTGTGAGCAGGGACAGTCAGAGGCTCCGTCGTCTCCTCTCTTGCCTTCCCGCCTCAAAAGCCCGGCCTTCCCAACTCCGTCCTCTCAGTTTCTTTCTGTAGAATCACCTTTTCTTTCCTTTTCCACGCTCGCCTCTCAAGCCGGCTGCCGCCTCTCTCAGGTGGCAGATCACTCCTCCTAAGAGTCGATGCCGACTCGACGTGCAGGCCGCCTCTCCCACTCCCCCAAAAGGCAGAACTCGATGTGCAGGCAGGTTCAGCGTCTCTCCCGGCAGATCGAACACTGTGCCTCCTTCGTTCGCTCGCTTCGAAAACACCAGCACGCCTCGAGAGCGACTGTTTCTACACACTGAACCTTTTTACGAAGCCTTCGTTCGCTCGCTTCGAAGCCACCCGAGCACGCCTCGAAAACCCGACTGTTTTCCAAACTCAACCTTTTTACGAAAGCCTTCGTTTCTCTCTCTTCGCTCCTTCGACACACGAGCAACGCCTCTAGACCGACTGCAGTTGTACTTTCTGCAAACTGAACCTTTTCACGAGGTCCTCGTATCGTCCGCTGCGAGCTACTGGCTCCTCCCCCTTTTTGAAGCCGACAAAACTCCATCCCCTTGCTTCACTTCCTTTTTTGGCCACACCCTCTCAGCCGACTAAGCGGGGCCTATCGTCCGGAGAGGGAGGAAGAAAGGGAACCCTTGGCACACCACCACGTACGAACAATAAAAACATGCATCCAACACCTCCCGACACACATGTAACGTCCATTAACCACACAACCTAGCTAAATTATGCATTAAATGGGGGGATCCTGAGCTAATTCCTATATTTAGTAGTCCAATAAGGCCATTTCCGAACACTATCCATATATATATATTTATATATATGTATATCATATATATATATATATATATATATATATATATAATATATATATATATATATATAGTAATTGTTCGGCTGTGGAAAATTCGCCTTACACCATAAAGGGCCCGCAGGTGAGATATCTCGATAGGTACATGTGTAGTTAGCCCAAACCCGTTGTATAGAGGGAATTTATGCGATTCATCCGGGCTGCGACGCTTTGAGTTAGCCATTTTTTCTTTCCATCTTTATTTTGAACCAACCACGTCTCAACGCCATCACACAACAACCACCTTAACCACCACGCCAGCCATCGTCACCAACTACAACCCGCTCCAACCCACAGACAACAACCACAACGCCAACCCTCACCACAGAAGATCCTCCACCACCTTCGCCTTTACCTTCACGAATTCCCGCACCACCTGTGAACACTGAACGTCGGGCTGTCTCGGGCCCGTTCGGCGATTGGTGCCGAACGCACCGAGCCGCGAGCGCGAATGGCGGCCTTGTCGAGGGAAAATTCGGATCAAAACGCTTCACGCCCACTTCTACTCCGTCCAATTAGCGAGCGCGGGGCGGCTTGCCCCGCCTCCAAGCGTGTGTATGTGAAGTCCGTATATGCAAATTTTAGGATCAGGAGAGGTTCACGCCCATTTTGCCCCGAATCAATGGCTGACCGGGGGGGCGGCGTGGCCCCGCCTCCAATCGCGTTCTGATCCTAAAATTCATATGGCTGCTCCTGCCGCCTATAAAAAGGCGAGCGCAAGGCGAATCAGAGAGGTTGGGTTTTGGAGTTGCTTGGAGAGTGTTCGTCGAGAAGTTGCTTTGGGGACAAGGAGCGTTGCGTTGGTGGAGTTGAGTCGAGTGCGCGCGGTGGAACTGCAAGCAAGGGAGCTCGGGTCCGAGCAAGAAGGACGGCGGTCGCGACAGAGTTGCGGTGTGGGGATCGCTCGTCTCGTCGCGCCCCAGCCAGCCAGCAATTCCCCTCCCCCAGGGCATCAACAATTCCCCCTTTCCCCCGCGCTGAGATAGTGCAAAAGGGGGCCCCGTTCCCACCCCACTCCAAACGTGGTGCCAACGAAACCGCCAGGAGCACGAGTCGGGCACAGCGCAGCACGGCCACATTTGCGGCTTGCCCGCCAACGCGTCAACGAGGACGCGGGTAACCTCCCCGTCTCGCGGACCTGGCCGCTCCTCCAGGTCACGCGCACATTTGCCATACGGCCCGTCTGCCTCCTTGTCTGTGAGGTGGTTCTTTCCTTGCTTTTGTGTAAATGTGTGTTGCGCCATCTGTGAAGTAGAACTGTGTAAGTGTTGCCGTGTGTACGCGTTAGTCGGTTGTATCACATTTGCTTTATGTGCATTTCGATCTGTATGGCTGTATATACGTGCTTTCCGTGTGTCGCGTAATAAAGTGCTTGCATGTTGAACTGTGCCCGTCACTTCGTCTCCTTCCTGTAATGACTCTCCATCCTGCTTCACGTAAAGGGTTCGTAGTGGGCTTAATACGCCCGGTAATTAATCGGAACCGTCGAGGCCGACGATAACACCGCTTGGTTATCACTGAGCACGGAACGGACCGCTTAAGCAGTTTCGTGTCCGGGAGTCGGCCTGTGGCTGTGTACGATCGCCCGGTGACCATTCGCGCAGGTACTTAGGTAGATCGAATTTGGCGAGCAACCCTATCCTACGCGGTGGCCGATTGGCACGATTGTGGTGAGGTCGAAAGGCCCACCCGTGACTAGCTCCGGCGTTGTCGAGAGGGTCACGACTGAATGTCCGTCCGTGGGCGACGTGCGCGATTCGAGTTACGTGGCCGTTCCACGCCGCGGGCGCGAATTCGCAACACTGGTGTCCGGGGAGTCGGGAAACAAACTCTCCCCGCCTCCAAGCTAAATTCACGGGAATCGGTTCAGGGTGAGAGGAGCGAACCGCGATTCCTCCAAATTAGAGCAATTAAAATTAACCCCTTACGAGAAATAAGATAGAGTCTCCAAGGCGAGCGGAGCCGGGGGTATTAGAGATGGATGTAGAATGTGTAGAATCCATGGTCCAGGACGGAAATCTCCGAGCAGGAAATGTTGTTGTGCAGGAACAAGAACCCCCCACTGAATCCAGAGCTCGAAATGGGCGCAGTGGCTGGGGGTGCGGACGAACGCCCCCAGTGCGAATTCGCCCACGGATCGACGATGGAAATGTTTGAGGCATTGATGAGCAAGAATGGATACAAACACAAATGAAATGAAGGCGAATTTGAAGGAAGAAATGAGAGAAATGCGGGTGAGATGCAGAACATGGGCCGAAGCCTGCAGGCGGCATGAAGGCAATAACAGGGAGCTCATAATGGCGGCGCACGTGTGGGAGCGAACAAGCTGGGAGGGATGCAACGGTTGTCAGGCCGCAATGGAGGCGGTGAGGGCAAAATAATTCGGGGAGACGTGTTGGGCGAGAAGCGTGGAGGTGACGGAAAAAGTGACGGTGACCGAGAGGGAAAAAACTAAATGGGGAGACCGAAAACGTGTGAGACGAGACACGAGGTGACGACAAAGGAAATAAAATATG
Organism: Eptatretus atami; assembly: GCA_035128595.1. Classification (NCBI taxonomy): domain Eukaryota; kingdom Metazoa; phylum Chordata; class Myxini; order Myxiniformes; family Myxinidae; genus Eptatretus; species Eptatretus atami. Next base: position 81,630,025 of record CM068962.1, on the reverse strand, counting down.
GAGACAAGGAGGTAATGGGTGAAGAGGTGACTGAGTGGCAGAGACACGGGAATAGAGGTGAATTGGACGGGTTAAAGACGCCACACACACACGGAGTTAGTGGAGGACGATGAGGGTGAGCTCGGCGGAGCGTGTAGGGACCCGGTGCGAGCAGCTGATGGCCTCCTCCAGGAACGAGGGGAGGAGTTTGCCCCTTGAAGCGAATCACGACCAGGTGGGTTCGGTCGTGCCAAGCGGAGTTGAGGGGCGAGTGCTGTGAAAGGTGCACGCCGAGCTTGGGGTATAGAGGCCCAAGAAACCCTTGGGGTGGCACAAATCCCCAGTACGGTGGTCCCGGTGTGTGTGTGTCGAGGTGTGTGTTTACAAGTGTGGCGAAATGTTGTGCTGCAACGCGCAACATCGCGTGGGTGAAAGGCGTTGTGTGAAAGGGACGCGCGTGTGGAGTAAAATGGTGTGCGAGGCTGCGAGTGGCCGAAGTGCATGCCTCCCAGCACACCGTGTGTGGATGAGACCCCGTGTGTGATGAGGCCCGCGGGTGAGTGCCCCCGCGTGTTGTGTATGGTGTGTGTGAGGGAAACGGCACGAGTGAGTGAGCGCGAGTGTGAGGGGTCGTGTGTGTAAGAGAGCGGTAATGTAAGGGAGATGACCGGTCGGCATGCGGGAGCACGCAGCCGCGTCTCCCGGGGTGAATGTGATAGAGTGGTGTATGGGCGTCGTGACACGCAGGTGTGCGTGGGTGGAATGGAGACGACGACGGCGACAGGGAGACGAGGG
>CM068962.1:81609364-81628457 GCA_035128595.1 Eptatretus atami | reverse complement strand
AGCACGAGGTAGTTAGGGGAAGTAGTGAGCAGGATGGCAGGATTCAGCAATGTGTGAGTTGCGAAGTATGGAATGGAAAGTGTACTTGTTGAGTGAGTGAGGCCAGCGGGTCTGAGTGAATGGAGTGATTGTGGAATCATGGGTGCCGAGTGTAGGTGATTGGGAGGAGGAGTGTATTACCGCGACGAGGGCTCAGGGTAGTGTAAGCGAAGTCGCTGGGTTATTTCATTGAAAATCGGAAGTCGTTTAGCTTGTGGTGGGATGTAGCTCGATACCCCTGTTGGAGGGAGTGAGAGCTGTTGAAGGAACTGGCGCGATCGGCTGCGAAGGTGAGTACGTGAGTGGGTCACGGGAACCGGCTAAGTTGGGGACCACGAAGTGGTAGGCAGGGCCATGGGGGGGGGCGGGATGCGTAGAGTGCCCGTGCGCCGATGATGCCGGCCCGGGGCGCGTTAGGGTGGCGTGTGTGCATGGGTGACCTCGGAAAAGGGGCGGGGAGCCCTGCACGTTGAGTGTTCAGGGGGTACGGGACGACTCGGTGTTTAGGGGAGTGATTAGGCTCGAGGCAGTGTAGTGCGGGGTGCACATTGGTTAGAGATGGCAAGATGGGTAGTTCTGCAAGAGGGCAGCGTCATGCCATGAACGGCAGGGCACGAGAGAAAATTGGGGGCAAGGCCCGAAATTCTGACGCAGGAGACCAACACACACGCGTCGGGATCTTGCGTTGCTAGAACATCAAGGTTCACGACGTAGAGGCGTTGTCTGAATGCCCGGGCAGTTTTTAAAGAGAAGCTATCTTACGGTAGATAGGCAGAGATGTACCAGCCATCATCCTTAGCTCATCATCTGTGGCCTGAGCCATTTGGTAAATCGCTGAGTCATCGGGAGGGCCATCCTGAGCCTTCGTGTAGAGCGCTGACAGGACGCTAGCTCTCCTTCATTCCCTCCGGAAGGGACGATAGGGGTGTGAGGAGTAGGCTAGGAACAGGATAGGATAGCCGAAGCAAGACAGTAAGGGGGTTAGGGCACGACTTTATAGTGGGGAAGTAAAAATAAAAACAACAAAATAAGTTGGGGCTAAATTGGGTTTTAACAATTAAGGAGTGGGTATGGACAGTGACAGGAAAGGCGATAGGTGGGAGGGAGAAGGTAGGTAGGTCGAGCCCGCTTCCGAGTGGCCAGCAACCCAGCATCCCTCATCAAACTGCACTGCACGGAAGCAGGCTGGCCAACTCATCGGCTGTTGTTTGCTGCGAGGCCTGTACAGCCGGATGTCTGCAGTTTTTCTGCAAGGCTCGTGCCAGGTCATACTTCACTGCCGGCTGTGTTGCCTCTGCTTTGCATGCATGCATGCCCACTGCCCACATCATCAGTTTGCCCCGTTCAATTTTGCTTTGCCCCCCCCCCCCCGTTCATTCATGTGCGCCAGGACGTTGTCGCGAAGTTTGCAAGAACTGTCCTGTGGCAGCTACAACACGGGCCGCAAGTGCGGCCGTGCGCCCGGTTGACTTTTGTTCTTGCTCCCTGCAGAGTCCATGGATCCTGGGCCATGTTTTCGTGTGAATTTATAAGGTTAGTTGATTTGTATATGATCGCCCCCGCGCATGTCTGTCTAGCGCGGCATTTTATTTAAGTCGTCTGAATGAGTGGTTTGTTTAGTTAGTTACTAGCCTCAGGTTATTTATTTTGGGGACACGAATACATGAATGTCGCACTCAGGGATCCGTAGGTAAAACGTACTAGGTGAGAACTACACATGATGGCAACGAGAATTTGACGACTCGGACGAGTCTGTAAAAGGGGAGGGGGTGTGTTACGGCTGTGAAATTTCGCCTTACACCATAGGGCCGCAGGTGAGATTCTCGATAGGTACATTGTAGTTAGCCCAAACCGTTGTATAGAGGGAATTTATGTGATCATCCGGGCTGCGACGCTTTGAGTAGCCATTTTTTCTTTCTATCTTTATTTTGAACCAACCACGTCTCCAACCGCCATCAACACAACACACTTAACCACCACGCCAGCCTCGTACACTACAACCACGCTCCACCCCGACAACCACAACGCCAACCTCACCACAGAAGACCCATCCACCACCTTCGCCTTTACCTTCACGAATTCATCCCACTCATCCAGCTTTCTACGGCATTCCCGCACACCTGTGAACACTGAACGTCGGGCTGTCTCGGGCGTTCGGATTGGTGCGAACGCACCGAGCCGCGAGCGGAATGGCGCCTTTCGAGGGGAAAATTCGGATCAGAACGCTTCACGACATTCTCCTCCGTCCAATTAGCGAGCGCGGCGGCTTGGCCCCGCCTCCAACGTGTGTATGTGAAGTCGTATATGCAAATTTTAGGATCAGGAGAGTTCACGCCCATTTTTGCCGACCAATGGCTGACAAGGGGGGGGGCGTGGCCCCGCCTCCAATCGCGTTCTGATCCTAAATTTGCATATTGGCTGCTCCCTGCCGCTATAAAAGGCGAGCGCAAGCGAATCGAGAGAGTTGGTTTTGGAGTTGCTTGGAGAGTGTCGTCGAGAAGTTGCTTTTGGGACAAGGAGCGTTGCGTTGGTGGAGTTGAGTCGATGCGCGCGGGGAACTGCAAGCAAGGGAGCTCGGGCCGAGGCAAGAAGGACGAGCGGTCGGCGACGAGGTTGCGGTGTGGGGGATCGCTGTCGTCTCGTCGTGGGACCAAGCCAGCCAGCCATTCCCTCCCAGGATCAACAATTCCCCTTTTCCCCCGCGTGAGATAGTGCAAAGGGGGCCCCGTTCCCACCCCATCCAACGTGGTGCCAACGAAACCCATCAGGAGCACGGAGTCGGGGCACAGCAGCGCGGCCACATTTGCGGCTTGCCCGCCAACGCGGCACGAGGACGCGGGTAAGACTCCCCGGTCTCGCGGACCTGGCCGCTCTCCAGGTCACGCGCACATTTGCCTACGGCACGTCTGCCTCCTTGTCTGTGAGGTGGCTTCTTTCCTTTGCTTTTGTGTAAATGTGTGTTGGCCGTCTGTGAAGTATAACTGTGTAAGTGTTGCCGTGTGTACGCGTTAGTCGGTTGTATCACATTTGCTTATGTGCATTTGATTCTGTATGCTGTATATACGTGCTTTCCGTGTGTCGCATAATAAAGTGCTTGCATGTTGAACTTGTGCTTTCGCTTCGTCTCCTTCCTTGTAATTGACTCTCATCCTGCTTCACGTAAAGGGTTCGTAGTGGGCTTAATACGCCCGGTAATTAATCGGAACCGTCGAGGCGACGATAACACGCTCGTTATCACTGTAGCACGGAACGGACCGCTTAAGCGGTTCTGTCCGGAGTCGGCCTGTGGCGTGGTACGATCGCCCGGTCGACCATTCGCGCAGGTACTTAGGTAGATCGAATTTGGCGAGCAACCCTATCCTGCGCGGTGGCAATTGGCACGATCGTGGTGAGGTTAAACCCCACCTGACTAGCTCCCGGCGTTGTTCCGAGAGGGTCACGACTGAATTGTCTGGGCGCGACGTGCCGCGATTTATACGTGGCGTTCGACGGCCGCGGGCGCGAATTCGACAACTATATTATATATATATATGTGTAACATATATATATATATATATATATATGTAATATTATCATGTATATGTTATATATAATATATATATATTATACATGCATGTATTAGTTCTAGAATATATTACACATACTTGTATTAGTTACATATATTAGTATTCAGGATGCACAGTCTGCTTCACTGCTCATCTGTAAAATTGCAGCAAAGTTGAAAGATTATCCTGAGATCAGAAAATTGTCAACAAGTTATGAAACATTGTTTGGGGTGTTTTATCAAATTAATCAAATTTTCTCTCGATTCACATGTGATTATTCATTGCGCGGTTTTAAAAACAAGTTCCTTTATCTTCACAGACATGTTCAGTTAAGGTCATGTTCTTGTTGTTGCGAAATAAAAATCAATCTTATGTCAAGTAGAAAATAAATACTTTCACATGTTGATTCCTATGTTTTCTGTGACTTGTCTTGCTTGGGCGACAAGTGTACCCTATTAGTGATGATGGACAGGTAATGGGAACATAGATGTTGTTTCCAGAATACTTTGAACCGCCAAAAGGACACGCCAAAAACTCAAAAGCTTTTAACTTGAATTCGCGAGTATAGTTGTGTGTTTTACGCTGAAAGAAGGGAGGGTGACGGTACAGATTGTGGTGCAGTGTCTGGGAATGATGAATGGCAGGATCGTGATTAAATACACCTGCAGGTAACATCGCACTTCTCACCGAGAACAAAATGGGGTCAGGAAATGCCGGAGGTAACACCCGGCCGTGAAAGGGATCCGATGCGATTGCACTGTGCATGTTGGACCATTGTCTTAATCCATACGAGGTGTTTAAGGAATCCACAGCGAGAGCTCACCGAGGTACCCAAACATGTGAATTGACATTCTCCCACGCATATCATAAAGTGATGCACCAGATATGGTCCATGGAATGATAACTTTCTGAGAAAAGCAGTTTTTAAAAAAGAGAGGAAGCGGTGAAAGAAAAACCTCAGAAGAGCTGAAAAGCGGAGCAATTTGTTTTTTTTGCAACATTATTGGGTGCAAGACTTTAAAGTTCTAAACAACGGCACTCTAAGTTATAATTTGTAATTTCAAAGCAACAAAATCTTAGCTTCTAACCACTTACAAAGCTTTCATCTACAGTCTGATGGAGTACTGCTCCCCCCTGTGGGGTGGTGCTTCTGCCTCACACCTTGCTTGACGTCACGCTGTGGAAACTAAGGCTTTTAGTACCAATGGTATCTCCCGCGTTGGATCTGAGTCTTTGGGTCTCTCACTCTCACACCGGAGGCAGGTCGGTGATCTTTATGTCTTGTACCGTCTCCTCTCTGGTCTTGCCTCCTGCTCTGTCTGTGCTCTGTCTGTGCTCTGCCCCTCCCCCCCTATATTTCCACAGGGCACTCAAGGTCTGCCAAAAAAACCCTTCTGGTGAAACTGCCAAAATCAAGAATCACTGCTCACCTTCACTCTTTCATTCCTCTTTTTTCCTACCTCTCGAATAAACTCTCACATTCTCTTCAACACCATTCCTCTCTCCAGGTCTTCAAAACAGCTGTTCGCCATAATCTCTTATCTTCCCCCATCCAAAACCTTGATCTTTTCAACCCCCGTTAATCCACCCCAGAGCCATCTCCTTCAAATTCCCTGCTGTCCTTCCTGATAGTCACTGTCGTGTCCATCTTGTTTACCCTGTGTACCCTGCCCCATCCCTCTCTCTCACTCTCTCTCTCTCTCACACAGATCTCCAATTGTCTCTATTCCCCACTGTTTTGTGCTTCCCTCTCCCGTCCCTCCTCTCCTGCTCCCCTTGTTATACGTTCTGTGTGTTTGCTCTTGTACGAGCCTCGACATTGTATGCAAAAAAAATAATCTGTCCATCTATTACACCTTAAAGGTCAGTAGGTCAGTGAAGCTTGTGCCAGACTTATAATGTCGTCAGGAAACAATAATTACACCAAATATGATCCACATCACGCGTACTTTGTATCAGTAATCAATATTACGATGAGTGGAGTTCAGCCTGAAGAACTGGAACCGAATCTCTAAGCATCCATATCATCCTTCGATATGCCTTAAAAAAGAGAACTTATTACAAATTTTTGATTGGATTTGGAATGTGTTTCATTGAAAAAATGGAAAGCATCTTCGAGCTCGTAAAAGTTGTTTGACCTGCTTTGTGCGTCCATCTGAATCAAGGATGTGTTAGGCTGGAAACAACAACTACATGTGTCTGTCCATTATCTACCATTGTCCTTGAAGTTCATGTGAGAGCACGAGATTAACTTATGTCTTTGTCCCACAAGTATTAGCCAAAGGAGGGCCCATTCAAACTCGAATTATAAATGGAAAAAACAATAGTAAAAACATCTAATGAGCTCCTATACTTCGATACTAAAAGTGTGCGTGTGTGTGTGTTGTGTCTGTGTGTCTGTGTGTGTGTGTGTGTGCGTGTGTGTGTGTGTTCTTTCACTGTCTTTCGACAAGCGTTACATAAACCAACCTGTGTTCTATTTCGGTTGCCTATCGATGTCACATCGCCACCTAGAGGGGATGTACGAGACACCCTGCAGTGTGCGCCATTGAAGTCAGTTGGGGTGCTGGAGCAGATGGAATGCACAGCTTGCATGCGTGCATCCCGTATGTCGGTGACAGCCATGAACAAATGAGTGCTGCTTTCGCACTTCAGAGGCTTTTCCTTCTGAAGAGATGTTGGATCATGACAAATTGATGGAGCTGCCATCATGCTCTGAAAATATTTCCAAATATATGTATTATATATTATATATATATATATATATTATATATTATATATATTACTTATTATTCTATGTATATATTGAGGTATATTTATGTACATGTATATATACATATATAATGATATAATATATATGTACTGTACATATATATGTATAAAGATATCTATATATATAATATATATATTATATATATATATACACATAAGATTACCCCCATATATACATAGAAGTAATAAGTATATATGAGGCCCCACGAGGAGTGATGTAAGCGACATTTTTTAATGATGTGAGATGATAGGCTCGGATGATAGGTAAGGTAAAATAGTGCTATATGGCATTAACTCCAAAATGGCCAATGTGTCCTTACATCACTCCTCCTCGCGAACCTCATATATGTATGTATGTGATATATATATATATTATATATATATATATATATATATATATATATATATATATATATATATATATATATATTTGTGCGGTTGTCTACTGGTGTTGCGCAGTGGTTAGGGCAGTGGCTTGGGACCCAAAAGCTCTGAGTTCAAGCCCGTTGGGACACTGAAATATATATATATAGATATATTATATAATATATATATATTATATATATAAAAAACAAGTCGAAACACCAGGGGGTTGATCAGCTGCATCCTTCGGAGTCGGCGAATGAGTACAGTTGTACTGGGCCTGGTGTATGCCCCGGTTAAATAGGTGTACCATATCCTGTGTGTCGTAAGAGGCGACCAGGGTTGCGTCAGGAAGGGCATCCGGCGTAAAAACCTATGCAAATCATTATGCGGACAACAAAACGAATTTCCATACCGGATCGGTCGAGGCCGGGTTACCAACGCCGCCACCGTACCGTGTGGTCAGCGAGGTACCAGTGGAAATTGTGCTACTGCTGGGCGAAGGAGGAGAAGGAGACGGGGAAGGTGAGTCGGAGGCAGTGGGAGAGGGGGAAGGTAGAAGTGTGCAGGTGAGAGTTGGAATTCGGGAGAAGGATGTTGAAGATGGAGCCGCCAGGCAGGAGAGAAGAGGAAGGCAAAGAAGAGGTTCATGGATGCGGTGAAGGCGGACATGCGGGTGGTTGGAGTGTCAATGGAAGATGTGGAGGATAGAGTGAAATGGAGACGTTTGATCCGCTGTGGCGACCCCTAACCCTAACGGGAGATAGCCGAAAGAAGAAGAAGATATTGTTGCGGTTGTGGAAATTCACAGAACATCATTCAGGTTCCCCGAAGATTAGTTATTTCGATAAGTATGTGATTCAGGTTAGAACCCCCACCGATATGTAAAGGGCATTGTTCGTGTGCCAGGCTGTGAATCTTTGAGGTAGTAATTATTCTTTTCTGTCTTTTATTTTAAAACATCGCAACACCGCCATCTCCTCGACGAACAACGCCATCTCCGAGCCAACCATTATCTCCTACAACGCGAACAAACATCGCAACCATCATCTCCTACAACACAAAACATAACAGCAACCGTCATCTCACACACCTTAACACCGCATATATCTCGACGTGGTCGGGTCCCAAGCTAACTCACAGTCAATATGGGTTAGGGATTCGCACGCCGGGCGGCGTGGCCGAACTTGTTCAGTTGATCGATCGCCGGGGGGTGCACTTGCCGGCCGGAAATATCTGTCGTGACCCTCTGTGTCGGACTAACCGCGGGAGACAGTCACCGGGGTGGGCCCCCTTTCGGCTCTAACATCCGTGCCAAATCGGGCACCGGCGCGGGTGGGATAGGGTTGTTTCGCCAAACCGACCTACCCCGGTAAGTGACCCGCGGGATGTAAGACCGGGGAGGGCGATCGCCACTCGCCTGGCAGGTGTCGGACTGTTCGGACACGCGCGGCTTAACGGGTCCGTTCGTGCTATCGGGGTAGAACCGAAAGCGGTGTTATTCGTCGGCGCTATCCGGGTCGACCGGGCGGCGCTGCGTATGTAATTATCGGTGCGCGTATAAGGCCACTCGAACCCTTTTTACGTGAAGACAAGACTGAGTTCAAATTTAGAAGAACGAGCGAAACCGGGCAAGTTCAACAGTAAGACCATGTTATCGACGACAACACGGATAGCGAACAATATACAGCATACAGTAAGAATGGCAATGAAGAATGTACGTTGTAACGTGCTGAATACGAACGCAAAGGTTTATTTACTGCACTTAAACAGTTCTATTTACAAGACACGGGCCACAACACGCATTCCACAAAAGCAAAGGAAATAAGACCCTCACAGCAAGGAGTCGACTGGGCCGTGGGCCTATGCGCGTGGAACCGCTGGATGAGCGCCGGTGCACGAGACGAAGGGTTACCGCGCCGCTCGTGGCGAGCGCAAAATGTCGCTGCATAAGCGGACGGCGCCAGTTTCGTTGACATTGCTTGGAGTAAAGTGAGAGGGGCCATTTTTCGCACTCTCTCGGCGCGGGGAAAGGGGGAATTGTTGACGGCTCTGGGGAGGGGTATGGCTGGCTTTGCTTGAGTCCCGTCGACGAGCCGATTCACGTGAACCCTCCCCCCGGTCGAGTGGCGACCGCCGTCTCCTCGCTGCCCGGACCGAGCTCCGGTTCTCCTCAGCGATCTCCTCGCAGACGTTCCACCTCCGTAGCCGTTCCTCAAAACTCATCTAGCCCGCAGGCAGATTCCGCATCGCCTTGTTTCGTGTCCAAGAACCCACCATCAATGTCAAATTTTTCGGATCAAAACGTGACTCAGGGCGGAGCTACGCTGCACGATTGGAATGGAGAAAAGGGGCGTGAATTTCCTTGATCCAAATTTTAGCATATTTGATTTTCTCTCAGTTTTTGGAGGCGCGGGCAAGCCGCCGGCTTCCTAAAATTGGATGGAGTAAGATTAGGCAGTTGTAGCATTCTGATCCGAATTCTCCATCGAAAACGATATTGCACTCGCGGCTTCGTGTATCGCTGAAAAGTGCCCAAGATGCCCGACGCTCGTGCCACAGGTTGGTGCGGGAATGGGCGTAGGAAGAGGGTGAAGGTGTGGAGGGTTTCAGGTCGGTGGCCGATTGATGATGGTTGGATGGCGTGATGTGAGGTTTCGGAGGGAGTGGCGAAGGTAGGTTGTGGCTTGCTGGCGTGTTGTTGTTTGTTGACGGTTGGAGCGTGTTTGGTTCAAAAATAAGGTAGAATCAGAAAAGACGGCTAAATCAAAATGGATCGCAGCCGAATGAATAATTAATCTTCCATCACTAAAAATGGGTTTGGGGCTAAACTATAACATGTAACTTCAAGAAAATCCAGTCCCTACGGGACCTGAATTGGTGGTTGCGAATTTTCACAGCGGTACACTACGCCAAATCCGTCCCTACCCTTTTACAGACTCGTGCCGATGTCGTCAAATTCTCTGGCTGACATCTGTGTAGTTTCTCCGCTCTAGTACAGTTTACTACGGATCCCTGAGTGCGAGCATTCAATGGTAATTCGTGTCCCAAAATAAGATACCTGAGGGCTGAGTAACTAACTATAACTAAAACGGCACTCAACACAGACGACTTAAAATAAAGTTGGCCGCGCTAGACAAGACATGCCGGGGCGCACACTCATTTTACAATGACATCTTAACACTTAACCTTATATTTACACAACTACTCTTCTTCCATGGCCCAGGATCAATGGACTCTGCAAAAAGAAAGCAGTTAGCAGGGGAGCCAGGCTTGCGTTCGATGCAGTGTCTGGCTCAGCATATGAGTGACAGGTGGAACAGTGGCACGTGAGGCTGGCGTCATACACACACGGAGTCCTAGGACTCCCACCTTGTTTTGAAAATGAAACACAGTGAACCATCAAACGTTAGCATGGGCTCACAACGTGCAGTCTCCGTGCCGAGCCTAACGGTGGCACACGCATGAGCACAACGATGGATGGATTGGATTGGATGAATGCATGATGGATGGAAACGCAAACAAGGTGCACGGGCCCGCCATGGGCCCGATGTGTTGTAGCTGCCCAGGCAGTTCTGTAGCTTGCAAATCTGTTGCTTGTCTGGCGCAAGGGCAATGACAACGGGGGGCAAAGGCAATTGAAGGGCTGGTGCACATGGCAGTGGGGCCTGGCATGGCAAAGAGGGCCAGGAGGCAGGCATGGCAATAAAAAAGGCCGTTGTAGCAACAACAGCGGCAGTAATGACTTGCTCGGTCATTATATGTGGTTATATGTTAAAGAAGACAGCGTCGGACACGTCCGACTGGCACAGGCTTGCAGAAAACAGCTGCAGACGAAGTTGGCGCACAGGCCTTGAAGTAACGGCCATCGCAGATGAAGCGACCAAGCCTTTGCATTTCAGTGGAGGGTGGTGGAGGGGAAGTGCGGTGGTGTGCAGTCGGAAGGCGCGGGGCTCGGGACCTATACCTGTCCCCACTTATGTTGTTGCCTGTCACTGTACAATGACCACGTCCATTAATTTGAAAAACTGCATTTAGCACAACTAATTTTTTTTATTCGTTTTTTCATGTATTATCCTACTTCCCCACTACAAATTGTCGCCTAACCCCTTTACTGGTCTCTGTTACGGCTAATCTATCGTCCTAAGCCTAACTCCCACCCTACGTTCCTTCCGAGGGGAATAAGGTGAGGCTGGCGTCTGTTGTGAGGCCATGAAGCTCACGATGGCTATCCAGACTTCAGCGATTAAACCAAAGTGGGTCCAGCGGCCACAAACGTGAGCGAGGGATGGGATGGTGAGGAGGTGTACAACTCTTAATTAAACTATCTTAACGCTTTTAAATACCAGGGCTTTCAAGAAGCGCCTCTCGCTTAGCTATCGTTCTAACAACCAGATTCAGTCGCTGTGTTGGTGTCCTTACCAATTCGGCTCGGCTGCCCAATTTTCCTTCCGTGCCGATCACACGGATATCATGGCTGGGACGCGTTAGGCTTCCCTTTGGCTGGGCACTACCTCTGCCGATTCTTCTCAAGCTATGGCACCCGCGGCACTTACACTGCCGTCGACTACAGCTCCCTAAACACGGGGGAGTGCCCATCCAATGTGCAACTCCCTGAAGATCGCTCACCGTGGAGGCTGGCTTCGCCGGGCCTTTCCGGGGTCACCCGGTGCCCACAGCACTTCCGCACGATGGCTAATGGCCACGGGGCCGTCCGACCATGCGGGGCGCAAGACGCCGTGCCACTACGCTATCCCGGCCCCCATGGCCCTTTGGGCCTCCAGGCCGACTTATCCGGTGCCGGGGTAACCACTCAGCATACTTCACCTTTCGCAGCAGCTCCCAGCGCGTCAACAGGGCTCCTGCACCCTCCAAAAGAGGTTTTTCAGCTAACACACTCCCCACAGCAAACGACCTCCATTTTTTTCAATTTAACTAGACAGCTAACTGCTCTACACTGACGGGGTCTTGCGGAATCACTCTCCCCCAATACTCATCGCACGGTGCATTCCCCATATTGCTCCATTACTATACAGACGGGCTCACCCAGCTCATCATGTCACAACACAACTCACCACTGCTAAACAAGATCAGATGCGCGGCTGGGAATCCTGCCATCCTTCTAACTACGTCCTAATAACTCAATAGCTCAACGTCATCGCCTTTAACCTATAGCACGTTCCTTTTAACATACGTAGTAATACGTCCTCACATCATCGAAAGTCTGTCACTGTCCTCCAACATCATGAAAAAATCATGTTCCCAAACTTAAATCTTGTACTACAGTCTCCTGCTATCCTAAATCCATTCAGAGAGAGGCCATGAGGACTTACGCCTTGCCGACATGAGAAGGTAGGCTAACTAACCTCACTAACTAGTTCCATACCTGTGCCCTGCTAAGGGGGTAGTCACCCTTACCCGGGGAATCCTGTTCAGCCGAAGCGGAGCTTGCTTTTGGTGTAAAAAAAAAGAAATTGTTTATCGAAAATACGCGCAAGGCAGCTGGCACTACCAGTCGCGCAGCTTGGGCACTTGCCGTGAGTCATGCAGCTGCAAGTTACCCGTGTGCTGTTGGACGGAGCATCCTGGCAGGGATTAACGCCTCTGCCGGATTCCAGCCAACACGTAGAGCCATGACTACCAAGCGGGGCAGGCAACGGAAAAGAAACCTGCAGTCTCGAGGGGGTTCCCCAGCGCAAACATGGTGCTCTGGCCCGTTGGACTTAACACAAAGCTGCGTGGAGAACCGTCGCGGTACAAATCGTTTACTCTGCTACACTTTGTCCGTTTCCCGCGGGGAATGGCAATCCACGCGTGCGTTTCGGACCGGGCTTCACGTGGTCCCGCAGCGAGCACGGTGGCGGCCTCGTGCGTTCATCAGCAACGGACCTCGGCGCTCGGTGCTGCTTGGGTGAACGCCCACGGCGGGCGTCCCCGATTACAACGATCGGCCGCTCCTGGCTTTGTCTCTCTCTGTCGCAGGTCGTCGTCGGCCATTGCCCACACCGTGCGAACCACGGTGTAGACGCTGCGTGTCAGCGAGCTGCACTCTCCACCCATTAAACGTCACAGTCACAGACGTGAGACCGGGGCGGGCGCGGCTGCTGCTCACACGGCGATCCGAGACATTCCTTACAAAACAGAAGTCACAACACACGGTCTCCTACACTCGGGCGCATCCTCAACTCGCGCCATTTCCTCACAACAAATGGTTCCACTCACTACGGCGTGCCTCATTACACACAGCGTGATGCTGGGAAGCCAACGCACTTCGGCCACTCGCAGCCTCGACACCATATTTAATCAAGTGGCCACGCGTCCCTTTCACAGAACAGCCTTTAACACACACGCTTTGCGTGCTTGCAGCACGCATTTCGCCACAGCTCGGGACACACACTCGACAGACCAGCCGGGACGAACACGCTGGGGATTTGTGCCACCGGCGCCAAGGGTTTCCTCGGGGCTCTATACCCCCAGCCGCGTGCAACCCGTTCACAGCACCCGTCTCTGCGAATCGCTCGACAGACGAACTCATCCTGGTCGTGGACCGCTCAAGGGGGCTAAACTCCTACGCCCTCGTTCCTTGGAGCAGCAATTCGCATAGACGCAGAGATGCCGTTACACACATCATCCAGCGCCCCCTGCATGGTCCTCCACTAACTTCATGATGTCGTGTGTGCGTCTTTAACCCCATCCAAATTCACACCTCTATCGCCTCGTGTCCATATTTTTATTTCCGTCTCTTCCTTGTTATCTCCCCTCGTGACGTTCACGCGTCACCTGTCGAGCGGCCTTAGTTTTTTCCCTCTCAGTCCACCGCGGATCACTTTTGCTGTCACGGGACCCTCGCCCAAGCACTTCGAATTATTATCTTTCTCAACTGCGCCGCGCCTTCCGACCGCGGGCCTGGCAGACGGTTGCACCCTGCGCCCGGCTCCCAGCTCGTCGCAGTCCACAAACCTGGCGTCGCCATTACGCACTTCGGGACGCCTGTGCTGTTTGCCTTCATGTCCCTGTGTTCAGCTTCGTGCCCATTTGGCTGATTCTCTATCTTGCGTTTCGGCGCGCCGCATTTTTCTTCATGTTTGTTTGTGTTTGTGTCCTTCTTTTTTTTTTTTTTGTTCATCCGGATGAGCCTATTTATTTTGGATCGGGTTTGTTTTCTATTTTTCAGCCATGGAGCGATAGCTGGGCATGCTCGGGTGCAAACGGTGGATAGACGATTGTTCCGCCAGGATTAGGGGGGTGTTGGCGGCGAGGGGGGGAGGGGGAGGTGGTCGATAGAACACACGCGGCCTCGTGCCGCTGCCTGCTGCGCCCATTTCGGGTTTGGGTTCGGTTGGGGGGTGGGGGAATTGTTTTCTGCACACCAATTGTCTGCTGGGGTCTTACATCCTGGGGCAGTGGATCCTACATTACGACATGTACATTTCTAATACGCCCGGTCCAGTCGCCTTGAGCGCATCTTATTCACGTAAACGGTTAATTTAGCCTGCCTCGTAATTTGAGGAAATCGGGGTGCTCTCTCACCCTGGATCCGATTCCCGTGTGAATTTAGGCTCGGAGACAGGAGGGTTGTGTTTTCCCGCTCTCTGACACAGTGTTGTCGAATGTCGGCCGGCGCGGCGTGCCGAACGGCCACGTGATCATCGAATCGCGGGCCTGGCGTCGCCCACTCGACGGGACAATTCTGTCGATGTATCCTTGCGGACTACAGCAGGGATAGCCAGTGCACGGGTGGGCCTTTCGGTCCTCAGCCACGATCGTTGGGGCCAATCCGGCAACACCGCAGGGGGATAAGGGATGGTTTCGCCACGCGACCTACTAATACCTGGCCGCCCACGGGACTGATGGTCAACCGGGGCGATGGGACGCTGCGCAGGTCGTACTCGGACAGCGCTTAAGCGGTCCGTTCGTAGCGTATCGGGGATAACGAGCGGTGTTTATATCGGCACTCTCAGATGTTATGATTAATTATGGGCGTAATCAGGCCCACACGAACCCTTTAGTGAAAGCAAGATGGAGGTTCAATTAAAGAAAGAGAAGCGAAACGGGGCAGGAAGGTTCAACAAGTAAGCACATTTTAATTCACGACACACGGTTATAGACACATATACACCCATAACAGTAAGCAATGTACAAAGAAAGAATTACTACGCGAATACAAGGCAAAGGTTTGATTTACAGATGCACTTAAACAGTGTCTATTTACAAGAACGGCGCCACAACACGCATTCAACACAAAAGCAAAGGAAAGACCCCTCAAGCAGGGAGTCAGACACTGGGCCGTGGGGCCTAATGCGCGTGGAAACCTGGATGAGCTGGCCAGGTCTATCGAGACCGGAAGGGTTAGACCCCGGCCCGCTCGAGAGGGTGGCGAGCCACGCCAACATGTGCTGCAAGTGGGACGGCGGCGCCGAGGCCAGTCGGTTGGCACTGCTGGAGTAAAAGTGGGAAGGGGCCCCTTTTATCGGCACTCGTCTCAGGCGGGGGAAAAGGGGGAACTGTTGACAGCTTCTGGGAGCAGTATGGTGGCTTGCCTGAAAGTCCAGCGACGAGCGATTGCACTTACCGCGACGTCGTGGCCGACCCGACGTCTTCTCGCCCCGGACCGGAGCTCGGGTTTCTCCTAAGCCGATCTCCTCGCAGCAGTTGCCTCGTAGCGTTCGCCTCAAAATCATTCTGCCCGCAGCAGATCTCCGCTACGCACTTTTAATGGCTCAGGAAACCCACATTGCAAAATTTTCGGATCAAAACGACCTCAGGCGGAGCTCAGCTCGCTGATTGATGGAGGAAAAGGGGCGTGAATCTTCTGATCTCAATAGCATATTCTGATTTCTCTATCAGATGTGTTGAGCGTGGGCCAAGCGCGCCGACGCGCTAATTGGATGGATGAGATGTGGGCGGGTAAAGCAATTCTGATCCGAATTCTCCTCGTAAATAACGCTATTGTGCACTCGCGGCTGCGTGTATCGGTGACGGCCCAAGATAGGCCCGATGCTCGGTCGCCCACAGGTGGTGCGGGGAATGGTAGGAGAGGTGAAGGTGGTGGGGGTTTTCGGCGGTGGCGCAGATAGGCCATCGATGCCGTTTGGAATAGGCGGTGAGGGAGGTTTGGCGGGAGGCGAGTGGTGAGTAGGTGTGGCTGCTGTGGCGTTGTGTTGCTTGTTAGAAGGTTGGATGCGTCGGGTTGTTCAAAATAAGGTAGAACAGCAGAAAACGCTACTCAGAAGGATGCGCAGCCCGAATGAAATAACGTATACATGCCTCTAACAAGGTTTTGGGGATACCTAGTACTGTATCTTGCAGAATACCGGACTCTGCGTTCACTACGGGAACCGGTGATGGTGGTTGCCGAATTTCCATCAGCCGTAAACTACACACACAACACATACACAACAATACACCACATACTACGACACAACACACAGAACACACAACATCACGAGTACATAATGGAAGTACAGGGGACACAGACACAACGAGACAAGAGGACAGGCAGGAGCACGCCGACCCCATACAAGAACGATGTACACACATACAACAGACTCGGTTATCAACACAATCAGACACCACAACACCTAACACCACGCAAGGAGTCTCAGGTGTGGCGATCGAACTGTGACACACAAAATGAGGTGTGCACACACAACACAGGCAACGTTGTTGAGGTGACAACACACATCGCAGTCGGTCGTCTTAATATTACACACACAGACACGCACAACACCAATGACACACACACACATGCACATGACATTCTTTTTTCTCGTGAGGGCAGATTTTTGATGGAGTTGTTACATGCTTTGAATAGGAATACTGTTTAATTGGGAAGACGGGTTAAAGGCTGAAACATGAACTTTGACAGCTTTGTGTAGATTTTTCTTGGTGAAGAGAAGACCCACTTCAATGCACCCAAAGTGGGGACTTGTGTGAACTGCAATCCTCGCGCCGGTTGTATGACGCCTAGCTAGGATCTGACTGTGGTGATGGAACGTGATGCAAGAAGATTAGGGGCTGTGGAGGCTGGTACACTTCACGTGAAGGAAACGTTTGTTTTGGGAGGAGTTTTAGATTGAAACCCAAGTTTTGATATGTTCATACGTCTCGGTGAAAGTGGCTGAACAGATTATGCGAGGCGATAACTTTAAGCAACGCATGGTGACGTCATATGTCACCATGGGTTGTTTGACAGCATATTGTAGGTTTGAGGGTATAGGAAAAATTAAGTAATGTTTTCTCGTTTGGAAAACCGCTTAAATACAATTGATGTGAAACTTTCAAAATGTGATCTCGTCGTGATGGGGAATCAGGACACTAGTGTATTCTTTAAATTTCCAGCAACATTTCAAACCTTGGATTTACCAAGTGGAGACCAGTGGGGGTCTGGGCAGCAGAATTATTTCATTTTTTGGAATCTGGGTTTTTTTCTTTCATTTTTAATAAGGCTGACTTGGCTAATGTTTGGTTGGGTTGAGGAAGGAGGATAGAATCTGAGTGTGAATCCTATCCAGGTTCCTCTGATGACTTCATCTTTTGCTTTTGCTTCAATGTTTTTGATAGGAGGCAGCTCGCCATTTCGTCACAGGAGGATAATACGTTCAATCAAATAAGTAGTGGGCATGAGAAAGGGTAGCAGTTTGTAAAGAACAAGGCAGGGTGCCGAGACTGGATAATGAAACACAATTAGATGGCCATTGATGGTTTCTCACTTTGCTATTGGTTGCTTGATGGTTCAATGTCATCTCAGTCAATTCAAATTTGTCCGTCTGTCTGTATGTTCACTCGTTTTTTGCAAGACCGCTGGGGGCAGCAACACAATTTAACAGACCAAAGTTGATTCCAAGGGCGTTGGTCCTCAGGGTATTTTTCAAAATTCAAACCTCACGTGTTTACACACCCTTTAAGAACAAAGATCCCTAAGACGTCTTGAATCAACACCCTTAAAGAGACTTCAGACCTAAAGCCTTAATACGCCAAACCTTTGAGACCACAAAAACCATAAGGTTGGAGATTTAAACATGAGACCATTAGACTCGGGTCCAATGCGTGAAGATCTGTGAACTAGGAACGATATGATGTATGAATACATCATCTGGCGACGTGACTCATGAACTTATAAATTGCATAACTAATTGCAGATGTAATGCTGTTGTTGGGATTAAATGGTAGAGGAGTTGGTGTGGGGTTATTGGACAGGTACGATAGTGAACCGAGAGCAGATGAGGCGTGGAGAAATTGGAAGTAGAGGTGATGAGGTACATATTGAGGGGAGAAGATTGAGAGGCGGGGGCGAAAGAGAAGAAATTAGCTGGCCTGAGTTATAAGGATCCGCTGGGCGTAGGCTATTGGAGGCTGGTCAAAAGTCGTGTAATTGGCTGGTTTTTATCTTTTTGTTTGGAGTGATCGAATAAGTGCGCAAGGGTCTTTTTCTCAATCCTTGGTCTGGGCTGTCGGAATGGAAGATGTTGATTGATGGGGTGGGAGGTAATGCTTGGAACCCATCAAGATTGGGTTTGTGATGGATAGGTGGACTGCACTGAACGCGAGAAGAGGCGAAGGTTGGTTTTGAGATAAGGCCAGGGAGTAAAACCTCGTGGGTGATTTAAATAGCGTGTTTTAATATATTACTACTAGACTAATGGGTTTAAATTTTATCTCCGACAGTATAAGTTTAGGAGAGTTTTTCGGTAAAGGCACGTTGGGTTCGATTCACGCGGTTGACACCACGCACACCGGTGCTAATTATTTATTTTATCTCGATAATTTATTAAATATTATTCGATATAATACTTATATCCGCGCCCACAGGAAGTACCGAGATTTATACTTCACGGGACTGTACGGACGAGCCGCTCGCTTCCTGTACGATGCGACGTTTAATCGGCCAATTCCGTCGACCAATAACCTTTTATTGCTTAAACAGCCTGGCTAATTTCTGGAACGTGCCGTAGGAAGTCATGGCAGGATAAATGACGCAACGAGCAGTTATTACATTCACACAAGCGGACTTTATTTAATCAGCAAGCATCATGGGGATGGTGACAGACATCAAGAAACACACGGATGATTTTATTATATGTACATGGCATGCATGTAACCAACATATTTACTTAGAAGACAAGGTGCCACAGACAACTTTCATAATCAAAACCGCAGAAAGACAAGCGGGGGCCTGTGCACCTTTTATTCCAACTCGGAGCCTGAGATGACCGAAGTCGTTCACAAGGAGACCCGTTAGCGTACTGGCCCCTGTGGACGGCTCGAAGTTTTCCGGAGTATGGTGACGCCTGTGTCGTTCTGCTTGGCTTGTGACTCTTACAACGCAGTTCAGTCGCTTGGCGGTTGGGGCGGGCTTGGCAGTTTGGGAGCTG
>CM068962.1:81585345-81603921 GCA_035128595.1 Eptatretus atami | reverse complement strand
TCATCAAAATGATTCTGCATAAAATAACAGTGAAGATGGAAACAAAATAATGTCAGAAATCCATTTTCTACCAGTCATGCTATAAACAGGGCCTGAAGACAAACACTGCTCAGACACATTCGAAGACAAACTCCCATTCAGAGACAAACTCCCAACTGGAGACCTACTCCTGTCCGGACATGTCCGGAGCCAAGCTGTCCGGAGACAAACTCCTGTCTGGACATAAATACCGCCAGGACATGTTCGGAGACAAACACAGCCTGGACGCTTCCAGAGGCCCAAGCGGTCGGAGACAAACGACGCTCGGACACGTCCAGAGACAAACTCCCATCCAGACATAACAACTGTCTGGATATGTCCAGAGACAGACAGAGAGACAGACAGACAGACAGACAGACAGAGAGAGAGAGCAATGTGTGAGGAGGGTGCTGCACTATATTTGGAGGGGTAGAGCAAGGATGGGACAAAGCGAGAGAGAGAGAAGAGAGAGAGAGAGAGGTGGGGAAGGGGAGTTAGCAGAGAGAATATGTTATGCTTATGAACACACACACACACACACACACCACACACACACACACACACCACACACACACACATTTACATGCATGCTTGGCTGATATTGGCAATTTTTCAGGAATCTGCAGGTTGGAGTCAGTGTGATTACCGACTATAGTATGTCCTGCAGATACAATGCAAAAACCTTGAGTAGTTTTCACCGAAAAATAACGTTGCATTTATATGGATGTTTCAGGGATATGTTCACAAACATTAATCTTCACAAACAGCTGTGTGAGACGGGTGGGAAAAAAAATTTGGCTCAGTAATTTTGAAAACACGTTAATATGGCAAACAGCTTGGAAATCGGGTGTTATTTCACAACTCGCTCAAAATGAATGATGGAGCACGAACCACTTGCTCAGTGTGACGGAGCACGAACCACTTGCTCAGGGTGATGAAGCACGAACCACAAGCTCATGGTGATGGAGCATGAAGCACGTACCACTTGCTCAGGGTGACGGAGCATGAACCAATCGCTCAGGGTGACATTGGATGAACCATTCACTCAGGGTGATGGAGCATGAGCCACTCACTCAGGGTGATGGAGCACGAACCACTTGCTCAGGGTGACGGAGCATGAACCACTCACTCAGGGAGATGGAGCACAACACAAACTACTCGCTCAGGATGATGGAGCACAAACCAATCGCTCAGGGTGACGTTGCATAAACCATTCACTCAGGGTGATGGAGCACGAGCCACTCACTCAGGGTGACGGAGCATGAACCACTCGCTCAGGGTGACAGGGCATGAACCACTCGCTCAGGATGAGAAAGCATGAACCACTCGCTTGAACTTTGAGAACTTGAACATGAACCACTTTGAGAACCACGATCTCAAATCCTCAAAGCCAAAATCATATTTCGATGATATACTTTAATTAGTTCGTGAGAGTTGATCATGAAAAATTGCATCATGTAATGCATGAAATCGCTCCAACCTCCTAATTTGAAAACTATAGGACTTACAAAAGCAATGTACACAGTGATTTGTAGCTAAGATGAACAGGCATTCGATAATATGAGTGAGGAAAGTGAAAAAAAAAAACTTTATCATTAAGAAATCGTTGCAGCCTGTTCCAAGTCAAGGCAAGGTTGAGCAGGCCAAAAAACATGGCGGCTTCAGAGCCCAGCAAGGTAACCCAGGATATGCCTTAAGAACCCACAGAGCGATGTGGCTGAGGATGGCGCCTGCTAAAGGATATAATTAAATAAGGCCGTTAATTATCTTCAAAAAGGGGTGTTTTAATTAACCCAAACACCCAATTTTCAGTCATGCACTTCCTTGGGGGTTTCTTCGTAAGTATGCAAAGGTTCAGGCTGATAGGTTTCATGGTTTTGGAGTTATGGAGGAGACGGACAGACGGATGGACTGACTGACATAAACCGACATTTATTCGTATCGATGCTCGTACGGTGCACCAGAGTGTTTGCTATAGACATAATTGTACACATATACCTGCATACAAACTCAGTTATTCATTTCAACAAAAATCCAGGTGAAATATGAAGTACCCGTGTACAGTAAAGTTATTGCTCATAAATGTGTGGACGGACACTTACGTCCCATATTTTATAATTATATGATGGAGACCAAAGCTCTCGGTATCATTTGCATTACCTGTCAGGAAGTTGAGGCACAGATGGAACCTGCTCCTCGAAAGATGCAAACAGTATGGTGGGCTCTAAATATTCTTTATTCTCTCATGTGGCCTTGTTCCGTTTAGCCTCACCATCCATTCACTCATTTCCAGCAACAGCAGCTCACACACTTTATACTCACGTTGTGTCATTGTTTTCATGAGCAGGGTGCTTCTAATAAAGTGCCTTACAGGGCATTACTATAATCTTGCAGTGAGCCAAAACATTTATTTCCACAAAAGAAAGAGATTATTCTGAAATCCTATGGAGCGTAGCCAAAGAGGATGAAGGAATCCTCTCTCAGATAGCCTAAAAGGACAATATAGGGTCAGGTCAGGAATGGTAGCATGCCCCGGAGCACTTTACGCCGGTACTCCAGGGTCTTCCGTTTGGCCATCCCCCAGGCTGATGTTTGGCCCATCCGTATCTCCTTGAGATGCTGATCAACCTACTGCAACCACGAGGCACATGGTCGGCCTGTTGGCCTACTCTGCTCACAATGCGCCCTCGCTGAGAGAATCTGGTGAACAGGATTAACATCAGGGAAACGAGCCATGTGTCCATATAGCCGCAGCTGGTGCTCACGGACTATACAGGTAAAAAAACTCTCGTCTGAGTCTTTCTCAGTAAATGCTCATTGGACACAAAGTCTGATCAGTGATAGTCAAGGATTCTCCAAAGAGATATGGTGCTGAAGGAGTTAAGTCTTTGTCTCAGAACCTTGGTTAGCGTCCAAGTCTCTCATCCATCGACGAAGACTGGAAGCACCAAAGACATAAAAACTCGGACTTTCGTCCTCCTGCATGAAAAGACCAATGGAGCCATTCCCCATGATCTAGTGAATCAATGACTCCCCAAGCCTGACCAAGATGTCTCCCAACCTCTGGCGTACAACATGCAGAGACATGAATATCACTGCCAAGGTAAGTGAATCTCTCCATGACCTCAATATCCTTGGCACAAACAAGTACAGACAAGATAGCAGCATCCAAGATGTCAGTGAAAGCCTGGATCTTTATTTTGACACAGGAAACCTGTAATCCCAGTGGCTCTGACTCTTCATTCAGTGTCTGGAGGGTCCCCATCAGGATATCCAGAGTCTCCGCAAAGATGAGTGCATCATCTGCGAAATCAATGTCAAAAATATTGACATTACCAAAGGATGCACCGCAGCTTGATCTCTCAAACATCCTCCCTATAATCCATTCGATACAAGCACTGAAAAATGTGGGGGCCAGTACACACCTCTAAGAAAATTCAGTAACGACTGGAAATAAGTCAAAGATGGAATCACCACACCCCACAGCACTCTCACTACCAGAGTATAGTTCAGAAATCAGATTGATCAGTTTTGGTGGCACCCCATGAAGACAGAGAATCCTCTAGAGGACATCCCAATTCACTGAATTGAATGCTGTGCAGAGATCAACATAGGCTGCAAACATCCCCTGCTGAAACTCGCCTGCATTTGGTGAGAACCCGAAGAGCAAGGATACGGTCAATCATTGATTATTTTGTGTAAAGCCAGACTGCTCTTCACACTGGTGCTCAAGCAGATGGCAGTGAACCCTATCAAGAATTGGCTGAGGAAAGACCTAGCCCAACACTGAGAGCAGCGTCACCCCTCGGTAGTTGTTGCATTCTTTGCGATCACCCTTCTTTTTTCCAGAAAAGGGTCAACAAGTCTCCTCTTTGAGTCTGTTGGGATTATGCCTGTGTTCCAAACAGAGCATAGATCTGCACGCAATGACATGAGTACAGCATTTCCTCCAGCCTCGAGAAGTTCAGCATGAATGCCACAGATCCCAGGAAATTTACCCCTTTTCAACTGGTTCACCACAGCCTGCATTTCCACAAATGAAGGCGGTTCATAGTTGATTGAAGGGTCAGCAATAGGGGTAGTTACATCCCTTACATCCAACTCATCAGTTGGTAGGTCAGCCTGATACAACTGCTCAAAGTAAGAAGCCCAGCAAGCCTCACTTCAGACTCCTTTGTCAAGAGGTCACCACCCTCTGCTGTAACTGCAGTACACCAAGGGACAGGCTTGGAGGAATGCAGTACATGAATTCCTCTGTAAGCAGGATGAGAATCATTTAACCACAGGTGAAGCTGTACTCCTTCAAAGATTCCCCACACATAGTCCTCCTTGTCCACCCCCTGTGAATGTACAGTTTTACACCTCAGCTCCCTGAAAAGCTCAGTTATGTCGTTAAGCCTGGCCCTGGGACTCTGGTCAGTGGGACTCCCCTGGGAGACAAAGTTCCTCTGGTTCCAAGCCAACCACTGCCACCATCAAGGATGCTAGTCGTGAAGGCACTCCACAATTCTTCAGGATCCCCCAAAACACCCAGACCCCCCAGTCCTCCCAGATCCCCACTCAACGTGTTCGCAAATTCCTCAGCTATCCTCTCATTCTAGAGCCTGCCAACATCCAGGCTAGGCTGGGATGATACCATTCTCACGGACTTGAGCTACAACTTCAGAGTTGCTAAAACAAGCCTTTGGTCAGTATTAACGAACTGAGCACTCTGGTAGACCTTGCAGTTCTGGAGCATCCTCCAGCGACCATCAATGAGTACATGGTCTATCTTCTCTGTCTGATCACCAGCGTTGGAATACCAAGTCCAGTGATGTGGCTGTGGGTGCTGAAACCATAAACCAGCCACCCGTAGTCCACAATATCTTGCAAATTTAAGGAACTTAGTGTATTTCTGTTTCACAGTTCCAGCCCCATGGGGACCAACACGTCTCATAACCATCCCCGTCAGTGCCAATCGATGCATTGAAATCCCCCAAGACAAGAAGAGTATCTCGCCTGGGGCACTGATCAACTACAGACTTGAGCGCGGCATAGAACATCTTCACAGTGAGATCACTCGCCTCATTCGGAACATATACAGAAACTAGAAAAATGAAACACAGTGAATGACGAATCCTCAGTCTCATAACATGGTTGTTGACCGGTGTTACTTCAATTATCATGGGAGTCAGCTTATTGTACACAGCTGCACCAAATACTTGAGCATGGTAACCATCAGAGCGACCAGACCAGTAGTAGGGGCAATCACCCACCATGATCTCACCACTATCTCGTCTCCGAACCTCAGAAAGTTCTGCAATACCCAAGTTCAAATTCTGGAGTTCAGACAACACCAGAAACAGGTGATCATCTTCTCTCAGAGTGAGGATATTCCTAGCACCCATCGAAAG
This sequence comes from Eptatretus atami, assembly GCA_035128595.1. Lineage (NCBI taxonomy): Eukaryota > Metazoa > Chordata > Myxini > Myxiniformes > Myxinidae > Eptatretus > Eptatretus atami. The sequence continues at coordinate 81,598,510 of CM068962.1, read as the reverse complement.
GGATGGCCTCAGGTTAACCCGAGGAGACCGCTGACAGGTGGACGACACCTCAGCACCACCCAGACACACACCACCACAACCCGACCCAGCAAGGTTTCCTCCTTTCATCAAAGAATGGGGGTCCTGAAGGCTTTGCTTAAATCCTGTCATCCGGTGAGCTGCCCTGCTAAGGGCAGCTACATGGGACAGACTCCCACAGAGTGGGCTTTTCTCCGTTTTATTTGTTTTTTTGTGTATGTTGCAGAATGAAGTGTTTTACGGTTGCCGGAGTGAAAATCCTGCCACCAACCTCCTAGAAAGAGGTGCCCAACTGCAGCAGGTTGTCGGCAGACACAGTTGGGCACCAGATGTGGATGGCAGTTGGCTCATAAGGTGCTCCTTCACCCTTTGACAAGTTGTGTTTTTAATCCTTCTGGGTGTCCATATGCATACATCCTCCTCACCAGGAAACCTGGTGGGGGAGACAGTTTAGTTATCGATTAACCCAACCATGAAACAGGTTGGTAGAGGTTTGCATGGTACCTGCAGCAAGTTAGATTTGATTTGTCCTGACCTGATAGCAATATAGGGTGGTCCAAAAAAAAAATGCCAATTACGATTTTCTGGAAAAGTGCTGAAAAATAAAATGACAGAAATAAGTTGCTAACTTATCACAAAAGTACATTTGACTCTATGATTGCATTGCATGGCTTTTTATCAATCATTAATTTGACATATTTTGCCAAATTCACTTCAATGATTATGAGGTGTTGAATTAACATCCCCCAAAATTGGCATTTTTTTTTGGATCACCCGGTAAATCTTATGTGATCCGTTGTAGGATAGCCTAAGAAGATGAAATAATTGGCTGTACAATAGTCTGAGAAACCTATACAGTAAAATCCTATGTAGGACTGCTAAAGGAGATGTAGTAATCCTACATAGGATATTCTGAGAAGATGTACAGTGCCTTCAGAAAGTATTCACACCCCTCGACTTTTGTCTCCTTTTGTTGTGTTACAGCCTGAACTTTATAGTGGATTAAATGAAAAAAAAATTGTCACCAATGCACACAAAATACCCCATAATAACAGTGAAAACATGTTTTGAGAAATTTGTGAAAAATGAAAAGCAGAAATATCTTGCACCAACCAGTATTCAACCCCCTGAGTCAATACTTTGTAGAAGCACCTTTGGCAGTGATTACAGCTTTGAATCTTCTTGGGTATGTCTATGCATTAGCATTGCACATTTGGATTTAGGGAGTTTCCCCCATTCTTCCTTGCAGATTTTATCAAGCTCTGTGAAGTTGGATGGGGAGCATCGGTGAACAGCAATCATCAAGTCTTTCCACAGATTCCCAATGGGATTCAAGTTTGAGCTTTGGCTGGCCACTCAAGAATATTCACGTTCTTGTTCTGAAGCCATCCCAGTGTTGCTGTGGTTGTATTCTTGGGGTCATTGTCCTGTTGCAACGTAAATATTCACCACAGTCTAAGGCAATTTGCACTCTGAAGCAGGTTCTCCTCAAGGATTTGCCTGTGTTTGGCTCCATTGATTGTTCCCTCTATCCTTACAAGTCTCCCAGTCCCTGCCACTGAAAAGCATCCCAATAGCATGAGCTGCTGCAACCATGGTTCACAGTAGGGATGTTAGATGGGTGATAAGCTGTGCTTGGTTTCCACCAGACGTAGTGCTTTGCATTCAGGCCAAAGAGTTCCTTTTTCATCTCATCAGACCATAGAATCATTTCCCTCATGCTCTCATAGTCTTTCACATGCCTTTTTGCAAACTATATGCCTTTTTCTCAGAGGTGGTTAATGTCTGACCACTCTTCCATAAAGCATAAAGTGCTGCAGAGACCGTTGTCCTTATGGCGGGTTCTCCCATCTCAGCCAAGGAACTCTGGAGTTCTGTCAGAGTGGTCATTGAGTGGGTCACCTGCCTGACCAAGGTCATTCTTGCTCAGTTTGGTTGGACGGCCAGCTCAAGGAAGAGTCTAGGTAGTTCCATATTCCTTCCATTTCCTAATGATGGAGTTCACTGTGTTCTTGGGAACTTTCAGCACTCTAGAAATTGTTTTATACCCTTCCCCAGATCTACGCCTCCTCAAAAGGAGTTCAAAATCTCTGAGTTCTACGGACAGTTCCTTGGACTTCATGGTCGAGTTTCTGCTCTGACATGTAGTGTCCACTGTGGGACCTTGTATAGAAAGGTGTGTTTCTTTCTAAATCAGGTCCAATCAACTGAATTGGCCATAGATGGAATCCAATCAAGTTGTGGAGATATCTCAAGGATGGTCAAAGGAAATTGGATACACCTGAGCTCAATTTGGAGTGTCATAGCAAAGGGGTTAAATACTTATTGACGCAAGACATTTCAGCTTTTTATTTTTCATGAATTTGTAAAAATTTCTAAAAACATGTTTTCACTTTGTCATTATGGGGTATTTTGTGTAGAACGGTGACAATTCTTTTAAATTTAATGCATTTTAAATTCAGGCTGTATCAAAACAAAATGTGACAAAAGTCAAAGGGTGTGAATACTTTCTGAAGGCACTGTATACAGTCTGATGCAATCCTATGTGGGATGGCCAAAGAGTGTGGAGGATGAGAATCGAACATACAGCATGATGACGTGAAACCATAAATGGCATTACATTGAAGCAAGGATAATTCTGGGCTCATAAGACACGTTTATATCTTTGCTACACTGCATTGTCTTTTGACTTGGGGGATGCTAAACACGAAGTATGAAGCCACGATGAGATCAAAATGTTACAGAATGTGGTGGAGTGAACTCCACGCTCGCCAGCTTTCAAACTTCCAATATTTCCACATCACACTTGTCATACAAACACGTGACTGACACAAATATGAGTGATTTTTGAATAATTTATCAGCATTCCTTGCAATCTAACAAGTGCAGTAACGCTTAATATAAAAATAATTGACAGAGTTAGGAAATACGCCAAGGGTTAAAAGGGAGTAGATGAGTGCACGTGAAAATCACAAATAATCTCCATCATTTATAGAATATAATTGCACTTCCACAATCAATCCTGACAAACTCACCTCCACAAAAATTGCTTATCGATCAACCTTGATTATTTGCAAACCGACATTTGAAACCCATTTTTGGGCGCAATCAAAGGTATTCCTGTGACCAACTGATGACTTAAAAGTCCCATAAAATGACTAACCCTACGATGTAGTGGTCTCTGCTGGCCGTTCAGCAGACAGCAGTTTTCATTCCGAAGTTGCCAGAAGTCAAACACAAGATGGGCTCGGATACAACTATTGAACTCCACATTATGCCGGAACACCCAGAGGCAAAATTCCATGGCGTAATATTTTGTGGCGTCATCCATGATTCCACGAGCTCCTGCAAAAACAAATTATAATTATGATGTTTTTTGTTGTCTCGTATTTTAAAACTGTTTATTTTACCCATTAAATAATTTAAGCCATGCCCCTGACTGATGTCATCCCCATCCATTGACACAAGCAACACCCTGACACTCCTTAAGGGAGCATGTAGAAACTATGTACGGATAGGGAAAATGGGGTTGGAGTAAATTGAGATGCCTCAGAAAAGTGGGAAAGAAAAGGGAGAGTTGGATGGGGGCAGAAAAGAGATAAACTGAGAAAGTAATAGGTTGAGTGAGAAAGACAAAGAAAGATCTGAAGAGTTCCTTCAGCTTACTGAGTACCTGGTTCAATGGCAATCCAGATTATCAGCTGGGTACCATTCATCATCGATGTTTCTCCCCATTTAGTTCAGAACCTCTCCAAATAGCAAGTCCATGATCTAAGTTGTGTATGACCATCCTTCAAGCAGGCAGAGACAGGAAGAGAAATAGAGGAGAGAGAGAGCAAGAGAGAGAGAGAGAGAGAGAGAGAGAGAGAGAGAGAGAGAGAGAAAGAAAGAAGAGGAGGGGAGATGGTGCATGGTGCATGGGAGGTGGGTGTCAAAATTTTAGCAGTTGGAGTCATAGTAGTACTAGATGTCTCTCTCTTCTAGATGATCACACAAAAATAGAAAGTAACACAAGAGAAGAGATCACAAAAGGGCTAAGAAGTAAAGGTAAAAGGCAGAGATCAAAACCTCAAACAAAGAGCATGGAAAAAACCCAGGAATCTCTCCAATACTCTGTGGAGGGATAAAACCAGGAATCTAAACTTCAAACAAAGAGCATGAATTAAACCCAGGAATCTCTCCAATACTCTGTAGAGGGATAAAACCAGGAATCTAAACTTCAAACAAAGAGCATGAATAAAACCAGGAATCTCTGGACTAATCATTCACACATGACAATAATGTCTTCAAAGTCCAAGTCGTATTAGCGGCTGATGCCGATATGACATTTCTAAATTCCACCCTAATATAATGTCATTATATCGTTTACAATGCAAGAGAAAATATTCAACACTTTCTAGAACACAATCAGCACAGATGCCTGTTGTGTGACAACCAATGCGATGCAGGTGAAGGTTAAGAATGCAATGTCCAAACTGAAGATGCTTCATAAAGACCTCCAGTTTCCTCCACAAATTACATCAGGGAGGAGGTTTCTAAAAAAAAATAAAAATCCTGTGGTGGAAGAGGACCACAGTTCCTGCCAAGAAGAGTGAAGATGGTTTCTTATCAATGCACAATATTCTGAGAACTCTATATTCGATAAAAAAAAATCAATGGTGGCCTTCCTTAAGGCCTTGTGCAGGCCTCTTATCGTGAGGCTATCGGCCATTTCAATATAAGAAAATTCCGATACATGAGGGAACCCATATTAACAACCTCCGGGTCCATCCTCTTCAGATAATCGAGAGATTTGAGACCTTGAAGGGTTAGGGTTAGGGTAACCCTAACACCTCACCTGACCCCTTAATTCAGCCAGTTTTGCAAACGAATTTGTCGATAGGTTTCAAATCAGGAGGCCATGACTTGCATTAATTAAAATGGTGTTGCGGGGCCGAAGTTACTTAGTTAGTTAGTTCGTTCCTCCCATCCTCATTTTGGGACATTGGGCAGCAAATCGTCTCCATTGAATCCGGTTCAAACCAGCTCTTTCACTCCGCTCTGGGTGGTTTCCTTCTCATTTAAGTCTTCTTTGAAGGTACTCCAAGCATTTTTTCGCCTCCCTCTCTATATTTTCACACCAGGTGGAATCCATTCAATAGTGACTCCAGCAGGTCGCCTCATGGGTCGTTGCAGAACATGACCTGTCAACCTCAGACATCCCTCTGTCACAATATCAGTCAGGAGCCGTTGTCCACTCTGTGCCAGCAAATCCTCATTGGTGACATGGTGGACATCACCTGGAGAGACCACATCACCAATGAGGCCGAAGAAGGTGGTATTTATGATGTCAAAGGGAAGCGGCCCTAGTATACATCATTACATCACGCACGTGAAGTGTAAAGCGGAGTTAAGTAATTGGTTCATGTCCATCCATCCATCTGTCTGTGTTATCAGTTTATAATGGTCAGTTTGTGATCGAAGAACAATGTATTTATATCGAATGCCATATTTTGAACACAAATCGGTGCACGAATAAGAAGACAAGTCTGTCGTTTTAACGTACCTTGGCTTAGAATTCATCTTGACCGCACATGCACAGAGAGGAGTAAGATAATATTTTTACTCTGTCTGCCTGACAGTCAAACAAAATGTTCAATAATTCCAATCAGTAACCTTACTGTTTTAAGGACGTCATGAAGGATATAAATAACCGGCACAAATAACTAATGTGATGTGTTCGATAGGGTGATGTCAAAGACGCCGGGTAAAATGGCAGTGAAACCTGTAATTTTTAATTATTTATTTGCCTTTAAACCTCTTTAAACCTTTATTCAAATTGAATTATACACTTTGACACTGTGGAACACAAATCGCCTTCATAATACTTCCAAGAATCTCGAGTTTTGCAGAGGTGTATTCAGTTACCAAGTTTCTTGTAGAGCGCTCACCAAGTGGCTTAAGCACTGAAGCAAACACTCAATTCAAAACCGTTGATAAGGAACGGCTGGCTTGGCAACACTAGCTCTAAGCTTGGTAACTGAACACACCTCAGTACTTGGACATTTAATTTGGGTGATATAAAAGACATGTCAATGGTGTTAAAACGGCAGTAAACTTCCATAATTAATTTATTTAGATGGCTTTTACAATCTTTATTTTATTTCAATTGCATTATATACTTGAACACTGCAACACAAACACCTTTTTACCACTTTTTAAACCATTCCATTTTGCAATACAGAACTTAAAAAAAAATATTCATACTCTGAGGGCAGAGTAACCATTACTGTGAGGAGGAACTGCATTAATGCTGCCTCATGCCCTAAGGACAGCATAACTGTTTGAGATTCTTTTTCTGACAAATATGGCGAAGCGAAGCCCTGTTTGTTTGGTGCATCTTTTTCTCAAAGATTGTTCCAAAATCGTCATTTTTTCCCCAAGAGGAGTTGGCAGAAGGTTTGTAATTGTGCAAATGCAAGGATAAACCTTGATGGTGACGAAAAACACATCTCAGTGGAGCATTGTCAACTCTGGACTTTTCTGTTTGACCCATCGGTTTTGCATGGTTACCATCATGCCCGTTACGCAAAGTTCACAAACAAAACGCACATGGTTCATGCTTGGAAATACCAAGCAACACTTGAAAATGAGGAGAACAGACGGTGACTTGCCCAGGCACACACAGCGAAGCTGATGTCGGAGTCCCACCAGTCCAACCTCTCCTCAGCATGGTAACCGGGTGAACGACGGTGGATCATCACTTGCTGGCTAACGGAGAAATGGCATTGTCATATTCAAGAATTACAATGAACCCAGGCATGGGGGGGGGGGCAGCTAATGCCATCTGGATGTTCCCTTGAGTGCTCACCTTCGGAGAACTTGCTGTACGCCCAGGTGAAGATGAGGTCTCAGAGAGCAAAGCAAAGCAAGACAAGGGCTGAGGGAACTGTGTAGACCATAACACCCCGAGGGGATCACCCCTTGAACTCATTATCTTTGCTCTCTTTGTCGGGGGTGGAGTGACTGAATGAGGGAGAGAATGACAGATATGGGTATGGTTTTATCGTTGTTTTTACCCCACACACAGGTAAAGTGAAAAGCTCTGTCTGTCTACAAACGTCAGTTTGATTGAGGACCAACTTCCTATCAAATTGAAAGTTACATTTTTAATGCGAATCTGAACATGAATCAGAAAACGAACCTGAAGTTTTGCAATACAGTGCTCCCTCGCTATATCGCGGTTCACTTTTCGCGGCTTCACTACATCGCGGGTTTTCAAGTAGAAGAGTAGAAGTCGCTCCAGTAGAAGAGTTTAATGCTCTTCTTGACTGTGCAGTACTACATTCATTTCATCATCGTCATCTTCATCGTCATCAGTACTGCACAGCTATCATACATCGTCATATCTTCATAGGTCAGTACCCATAATACGTTTTTTTATATCTTTATAGTAAATATAGTATTTTTAAAAATTATTTTTGGTCTTAGGCTTTGCAGCCCCATGAAGTCGCATTTCCGATGAAAAATTTTTTTGTTTGTTTTTAATAACTGATTAAATGTGTGTGGGGAAGGTTAATAAGAGTGTGTGGATGCTGTATAATGGTTTAAAATACGTTTAAAATGTGTTTAAATATATTTAAAGAATTAATTTAATATGTGGTTTCTACTTCGCGGATTTTCACCTATCGCGGGTGGGTCTGGAACGCATTAACCGCGATAGGAGCACTGTACTTTGCTTCTGAATTAGTCTCGATCACACATGTGCAGAGAGAGTGAGATAATATTTTTACTATGTCTGCCTGTCAAAAAAAAGTGAAAATCATTTCAAACAGGAAACTTACTGTTTTTAAGGATGTCATAAAGGACACAAACAACAGGCACAAGTACAGTGCCAATAGAAAGTCTACACCCCCTTTCAAAATTTTCACCTTTTGTTACCTTATCGCCTGGAATTAAATTGCATTAAATCAGACTTTTTCCACCTTTATTTACACATCGTGTCCACCCCCTTGAGTTAATACTTGGTGGAAGTACCTCTGACAGCAATTACTGCTGTGAGTCTGTTGACATCCATAGGTCTCTACCAGCTTTGCACACCTTGATTTAGCAATATTTACCCATTTCTCTGTCCAAAACTGTTCAAGCTCAGTCAAGTTGCATGTGGAGTGTTTCTGGATAGCAATCTTCAAGTCATGCCACAGATTTTCGATTGGATTTAGGTCGGGGCTCTGACTGGGCCACTCAAGGATATTTATGTTTTTGTTCCTGAGCCACTCAAGTGTAGCTTTGGCTGTGTGCTTTGGGTCGTTGTCATGCTGAAAGGTGAACTTCTGTCCAAAATTAAGCTTTCATGCAGAGGACAGCAGGTTTTCCTCTAGGATTTTTCTGTATTTTGCTCCATCCATTTTGCCTTCTATCCTGACAAGTGCCCCAGTCCCTGCTGATGAGAAACATCCCAATAACATGATGATGCCACTGCCATGCTTCACAGTAGGGATGCTGTTCTTTGGTTGATGTGCTGTGTTGAGTTTGCACCAAACGTAACATTTTGCATTTAGGCGAAAAAGTTCCATCTTGGTTTTGTCAAACCATAAAACTTTTTACCTCACGGCATCAGAATCTCCGGAGTGTTTTTTTGCCTACCTCAAACGGGACTCAGGGTGGGGTTTTTTGAGTAATGGCTTCCTTCTTGCCATCCTACCTACAGGCCAGACTTGTGAAGTGCTTGGGATATTGTTATCACATGCACACAGTGACCAGTCTTTGCCATGAAGGAATGTAGCTCTTTCAAAGTTGCCATTGGCATCTTGGTGGCCTCTCTGATCAGCTCCTTGCTTGGTCATCCAGTTTGGAGGGACAGCCTGATCTAGACAGGGTCTTGGTGGTACCATATGCTTTCCACTTTTTAATGATTGTCTTGACTGTGCTCTAAGGGATATTCAAGGCCTTTGAAATATTTTTATTCCCATTCCCATATTTGTGCCTTTCCACAACTTTATTCCCGGAGGTCTTTTGAAGCTCCTTGGTGCTCATGGTTGTCTTTGCTGTGAAATGCACTACCCAACAGAGGAAAACTTACATGAACAGCTGATTTTATTACAGCGTTCATGTAATTTGCACGATGTCTGTGCCATGCATGGCAACAATAGAACCCGAACATTTTGCATTGATCCGCAGAGCACACGTGAACGGCAAAAATGAATGCTGAAATCTGGAATCACTGCAATTCAACACAGGTGGAGGCAATTGACTTGGTGTGTGATTTTGAAGGTGATTGGTTACACCTGAGCTAATTTACAATTGCCATTATAAGGGGTGGAACACTTATCCAACCAGATATTCTAGTTTTGTATTTTAATTAATTTCTGAAATCTGTAGAATTGTTTTTCACTTAAGTTGTGGGCTTACGGTGGTAAATAAAGGTGGAAAAAGTCTCATTTAATGCAATTTCATTCCAGGCTATAAGGCAACAAAAGGTGAAAAATTTGAAAAGGGGTGTAGACTTTCTATAGTCACTAATGTGATGCGTTAGATAGGGTGGTGTAATCGACACAGGGCATAACGGTGGGAAAACCCGGAATTTATTTATTTATTTGCCTTTAAACATTTATAAATTTTTATTTAAATTGAATTATTTAATTGAACACTGCAGAGCACAAATCGCCCTCATAATGCTTCAAGAACCAGGCTATATATTGTGTATTGATGTGTAACATTGGAGGGCATGGCATGTGAGACGGTGCAGTCGGGGTGAAGAAGATGTTGATTGACGCTCCGTTCTATGGTGATCAATAAAGCCTCCATCTCCAAAACTGTGACTCAACGTCATCTTATTACAGTTTATAATAATATCAGGGTGGTGTACAAGACTGCTTCAGTAGTGCTAAAAACTTCCAGATTTTTTTTTTTAACAATCTTTAAAATCATTATGTTATTAAAATTGAAGTGCAGTGTATATCTGAACACTGCACAGGGTCTCATGTTCTATGAACGCTCTCGTTTGACAAGTGAAAGTTTGGATTTGATAATTTAAAATCACGTTTCTTCTGCGACATAATTTGACGAGTGAAAGTCCGATGCAAAGAAAATCGTATTTCATGCATCATGAAAATCGCAAAAACATTCATCACATTCGTGGTACGGTTTACGATGTCACTTTTGAGCCGGTTTGGGCCCAGTGCTTGACACCTGAATCTTCTAGATATTAATACATTCAGTGGAATCGAGAACCATTTTGCTTGTTTGATACCATCCATTTGTTAATCCGCAAGATCGAGGCTCATGGAAAAGCGAAGGAGCAAGTTGACGGAGAGTATGAACTGCCAGGCCAGCAGTACAACTCCTCGACACAAAGAGAGAGCGAGAGAAAAGAGAAGAGAAGACTGCAATCTGCAACTAAGAGGATTGGGTTATGATGGGTTAATGGGGGTAACAAAGGTGACATGAGAATTTAACCAAAAGGACTAAAATGGAAGCATATATCTAAGTGTGGCATTTCTGGGACTCGTGCCATGGAGAAAGGCCTTTGAGAGATCCCCTGTGCCAAGACTCGGACTGCCAGCTGCTTCTCAAGCCAAGGATCCCAATCGCTTGTCTCATGTCGCAGAGGCATAATGGAGCCACTGGAAACTGCTATTTTATTATCATTAGTCACGCTGGTCTCACGACTGGCATGATGGACTGCTCACGGTGTGAAAATCTCGATATAGTGCCGTTTGGTGCGTCAAGTTGACGTTTTTATATCCCTTTTTCCAAATCAAAATCGTTGATTCATATTAAAAGGTATTGTAGCGTGCTGGGTTTCTTCTCGATAGTCACGGCGAGTTGCATTCTGTAATAATCGGCACGGAACCGTTCACGGCACGCTCGGCCAGTGCACACTCAGAACCAAGGTTGCGAAGACGCGGCACAAGTTTCATGTGGAATCGCATACATAACAGGGATAGCTCTCCTGAGAATGCCATGAATGTGATATGGATGTCCATTAGATGGCATCACAGTGTCCGAGATTATCAGGAGCATATATTGGAGAGGGAAGGATGCTTGGGCAGGAGACGCTGGTTGTGGCGAGGTGGAAGAAGCTTGAGCATGGTTTGAAATAGAGCGCGGGCTTCACCCAGCCATCGAAAGAGCACTTTGCTCCATCGACCAAGCACACAAGCATTGCTGTGGACTATGGGGATTGGCGATGGTGGGGCGGAGGGTGTTGAAAATGTGGAGGCAAGTGGGGTTCAGGAGGTTGGACTTGGGGTGTTGGGGGGGGGTTGAAAAGGCAGAGGGATGTTGCGTTTAGGGGGGGTAGGTAGGGTTGGGGGGGTTGTAAAAGGTGGAGGGACATTGGGTTAAGGTGTGGGGTTGGTGTGTAGAGGTGGAGGGACGTTGGGTTAAGGCGTGGGAAGTGTAAAGGTGGAGGGATGCCAGTTAAAAATAATAAATAAATAAAAATGAAGAGTCATCTCCAGATAATAAGGGTATTTCTACGGCCAGGAGGGTTCAGGGGAGGATGTAAAACAAAGAATGCAAAGGGATGTCGGGGAGGGCTGGAGGTGATATAGAAATGGGTGATCACTGTGGCTAGTACAGCGTCGATGATGCATCCGGTCGTATGAATATTGCCCCCTCCTTTGGGGGGCAGCGTCCCGGTGCTAGCTCTCGGTGGTCGTGGTGGTGTTGGTCGAGTCGAAATAGGAGCAGGAAGTGTTGCTGCTCATCCAGCTCCGGGAGCAATCGAGCGCGAGTTGTAACGCGCTGCCAATGGTCGGAGGAACCGGGAGACGGCCGGGAAATGCCCGCTCGCCATGAGCCCCACCCGGCGATGCGAGATCAGAGGTATGGTCGGATCCGTTTGTGAAACGTACGAAGCACGTAGTACGTACGTATCGCAACCGCATTCCTATTAAATGGTGGATGGGTGCGCAATTACGCATTTCTTCCACCGTTGAGATATTTATTTCACGAAATGGCAACGAAAGGAAACATGGTGTCGCATTCACCCCGTACCTCTAATCGCTTTCCTGCTTACCCCATTCCCCCCCGCGGCAGCCCTATCTTGGAAACCGCTTCTCCCGATGATGCCGCTGCTGCTGCTGTTGCTGCTGCTGCTGATCCTACTGATGCTTGCATCCTAATAAGAGAGGCCTTTCAACAATTACATTGCTATCTGCTGTCCTGGCAGCAGGGAAGCCGACGGCTCATATCCTCACGATGGAGTCCCTGGAGCTGCAAGCTAGCGTGACGGGTTTTCTCCATGCTAATGGCTGCATTCGCATGGATGCTCAGGGACAGATATGTGGCGCCAATGGAGTGTGGAGTGAAGCTCAAGCAGAAACCTCATTCATTACTTCCAACGGCAGTCCTCGATTGCACCACTTGCAAGAGGAGCGAGGAGGAGAACATACTGCAGTCGGGGATGAAGAAGTGGAAGATGATGATGATGACGACGACGATGACGATAAGGATGTCCGTGGTGCATGCATGGACCTGCTGTCTCCGATGAGTCAATCGTTTCCGAAGTCGGACGAGTCTTTAGCAACGCCTGGCAGTGACCAGCGCGTTGGCGATGAGATTGAGGAACCCGTGGACATCGGCTTCATGGCTGCCTCACTGTTCCTTGTGACCGGCATTATTCTGGTGGTTGTAGCCTACTCCGTTCCTCGTGAGCCAACTGTGAACCCAGAAGAAGTGTCCGCACGGCAAATGGAAAGCATCGAGAACTCGTACGCTCGTCTTGGCGAGCACCTGGACAAGTGCATAATCGCAGGCCTGTGTTTCCTCACATTGGGGGGAGTTACACTATCCTGCCTCATGCTCATTGCACTGTGTAAAGGGGACATCTACCATGCGCACAGGATGGGCGTCACATGGCCAGCACGCACCTATGGTTCTCTCAACTTACGCCTGGACAGCCCAGACTCTGACAAACACAGGACTTTTATAGAAATGGATGTTCTCCAGGACTAGGGTGTGACCAAGCTCAGCACTGAGCAATGATGTAAAACCGCCGCCATTTTAAAATGGGTCCCGTGACTCAATGGGCTCAGACCTCATGCAGCTGACCTCTCTTTGATCATTTTTAATAGCGTATTTAATCGATGTCACTTCCATTGTTGCTCTGCCTCAAATCCCCCATTTTTGCCGTTCACGTGTGCTCTGCGGATCAATGCAA
>CM068962.1:81547939-81566026 GCA_035128595.1 Eptatretus atami | reverse complement strand
CCCAATCGTGTTTATACACCGCACAGCGTTTAAAAACAACCGGAAGTAAAAGGGTCATAGCCAACGACACGGATTCCAAATTGCCATGGTATTGTGTTGTTGTTGTTTCCTATTGTCTCATGTGCACGCGTTAAGTAATATTCACAAGATAAGAAAATAAAAACCCGGCAATCGTGTTTATACTAGCCTTCAAAGAGCGGTTTAAAAGTTAAAAAAACCGTAAGCAAAAGGGTCATAGCCAAAACGAGACGACTAGACTGTCCTGTTCCAAAAATAATTTGAGACCAGGGAATGTTTGTTGTTGTTGTTTGTGTTGTTTGGTTTCCACGCCACTAAATCTCCCTCTTCATGTTGTGCAAGCGAGTACGTAAACAAGTATCTGCAAGCTCACCCTATGCGTTTCGCTAATAAAATAATTAATATATATTATTTTATATATGATAAATATAGCCGATTTAATGTAACACATATCTTGTATATATAATTTATTATTAATAATTTTATATAGAGATATGTATTCTACACATATTTTATAAATATAATTGTTTTTTACACAGCAAAGGTCAATTTGGCTCATGGGGAAGATGGCGATGAACACTGAACGGATCAACGGATGCCACACAGCAACCAACTAACAAAAGGGTCCCCACAAGTTTACGCCGAGGTGTTTTAAGGGGTGGAGGGGGGAGTGGTGAGTGGATGCAGGGGAGGAGAGGTGGTAAGATGAGGTCTGGGTAAAGGCGGTCACAGAGGAGCGTTCAATAGGTAAAGGGGAGGGAGGTGAGTGAGGGGTGCCGAGGGGAGGAGGTGGGTGACCGCAGGGGGGAAGGCTGGTGAGAGGATGAAGAGATGGGCCGGGTAAGAAGAAAAGGGAGAAGGTGTGCCCAACATGGTGAGGGAGAAGTGGGGGAGGGAGCTGGTGAGCGTGAGGGGAGGGGCGACGGGAGGGAGGAAGGGAGGGGGCCTGAGGAGGAAAGGAAGGGAAGGGGAAACAACTCATGACCACCATCTACACACAGAATCGCCATACACATTCGCCTAACCGATAAGTTCTAGAAAACCAAACACCGAACACACTATGAGGCAGAATAGAAAGGTGCGCGTGTTCTTACAAACCCAAAAGGTTAGTGATCTTTTGTAAGTAACAATATGATCAACCACCGAAGTGGGAAATTTTAAAACTGAGATGGGAGTAGAGGGCGAATTGTGGGGAACCGTTTCTTCTAATTCTCTCTATGTCTAACTTCAGCTCTGAGCGCGCGTAAAAAATGTTACGTTTAGGCAACGAAATCCGAGTCAAACGTTATTACTGAAGATTAACAAAGTAATGAATGTTGTCCGAAAGTTCCTGATTTGTGTTGACGATTCAGAGATGTGCGGAATAACTTGCGGCTGAGGTTCCAGGCCTTCCTTGTGCTCCCACACAGGGAGGAGTCTGCAGTTCGATCCTATAAGCTCTAAAATCGAGGAAAATGGTCGAAAGCTGGCGGCAGGTGTGAACGCACTGTATGAATTAATAAATTATGTAATACTTGTACCAAAACACATGTGTAAGGTTGTAATAGTGTTAAGACTATAATCGTGTTCGTTGTTGCCTGAATCGTTGAAAGAACAAATGTAATTTTTCCTTTCATTTTCCAGGTTAAATTGATTTAGCTGGCCATGAAAAAGAAAACTCTCGTGGGAATGTTTCGCCCAGACAAGGTAGGACATTTATTAAACAACAACAAACACTTCTGCCACTAATTTCTTAAATCTAAGAGCTGATGACACTGGTGGCTTGGGTTACAAGTATATATAACCCACCCAGGAATAGATGCGTCGTTTACCAGTGAAAATCTCAAGTCTTGGACGTTTTTTTTTTTAAACAAATATCGTGGTATACAATAGGTAACCAAGTTGCCACGTCGAGGAGTGGTTGTGCACAGGCAACATAATTCAGCCATCAATTTCACTGCTGTCGTATTCGAGTGTGGGTCAGTAGTCGAGTTTGAGATCATGAGATCTCAACCCACCGTGGAGGCAGAGCCATCAGCTCGGATGTCCTGAATCTGGAGGTTGTGAGGATCCCGTGACAGCGGAATCCGCCGTGGAGTACTAGTCAGGGAGCTTGGAAGAAAGAGAGGGGCGGTGATACCAGAAACAGATATCAGCAAAAATATGATACAACTGGTTCTTTTAATGTATGTTACTGGTCAACCTAATTTTCCCATAACAAGTAGATGTTAAAACACAAAAAACGAAAGACCCGGTTGTGAACGGGTTAAAAATATCTGTGAGTTATTAGAATAATAGGTTTATTGTAAGGTTGATTGTTAATAGAAAAAAAATATTATTATAAATAATTTTTTATATTACTTGTTATAAATTATTGGATTATAGACTATAACATATTTTTAAATTAGAAAATTTTTTATACTAGTTATATTGATTTTAGGGTAGTCAATTCATTTTTCTGTTTTTATTTTTTTAAATTATTTATCACACTGAGAATGTGATACGTTACCAATTTTGAAGGGAAGCAAATGACCTTCATTGGCTATAATGAAATAGATGTACCGTCATATTTGTGTTGTCGTTTGTTCGACCCCGTCGCTCGCCTAAATTACTTTATTTCTTTCAAAAAATCCTCCCCTGATTCTATAGTTTCCTTGGTATTATCACCTTCACTTCTTCTTTCACCTTCGTGTGAAAATTGGAATCAGGACGGAAAGAGAGGGAAGAATACACGTGCACGGGCTGGAACAAAACCCTTGTATTTAAAAGAACCAGCGAGAGAGCAAAAAGGTGACGATTGTGCCAGAGGATTTATTACCAGCTGGCAATCGCAACCGAAGGGTGGAGAAGAACAGCTAAACAGTTTCAGTGTTCTGAGAGCATCCAAAATTATTCATACCTCTATGAAATCTCTGAGATTAATTAAGTGGTATCGGCGCATTTTGTAGAGTCTACAAAACAAAAAGTTGGATACAAGCCTCGGAGAAAAAGGTGGTGGAAAAACTAGTTCCTGGCACTATTCACTCACCCAACGGACATTTATAGTTGGGCATTTACACAAATCCACACATTATTTTTTTTATTTGGCCACTCAACATATTTAACAACAAAAATTTAAATAAAGATCAATATATTTAAATAATTTAAATATATAATCATAGTTGAACAATGAAAATAGTGGTAGATCTGATTTTAGGACGTGCTTCCAATAAATTTTTAATTTCCCAATACCTCGTGACTATAAATTAACATATTACTAGAGTCTTTCAAGCCTGAACAGAATTGCAATTCGCCTCGGAAAAAACAACTCAACGCTGCGCAGGAAAACTCCCATTTGTTCTGAGTTTACCGTCAAGGACCTTCATGAATCATGAATGCCTTGATAACCAATCAAAATGACCTCATGAGTAGTTTCACACCCCGTTTCCACTTTTCTGTCTGCCATCAACGCAGAAACATGCAGTGATAAGAGGTAACAAAGAAATTATGAGGATGGGTATAAACAAGTTTGTTATACCATGGGTGATAATGGTTAGTTGTGTTGTAAACTCAGACTTATAATGTCAATTATGTGTGATAGGCACATGCTTCTCTGTATATTGAATCTCGGGTTGTTCCAGCCTAAAAATTACGCTAAATATTATTTTGTTCAAAGTGATTCTTCACTTAATTAGGGGCAATTTAAAAAAAGAAAATAAAAAAACAATGTCCAAAGAAATGATAGGTGTTGCAAATTTCTCAAAAAAGTTAATTGGTAACAAAAGTTCTGAATGCCAAAAGATGTACTATGCGCCTAATATAATATGAATTGGATGAGTTAACAAACACCATGGTATGGGTCTGTAATTGTTGAAAATGTAACACATGTGAGATGGAAACGCATTGTTTATATAATTCAGAAAACAAAATAAGAACCCGGATTCGATTGTTGGTTAGGGTATCATGAGTCCGCCACTGCTACTAGTGGGATGTCAAAACGAATGTTAAGCCAACTGAGTGGCGGTGAGACCTTTTATGTGGAGACTTAGCCATTTCTATAAAAAAATAAAAGTATTAAGCGCCTCGAGAGAGCAAGCCGTGATGCGATAGCCACATATGCTAAAGCCTCCTCTTTGTGATAAAAAGGTATGTATGAGTATGCGATTGTTATTCGTCAGCGAGTGTGTGGCAGGGGCATCCAGAAAATAGAGAAAAAATAGAACCAAATTTTAACCGGCCCAAGGAGCCGTTGATTAAAAGTTCGCCAGTGAGAATTAGTCACACCAATTCAGGTCAGAAGATTATATGGTTGCATGTGATGCCCACCGGAAGGATGGGGACCAATCACCAAGACCGACTGCAAAGCTATTTTGAAGAATCCGAGTGGGGCCAACTTAATACCTAAACCAATAACGCCATGTAGATTTTCGAAGCCCAAAGCTCTTTCCCAAAGGGACTAGAAGAAAAAGGGCAGTTCCATCACAAAACTGTAAAAAACAGAAAAACACGCCTCTAAAAAATAATTCCAATAGTATGATTACATTTGAGAAGGAGACGTACATGTAAAGGTTGTCCACAGTGAAGCCAAAGGGTCCGCCTTCAGTATGGCATAGATAACAGTATCTGGGTCGGCTACGAGCATCGGTTCACAACGAGAAATAACAAAGGTAATCAATGAGGTAACCTACCTATTTCAACCTATTAAGGCTCTTTTAAAACCATTAACATTAACAACGATTGGCGAGTCTGGGACAAGTATATAATCAAGAGAGAAACGCAATTAATTAGAGGATTAAGTTTTGAGTATCCGACCTCCTCCATCTTATAACCCATCCAAAAAACGGCTTCTAGTGCGGTCCACTGACTGACATCAACCTACTCCTCTTGGGACCATCCAGAGGTCAAAGCTGCTTGGGTACCACACTTCCTCATCACTTATATTATCTCCTCAACATGAACCATCTCGAGACTGTTTGTGGCCTGTCTTCTCGCTGTCATCTATACAGGAGGCGGTCACGTGAACCTCATCATGCTAGTTATTGCGTAATTTTTTTCTTTTTACTTAATCTGTGTCCTGCCGGCAGGTCACGATTGCAAACAAGGGGGGCTCCATTTAGGACACCAGAAAGACTCCACTCCTCCATCCCAGCGCACAGAAACGGACTCGGGCAAAGACTGACCGCAACCTAATTATATGCAAAAGCTGCGACCATAGAGACCAAAATTATTACCAAGCTTTTTGACATTTGGTTCCTCCAGCCCAGAGTTTGTCTCGTCTATAACGGTGCATCTGGATGAGACTGAAAATGGAAGCTCTTTCGTTCGCAGCAGCGAGATGTAAGATCTGCTTTCGTCTGGCGAAAAGAGGCGAAGATATCAGTTCCAAACCTGGAACATCACTAGCGTGAAAGTTCGTTTTTTGTTTTAATTACATTATTTTAAACAACAATAAGAACAGTAATAAAGAAATGTCCGAACGACAGATCAAAGACGCAAAACATAGTGGCATTCTCTGGTATCGGCTAATCTAGTCTGTTGTTGCGAGGGGACTAAGGGCTTCTTTTCTCCGCTGCCGGCACTATCATCCTTAGTTAAAACGGTTGTCGATGTTTTTTTAACCACCTGTGACCAGTGTCCTCCTCCCGTGCCCTGGTAGTTGTTTCCTCCCTATTCTGTTCTATTCCTCCTGCAGGACACTCCTCTATGTAGTTGTTTTCGTGGTGTGGCTCAGCACAGCTTGATGGCGACTTTGCCTTCGCCAGGAACACTGTGGGATATTGCTACCGGCATACTCGTGGCAAAAGGTCGGATGGCCCCAAGATCATTAAGAAAAAAATGCGGAGTCGAAATGGATTACATGCAAAGCATCGCTGGGAGTAAGTATCAGAGCCGTATATTACCATTTATGTTTAACAAAAAAGAAAAATAAACGCCAAAGACTTCTACCAGTTCTAATGAATGAATCAGCAAAGCTGTATGACCTCCGCAGAGAGAGTAACACATATCGTTACGTTTTCCTATTATCACACATAACCCCAGGGAGCTATCTCATATGGTAAGCAAGTATCAAGCTAGGACGAACGCAGAGCTTTTGAGCAAAATAGGATTTATCCCCACCAAACAAAAGAAGCCTTAATTTTTTATTTTTTTAACCCAATTTTCAATCTCATCAGGATTCAAGTCATTTATGGTTCAACAAGGTGGAGCTTCAAACCTCATACAAGAGAAAGATTGTACTGACGTATTGCAGCGGCAAATTTGCATACTACGTGTGGCCATGTCATAGATGGTAAGATTGGGATTCTGCTTGATGATGGCCAGAATATCTTCTTGATAATCGAAAGAAGCCAGAAGTTTACTCAATGTCAACGACACGTCGGCGTAAGCGTGGGAATTGATATGCTTGGTGAATGGATTAGGCAGAAGAGGAAAAAAGGGAAGGTATCGAGGTTGAAAAAATAGTAGAACACAATTAAGGAAGGAAGATGCTGTGACGCCGGACAGTAGTAGAGGCCTTCGGTCCGCAATGGATCATGACAGTAAGGACATGTCCAATGTGACACGGGAGATACATCGATTACATGTGTGATACAGTGTAGAACTAGTGCTCAAGTGTTTCGGCGTCATCAGAGAAAGAGGTGAAAAGAGGAAAGATGGTCTTAAATGTTGGATTCCGATGGTAGAGTACATATGAAGTGTGAAGGGAGATGGTTCAGATTAATAAAACTAGATGAGGAACGGTAAGAGCCAATCCTGTGCAGTTTGGACTTGGAAGCACCCCTGGCCTATGGCTAGAAAAAAGTTCGAACATATTTTGTATGCAAGTTTTTTGATTGGGCCAATTACAAAACGAAAAAATAATAATAGAAATTTATTGGATATGTAAGAACTGTATCATTTGTCTTTAACGAGGAAATTACCTGGGGCAATTTAATAACAATTTATACCGACAAATTTGGCGATGGAGAAGACTCTCTCATGCCGCAGACACAGCGAGAGAAAGAGAACCCAAGAGATGAGACCACTCGGATGAACTATGGAGGGGATCCAGAGGACAAAGACGAAGAGAGCACGAGAGCAGAAAAGAAAGAAAATTAACCGATTCAAGCACAAAACCAGGAGTGTTCATTAGAATTTGCGAAAAATGCCAAAAAGGCACTCTTCGTAACCGACTTGAGAGAATGTATACAAGGCTGTTAACTTAAATCACGGCTCAAGATGGTCCAAATTTACTGATGTAGGCGCAACGAATCAGAACAACAGAGAAGTGCATGCAAGTGAATACCCTCCCCAACCTCAAAGACCCTGAGAGACACCTTCTTATTCTATATCCCGCGAAAGAAGGAGTGGAAGCGGCAAAAATAACAATACCTTTGTAGTAGACACACTATCAATAAAATGTAAACTAAAATCTTCTATGAGCCAAACTTTAGATATTCATATGAGATCAAAGAAAAACGACAAATATAAAGTAGAGAATTGACATGGGACAAAAAAAAAATAAAATATATCCCAGAGTATTTGGCTTCATTTGTCAGATAGTGCTTAATATCACAACTGTTATAAACAAATTTTGGCAAACGAGCACAGAAAGTGAGAGGGGCAGTGAGTTGCGTATCCTTTCCTATTGAATTTCCCTAGTTAGGAGGCAATTAGGTAAGATAAACACACCCCAAAACTAATCAAACGCTTACTGTAGAGAGAGAGAGAATGAGGACAGGTGTGTAAAACTGAAATGGGAAGGTTTGTAGGTATTAGTGTATATGAAGAGAGAGGATCTTTTTATATGTAACACTTAAGAAGAAAACCGATGGAGTCATTGGAACGTATGCATGAATAAGCTAGTCTAAAGAAGTAATGGCAGGAGAAGAGGAGCACGTGTGTACAACATTCGGTCTCAGACAAGCTTTTTATAGCCAGCGGATGGCAGAACGTATAAATGTATGTCATAAAACTGTGCGATGAGCGTAAAGCGTGTGCTGTAACTACATGATGTTTTTAAAAAGTTTATTGGCGTATGTCAAAACGGTGAGTGTTGGTGAGAGAGGAGCACACGATCGAGCCAGAGTCCCCTCCACTGGTAGTTATAGTGGCCCGCCTATAGATGTAATCCATAAATGAGTGATTAAGTTAAATTTTAAAAAGTTAAACGTTAATTATAATACTGTAGTTACACAGCAAAGGAGCAAAAACTCGTTTCGAAACGTTACGACACGAGCCTAGGATGCGTTCCACCCAGCAGGGGAAGACTCCCTGAGCTTTGAAGGGTACTATTGACGAACCTACCGGGAATGCCAATGCTAACACACGTCGCTGCGATGCCCAAACAAAACGATACAAAGGCGGTTAAATAGGGAATTAATACATAACCCTTATAAGTTGTACCCTTGGCTACCAGAGGAACGATCAAAGCTTGAGACGGTCGCCTAGTTTCGTTACGAGTCGTCACATGCGTTCACAAATGGTCAAACAACAGGGGGAGTGGGGTGAGGACGTATGTCACTGCACTAAACACACTAAACGACCAAGAGGGGGACGCAGTAATGCAATTATTAGCTCGGCGGGAGACCCCAGTCTATAAACTCTCCTCATTACCACGCCGTAATTTATACTCACCTAGGAGCCGAAACGAACTCCACCACAAGAATATAGATACAGCTAGAATTCGGGAATTCCCTAAATGAGTCGGCGCAAACCTTCACCGGCGCGAGAATATATAAACGGCTGCCTCTTCGGAAATATCCAGATCCAGAGATAAAGATTGTCGAATATACCGGCAGAGAAACTTCCCCAGCTTGTCTGCAAGTAAAGTGTCCAACATATCAACCTGTCAATGTGGCCTCTGTCACAGTATCCATTCAAGTCTGCTTAGAAGGAATCTTCCGCGAAAATTACGAGTAGGGCATCACTTATTCGATTTCTCGCTTTGACGCGTGTTTCTAAAAAAAGGCCACCGGCCAAAAAAAACTAAACTGGGAAAATAAAGGCCTGGGAAGAGTTAGCATAGAAAAGAGATAAAGAAAGACAAGAAATATACTATATAGAGCAATCGGAGAGTTAAAAACGGGAAAGTGGACTCGCTACGCTATAGAGAGGCCAGAAACAAGCTTTAGAAATATATCGTCGCACAGGCGTAGTAGGCCCGAACAAGTAGTTTGAAGAAATATATTTGTGTTCTATCAAACGTTCCATCAGGAAACAAGAGTATGTAGAGCTATCAGCCACCCGGCAAACAACCGTTTCCCAACCCCCTACGGTTGCGAAAGATACAGAAAGAGAGGGGAACGGCACGCAATTGCAAGTCAGTAGTAGTAAAACAACGAACAGCAGGTTTATGGCCGACTGTTAAGTAGATGTGTTGTTATCGAGAGCAATTGACATAAGTTAACGGGCGTCACACACGTGTATTATCGCATGCATGCGCTCAATTCGTCGGCAAAGCCATCGCTGGCATACACGTAGTACGCTGCATTAACGTCGTAGTACGCCAGAGCTCGTCGACAAATTTAAGCATGCTCAAAATTTTTTTTTTTTTTTTTTCCCGAGGCAATAGATGGGGCGCAGCGTATGACTCACACAGGCTCGATAGGGAAGAAGTAAAAAACCGACGAAACGTTGGCCAATATAGAAGTTTCGTAGGCGGTGGGTTAAGCAGCTGCTAGCCACTCGCAGACAAAGAGAGTCACCCGCCCCAATGATGCTCGATTGCTCGGACGATGGCCAAGGACTCCTCCCTAGCTTATTGGGCTGTAAGGGATCATTGTCGATGCACACACGCCCCACGTTACGAAGACGGCGAATTCGTTAGCACTACATCAGTCTAGACCTATACTACGGATTTACTTAGTATAGTTACTGACGTTCATAGTCGAAACCGTCGAGGTCATGTTTTAGCGTACCGGAAATCTATAATCTTCTAACCTAAGTGAAACGCTATAACGTCTGTGCCTCTTAAATAACTACGACAGGGATCCTAAATTGAAGTTAACGATCTCCACGCATATTGACCGTACTCGTAAGACATAGCCTTTTCCATGTTTTAGACAGATAAACCCCGCAGAGAGGTACGACCGTGGCACACCAGAACTTACCTAACTTACGCCTCCCATGTTTTCGACTTTACTATCTCAGGGAGTAACCGCGTAAAGAGATGTTATCTCTCTCGAGGATATTCTCACACTTCATTTTTCACATACCGCACTCCGCATCCACATTACTTCCTTCCGCTGCGAAGATGATATGTATGGAGCGAGTATTGGCAGATTCTTAGCACGTTTTGAGGACACGGGGGGGTGCGAATTGCGGTATATTTTTAATTAACAAAAAAAAAAAAAAAAATAATGGGGTTTTAATCAGCAGAGCCCGTTTGTTGTCCAGATTAGACTCCTGAGAAAGATTCAGGCGGATGATTTTCAAACATTAGTTCGTCAACAAACTGGAAAGAACACTGTTTGGGTCTCTAAATTATGTAATACAAAGGAGGGAACAGACCGCGTTCACTAGATGTGTCATTCAAGCAGCCCAGACAGTATACACTCAACACACCATGTTTTTTTTTGTTTGTGTTTATATATCTTGGGTATTCCACCTTTTAGTTGCTGTTTGTTTCTTTTTGATTTTTTTTGTTTGTTTGTTTTTTCTTTCGCTGCCATGACGGTGATCTGTGTTGAAAACTTGATTCTGGGGGATTTGTTGCTCGATTTCTACGTGTCTATATTATAAATATAAATAACACTATATAGGAGTGTTCCAGCGGGGCTAGATCACATACAATAAGGCCAAGAAAAGAGGAAGACCCTTGCGACATGCTGGAAAGGGGAAGGGGGACATAATAAATAGTTTGTTAAATACAACAATAGATATCATAAGGCGCCCAGTGAAGTGCCGAGTAGCAAAATATTTTCACGCATACGCGGCTCTGAACATACACTATGAGATGTTTATAAAAAATAAAAAAAAAAAATATAAAAAGATCACAAATACATCAACGTCCTTTCGTCAGTAGTAAAAAAAAAATATGGATATACATCACTAGAGTAGAACCAAATAAAGACTTGATGAACTTCACCTCAAGAGAGAAACAGTATGTTCATATCACATATCCACAGATGAGCCACAGTAATGAATGAAGAAAACGAATACCAAACAACAAAATAAACCTAATAAAACAAAAAAGTTGTCATGGGATGTCGTGAGGAGACAATGTATCGGGTTCCTATCCTGTGTGAACCCCATTTTTATAATGTCCAATTCCCGCACAGGTCTAGAAAGCTGCCAATACCGCACATTATAACACCAAAAAAGGTACATGGTTCGTGGTCGGTAGCTGTGGTAAGTTTAGTTTCACACCACTTCAGCAAGTTTCTGAGCATGTAGGATCTGTGCCGGAAGAAAGTCAAAACATAGCGTCTAACATCTACGTTCATAGATGTGTTGGAGATACCGTTAACTTTTCATAGGGTCGAAAGCACGTTACTCATAGGTTTGAAGAAATGAAAAATTTCAAAGATAGCCGGATTTTGCAAAAGAAAAGATTTCTGCGAGTACAATGCTTATAATAGCAGCTACACATGGGCACTAACAACATTACCCTCTAGAGAGTGTTATCGACTTATGAGGTAAACCTTACAGAGTAATAGTGTACTCAGGAGCGTGGTGTCATTATCGAATCGGCCCCAAGTGTAACGTGCCACAACTTTCGGCCAGCGTATGCGAACGTGTGAGTCATAGCCGGATGGCTAACAATCGGGTCGTCAAGGGTGTGACAGCCCTTAAGCAAGGGTATGAATAATTCTGGACAATGACATTTTTTTTTTGTAAATCAATCTATCAATAAATACCTCCCCAGAAACAATGTACTCTATGCCTGTTACACACTCGCTCTCTCCTTCACAAGCAGTGATGACGTAATCAGCGTTGTCACAATTCTTTATAACTGAATGTAAAAACCTGTGCGGTTAACCCTTGCAGAGGCGTGACTCAAGAGAATTAGCAAAAAAACAATACTGAGTCAGAACACCAGACTGGAGCATGGTGGCATTCTCCAGACCGCATGAATAACTGTTATAAGCTTCGGCAGACGAGGATTCATTCCGAACGTATCAAATAGATAGAACCACAGACAAGATTATCACCAAATATCCAAAGAATAACACGAGCATCCCCAAATTTGGATAAGGGTATCCATGATAAATTTGTGGCTTAACTCTGTATGGTGGTGTCTGCTGAGATTTTATCTCAAACGTGACTCATCAGAAGTGACTAGTGTCCCTGTTCTGGTATACATGTCCTGAATCGTTTGCTTTTCTTTCTGATGTCAGCAAGGTAAAGATATCATCAAAAGTTAATCGAATAGGACATTCAGCAGAAACTTGGTGGATCAGGTTGTTGAGTGATGATAGTGCCGACAAATTCCTGAAAATTTCACGCGCCCAAAAGATATTTGTGTTTTAGGTAGGAAAGATCCGGAGTGCAGATGTCCAGCTTCCCGTTCGGGCCAGTCAGTAAGGGGTATTAAATACAATTAAAAGACTGATTTCAAAAAACTTGATCAAGTTCTTACATACGCGCCAGTACTTTCACAGAGTCCAGTAAAACAGGCCAGTAAAACTAGGGACAGAAACCGTTTAAAATATGTAAAAATAAAATAAGAAAAAAAAAAACAAAAAAAAAAATAAAAAAAAAAAAATCTGGATGGAGGATTATAGGCGATGAAAACAGGGCAGGAGTGCTGTTCCAAATTAAAAAAAAATAATATTTAAAAATAATGTGTCATCGTTGAATAGTCTGTTGGTTCCCGTTAGCTAGTTAATTTCAACCCGCTTGCCAGAAGTGTAAGAGAGACGTCGAGTGACAGAAGCACTAACGAATTGGCATCTGTGTGCTTGCGCGTATCATTTGTTTTTGTCTGTCTGTGTTTTTTTTTTTGGTTTTTTTTTTTTATTGTTTGTTGGTGGAAGTCTCCGAGAGAGGTTGTTTGTGTCTTCCGAGTTTCTGCTAAACAGAACATGATTCGACCGCGCCAATTTGTATTCACTTACATTCACATGTAGGCGTCGTCTTGGAATGTAAATAAGAGGTTCTAGCAATCATGTAGATAAAATAAATCGGATATGTTAAACATGAAACAATGATAATGGATAATTAGAACACCATATAAGTGATTAAGCTTGAAATTTGATAAAATGTCTTATTCGGTGGCAAGCAAGACTCATTAATAATAGTAGTGAAAGATCCTAACACTATAAAACGTGTAGAGCATGAATGATAAGGAATAATTATTAAGAAATAACCTGGCTGCTCTTGGTAGAAGTAAATTTCGATTAGAATTTTACAAAAATTTATAACCTGTTATAGGAACTATCAACGTGTCAGATAAAGCTAGGTGATAAATTTCATCCTCATGTATGAGATAATATCACATGAACATAGACTATCAGAGGAGGTTGGCGATTCAGTACCATTTTAGATGCGCTTGTTGCTCCACTTCTAAGGGGGTGATACCAAGTAGAAAAAACATCACAATAAATTCCTCCGATGGTTTACTTGTCTAAGTAGAGATTCTTCAAAACGCATTTCGAAGCCTGAACAACTATGATGATGATCCTGAACTTTTTGCCGGCCAGCTCCCCGCATGACACTGGTCTCGTGTGTCTTCGGTAGTTAACTCCTCAACTCAAATTGTGCATCCCTATACAACATAACACCTTCATAGAACGAAATTTAGACAAAATCCATATAACAAGAGTATGAAACGAGAGCGATTTTGAAAAAGTAAAGATTCCCATCTTAGCTTGTGTGGGTGAGCTATCAGATTAATTGCTGGAAGATGCGATTTATATTATCGGGGAGTTATATACCACCGCCAGTACAGAAACTCTCAATAAATCTGCGAGGCCGAGCGAGGATCCACCACATTGGAGGTTTGCGGTCGGGCTTTACCAGACCGCATAAACCAATATGACACAATGTTGCAACATTCTTTTTTCCATATATTTCCAACACACAGGAGAGAAGGCGGCAATAGGTTGAGTTACCAGCCGCCATACATTGGATTCATAAAAAAACAAAAGAACAGTATCCAATACACCTACTCCCATTTAAAAATAATGCAACTAAGCCAAAAATAGAGCGCGCAGACAAAAGTGGGACATTATAAGGGACAGAGGAATGGCCACTAAAACTATTAATCGTCGTGGTTTACAAAGATCACCCTATAACAAACCGCGTTCTAGCTAAATAAAATAGGTAAAAAGAATGTATATAACAAGACGGACGAGTTATTTAACCAGTAGCCGATACAAACCCACCCCCCCCCCCCCTCGGCCGATAATACTTGACTTCACTGAGCGGTATCTAAAATCCAAGTGCTTGCTCTTGAGAAACCGGTTTAGCAAGCCTTGCATATACAAAACCGAACCGCTTCACCAACTATATACAACATTGAGTGCCCAACCAGGGTTAAGCTGATGAAGAGTCTGGGTGACTGTACGTCCCTCTTGTAAACAATTCTTTAAAGATGTCTACCAGGTTTACCGAGAGCCCTTGCTTCTTAACCTTGGACTAAATGGATAGCTATTCATAATCAGAACAAGCCGCTATCCATCAATTAACCTGAGAGACCGGGGTGCGGCGGTTTATACCTATCAACCTTCGGAGGGACATAGGGAACAGGTTCACAAAGCTTCCACAAAGCGCCAATGACAAGAACAAACAGCAGTCGGGTCCTGATACCTTTAATGAGATACCTCTTCCAGACATAAATCATAAAAACCAAGCAAAACACTTCCCAATGCTTTCTATATCCATATGGACGAATAGCATCGGAGTGGTCCCGCCGGAGCGAGAGGGATCTTTTGCACCGGTTTCAACCCAAAACAAAAACCAGCCGATGCTATACAAACAACTCAGTATAAAATATAGAAGAACTGAGCGGGCATACACCGGATTATTAACAAACGAGAAAAAACAGATAAAAAAAAAAAAAAACAAAAAAAGAAAAACCCCGCCCCCAGGAAAAAAAACAAAACCCCAACACACCTAAAATAACCCAGCCGCTATATCAAACCTCCATATGATGACGCCAGAGATGCGTTTAAAAACACAGCGCATATAAAAATAACAAAACCATTGACTGGTGTATCCAATAAAAATGACTGAGCAGACCGGTTTACCAAGCCCTATATACACGTAATCCATTAGACTGATCAGCCGGTTTTAAACAAACCAAACCACCCCACGGACACCCAGCGGAGGCGCACCTACCACCCCAACCCAACCCCCCACCTCCCAGCCCTATACAAACCTCCATATGAACATGAAGCGGGCCGGTTTAACCAACACCTAAGACCCACAAACCCCACGAGCCGCCATAGCAGAGACCTTTCCATATAAAACACACTGGAGCCGCGCGGTTTACCCCCACGAAACCCACCCCCACCCTCCCCCGTGAAACACACGTCCCCTGCGACCCACCCAAGACAGCAGCTATAACCAAACTACCATATTTAAAAAACTGCAGCGGGGCCGTATTTACGCAGCCGCTATAACAACCTCCCATAAATTGAAAACTGAGCACCGTTTCCAGCCGCTATACAACCCTCCTTTCGATATGACTGAGCGGCGGTTTACCAGCCGCTATAACCAAACCTTCATAATACTGGAGCGGCCGTTTAACCAGCCGCTATCAAAACAAAGAGCCTCCTGCGCATATAACATAAACTGAGGCAGAGGCTGAAGTGGCAGAATAGTAGGAAGGTGCCCGGGTTTAACAGGCCACGCTAGTAAAAAAAAAAAAAAAAATAAGCAAAACCTCCAATAAGTTAACTGAAGCAGGTCCGTTTACCCAAAGCCGCTATCAAAAAACCTACACCATTATTGAGGAGCAGTCCGGTTTAAACAAAAAACACCAGCGCGCTTATTAACAACCTCTCATATGACTTTGAGCGGGAGGTACCGGTTTAAAACCAGCCGGCAAACCAACCCCAACCCCCCAGCTGCTATTACAAGACCGCTCCGTCATAAATAAAAAACAGGGAGCAGCGGTTTAAAACACACGCCCCCTCCCCAAAACCGCGATCAAAAGGATCAAACCTTCCCATATACCCGAGCGGGCAATAGACGGCATTTAAAAAAAAGAACACGCCCTAACCTCCAGCCGCGAAAAATAAACAAACGCTGCGCATATTTAAAAATTCACTGAGTGGACATCATCAAACTTGAGTGGGGGCCGGTTTAAAAAGATAAATATATACAAAACCAGCGTGATATACAAAAACAAACAGACTGACAGTGCCGTATAAAAAAACAGGAGCAAGCGGCCGGCTATGAAGTGAGGACCCGGTTTAACCACCGCTACATACACAAAACCATCCGTATAACAGAGTGGCGTTTAGCCGAAGCCGCTATACAACTCATATACCCGAGCGGATGAATAACCCAGTTTTACAAAGGCCCCGCACCGGGACAGTCGAAAAAGCTCAATGTAAACACCACGCAAGAAAAAAAAACCCACACCCCCGCTAAACAAAAAAAACCCGACCGGGACACGACTTAAACTAGACCAAGCCGCGATAACAGAACCTCCAAATATCACGAGTGGCCGCAGGTTTTTAAAAAAACCAGCCCGCTATACAAACCTCCTGATAATAGAGGCGGCCGGTTTACCGAGCCGCGATACAAAACCTCCATATCCAACTGAGGGACCGTTTAACCGAATGCCGCACTAAATAAGAAAAAAAAAAACAAAAAAAACAAATGAATCACGGAAGCGTCGCTATGCCACATAAGCGCGGCGTCAATCGAGATGTATAAAAAGATAGTAAAAGAATTAAAACAAAGAAGCAAATAAAAAAACATAATAAAAAAAAAAAGAAAAAAGCGGAGAGCATTCTGGTAGCGGCTACGCTGTTCACCCCGCCCCCCGTATTTTCCACACCCGCCCGCGCATTCTCGCGATTCCCCCTATCCCCACCCCCGAGCCGTGATACAAATCGACATATATGCCGAAGCATAACAAGTCCAGGAGAACCGACAGTTTTTCGCGAGTGCCACACCGCGCGGCACAGGCTTGCCTATATTAAAATAAACAAACACGCACGAGAAACTGGAAAGACTCCGAGAGAAATAGGAAGAGAAAAGAACCTTGGCTCCATGATATAATCTCACCAATATAAGTATAAAAGTTTTTGAGAGTTAATAAAAAAATGAAAAACCAAAACGATGAGATATCCGATTACTGTCGCACCGATTCAAACTCCATCTCACCCGAGCAGCCAGATTTTTTTTTTTTTTTGTTTTTTTTTTTTCTTTTTGCCTTTTTTTCTTTTTTTTATTTTGTTTTTTCTTTTCCGGCTTATTTTTTCTTTCTCCAGGGGAGTGCCGTCAGGAAGTGGGGCGGAGGCCAAAGAAAAGATATTTTTGTTTGACCCATTTATTAGTTCCAAGGGACCAAATAGGCTCCTGTATCTTTTTAAAAAAGAAAAAAAGGGCAATAGGAAAATATATGAAACCAGCGCCACTTTCGTACCATGTCCATGTTGTGGTTGTGCAGGTAAATCAGAGGAACAGCCCATTTTGGTCGAGGTTGACCATGATGAAAAGCTAGACGAGGGAAGTGTTTGGCCCTTCCATTTTCATGCCGAGATTGTGCATGTGGAATCACCACATTTCCCACTCGTATGGAAGGAATCTTGCCTTCCCAACAGTCAAACATCAAGAAGGTACAGGTAACGAGCATTCGGAGTTGGATATAAATTCTCTTCTTTTTCTGTTTGCAAAGGGTTACGCACATGGCATATTGTATTGGTGAGTTCTAATGTACTTCTAAGCTTTGTCAAACAAGACCAAGTCATTAAGGCTCTTCGGCGAATTGCTGATAAGAGCCCCGAATTTGTAGGGGAAAATCTTTGGGTCGCCGACAATCAGCAATGAAGATGACTGTCAAGCTCAAAGTGGATGATTCTCCTGCTTGGATATCTGTTATGATAAGGCTGCCTTTGCAGATATTGCCCGTTTTTATTGAAGTAGACTTGGAAAAACAGCATGATAAGTAAAGATCTTTTAAATTAATACGGTGTTAGGTCAAAGGTGGAAAAAGAATAAAGAAGAGCG
>CM068962.1:81527020-81538739 GCA_035128595.1 Eptatretus atami | reverse complement strand
CTATGCATACGCTAGACTATCGTTGGGCATAGGTTGTGGACGACTAAAACACGATAAACAATCGTTGGTACACCTTATCTATAAGTTATGGAAGCGTTCTGTGTTCATTACTAGTACATTATGCATTTGTCAAAGTCGTTTTTAATACTTTAAAAAGTAAAACAAAGAAATATTTCATCGTGGGAATGAGGAAAAAATTAGCCGAAAAGAACATCGAACAATGGTGCAAAGTAGTCTCCTATTCGTGGACGATAAGAGGATCCATCATCACCCACACCCTCCCCATCACGCTCACACTACTACTACTGACATAGACATACACTACTACCAAGCTACTACTACAACTACTACTACTATTACTACTGTCACGCACACCAACTACTACTATATTATTACTACTACTGATACTACTGGCATTGACATCTACTCAACATGAGTCTGGAACAATGATGGGTTCCTCTTGTGAAGCCCATTTGTATATACCAATTCCCCTTAACGCTGCCAATACCATTACACGGTAGATGTAAGTTAGAAACACTTCAGTAAGTGCTGTGGTCGCCGGAAGACGTCAATTAATTCGTCTACATACGACAATGTGCGTTTTAGATACGTTACAAATAGCATAGCATGTTATTCAAAGGTTAGAAGCACGTTTATCTTAGTTCAAACATGCTACACATAGGTTAAACGCACGTTACTCTACGTTCATAGCACGCTAGTCATTGGTTCAAGGCAGTTACAAATAGGTTCAATGCACGTTACTCATAGTTTCAAGCACTTAAACATAGGTCAGAGCACGCTACTCATAGGTTAAAGGACGTTACCCATTGGTTGAAAATTAGGTTCGGTATGTTAATATTACCTTGACGTGTTCGACTTATGAGTAACCTACAAGTAACGTGTGTCCGTCGTGTAAACGATCGCAGCGTGCCAGGAACATATGACAACGCAGCGATGCGGAACGTGTTAGCCATTACGCGAGTACGTCGTAAAATTTTCAGCATGCTTGAAATTTCACGACGTATACACGTACCACGTAAATGACAGCGTACTTCATTGTTTTCCAGCCTACTCTTAACGTATACACAACTTCCTATATCCGTATTTGACCGCCTACGTTTTAGACACATTTCTCATAGGCCGGCATACGCTGGCAAAATCGTCAAGGTGTGACTGCGATGTTGACAATTCAAATTCTCAGGTGGTTATTATTTAAATCGGCGTCCGGCAGGTTCTTAACAGGCTACGCCACGAGTTCGCCGGCGATACGTTTAGCGCGCTATGCGTAAGTTAAATTATCGTTGGGCATAGGTTGTGAACGCCGCCAACAGGCTAAGCATTCGTTGGTAAAAGTTATCAATAACACAACGAAACGTTCTGTGCCCGTTACTAATATGTTATGCATACGACCAACACGTTATGAATACGCCCAAAACTTAAAAAAAAAACATCAAAATTTCAGCGTACGCCAACGTTTTACATACATTTTTATACGTTGCCATTGCTGGCGAAAACGTCAAGGTGTGACAGGGCCCTTACCACCATTTTGCTGGTCTGATGCTTGGGTTTAGTTCATAGCTCTGGAAAGCTAAATAATCTGATTGGCAAGACTCCACTGCGGTCGCTAACCAGTTGATTGTGATTGTACCCGTGATGCACATTGCCATCCACACGACTATTTTTTTATTTTTATTTTACATTTTTGCATCATAACACAACTACATTTCAAACTGTTGTCATGTATGTGACACAGACACACATTTATATACATTTACATATATATATATATATATATATATATATATATATATATATATCTTCTCTTCTTCTGTGACAAGAAGATATATACATCAAACTCAGAATAAGCATATCAACGGCAAGTAACTCTGATGATCCTTCCAGACTCATGATTAATGAAAGATTGCTGAAACAACAAGTGTTGAGGACACATTTTTGTATATTTTAACCTGTTGTCACATATTCTTTGTGTGAATTAACATTGCACTTTGATCCAGGATTTTTCCATCATCCATGCTGATATTTCTAACACCACTCACTGATTAATTTTTCAAATGATTATTCGATTAGAAAAGCAGATCAATTAATCCAGTGATTTAATATTTGCAATAATTATAATCTTTCTTTCCTATAGTACCTAAAGCTATTGAAGGAGCTTGTACATACACGCAATACAAGCATATCAATTCAACTTAATGACAACGGAGATGAAAAGAAAAACCCAGTCTATGGAATTTGAATGTGGGGTCATGGCATTATGAGGCAAGTAATCAGGTGGGATCTAGAATGACTCAGTGTTGAGCTTAAATGATGAGCATGTCTATAACTCACTCTAATGTATTTAAACTACTTGGTGAGTGATGTCTTTAACTCAATCTAATGTTGACTTGATGACAAACGCGATATTCCACCTAACATTGCTCCAATTTTGGTGTTGTTTTTTGTGGATCAATCTAAAACTGCTCGATCAATGGATGAACCGAATGCCAGAAAAAGGTGCAGATGTACCTGAGGTCTGACGATGAATTGCTTCTTCATGAGATCATTCAGGGACTTTGCAAAGGATAAGTCTAAAATTGAACATCATCGCTGTCATTTCACAGCTTCATCACTTTTTGTTCATTGCTCACTTTGTGGATCCATCACGTATAAAGATTGCATTATAGATGTGTTTATCACTGCAAAAAAGCCGGGAGATATGTGAAGCATTGTCCTGGTTATGCAGACTTATAATGAAGTTGTCATTTAAATATTGCATCGCTATTTCCTTGCTCGGGTGCACAAATTGAGAGAATGTTCAAATTGAGGATTGGAAATTGCATTCGCAATGCTGAAGTACCATTTCCATACTGTGCACTCAAAGATAATGGGACTTATAACCCTCCAGTATGTCCCACAACACACACCCTCTCTCACTCTCCTTCCAATCTCCAACCTCTTTTATCCTTTATTTTCTCCACTTTCATTTCTTATGCCATTCATACAAGATAGATTTGGGGTTGAAGAAAATTTTTTTCACAAAGATTGATGGGGGAGCTTAAACATTACTTTTAGGAGAAGGATATTACAAGATCTCAGTGTCTCATATTTGTAGGGTCAAAAAATTCCATGTGGTGTCACATTTTCAACCTACCCATGTTTGGTACGTAGTGGAAACAGTAAACAGCTTCTGTAAGTGTTTAAAAGAAAATCATCAGAATGGACTTGCTCAGAATGTCAAACATTATGATTCTTCAGCTCAAGAAGCAGTCATCTAGAAACAACCGAGTCTAGATTCAAATGGATTGAAGCTGTCTTTGTATGAAGAGATTGCAACAGCAAGTGGTGGAGTGTCAGTGAAAGCCTCTAATGCAGATAAGCAGCTTTGCAGCCGCTGTTTATCCTCCCAGCACTAATGATTTGGAAAGGCCACGCCAAGAGTCGGCCCCGAAGCGGCCTCTTTGGATGTATTGCAGCGAGCTCTGCAACTTGGGTCTGGAAAGTATTTGCGTAATTGGACGAACCTAATGCCCGTTATCCTCCCAAATTTGTCATCCCAACGCACCGTGAGCAGGCGTGTAAGATTCAAAGCCTGCCAGAGAGAGAGCAAGACCAAAAGGCTGGTGCAGTGTGTGGGCTTTCTTTTGGTAATGGGAGCCAATGTAATAATCAGGGAGTGGTAGAGTGGTCGGCCTACCGCAGTCTGTGCGCTTTGGCCTGGTACTTGCATTGAAAAGCAAGCCAGATGTCCCTATGACTGATATACTACCCAATGACAGTTAATCCTCTGACATGTGGTTGAGTCCCGGCGGAATAGATAACAGGGAAGAGGCACAAGTATTCAAACTCATCTGGAAGGTTATTTCACGACAGCCAGATGCCTCGAAAAGCATCTCACAATTTAATGGGCCCATGTATGAGGGCAAGGCTTACGTGATGCCGTAAATACTCTGTTGGAAATGAACAACATTGCTTACTTATTGCTCTCATAAATATAAAGGGCAAAATACCAAAAACAGATGTGCATGTGAACTGTGCTCAAACGCAAGCTCATAAATCAGCTTTGCTGTTTCATCTTGCACAGCGAGGACAACCCTGAAGTTTTCCTTAATTTGCTTTTTAAAACTTTTAGTAGTTTTTCCAACTCTACCGAGTAACATGAAGCATAATTCAGTTGTCAAAAAGAGAAAGATGGCTTGAGAGTACACATTACAGATATTTATATTGGGAGGGAAACCACAAACAATGATAATCATTTTTGAAGCCAGTCACTGTCCTTTGCTAACTTTCAAATATAACTATCATATTACAATAACTATACTTTAATAACTTGCACACATAACTCAACAATGATCTGAAAGACGAGTCGCCAACGACACCTACTTATCTGGAGTATTGGTTTTGTACAATATCTCAATCAATCTTAAAGTGAAGCCAATCATTTTGACCGATCTGCTTGATTCCTGCTACTCTAACTGATTTAGACATCTCTGTGAATGTAGTTGAGGGCAGTAAAACAATTTATTGCAGACAGCCAACACCAATTCGTTCACCGACTCCACCAAGAATCCATTGATGACTGCATATTGTTTCATGTTTTTAATTTTCAAAAAAATATTAAATTCAATACTCATTCATCTCAATTTACAAACCAAGATAATATTCGTTTTTCTACTTTAACTGCAATATATATTTAGCTCGTCTTTCAGGTTAACATTTTCACTCTACTTTAACAAACAGAAAGCCATGGAATCAGATCATTCAAATCCAATACATGTGGCAATATAGCTTGTATATTCAGCATAACGTATAAGTGCTTAGAAAAACAAAACTCAATGGCCCTGGTGAAAGATATCAATTAGTCTGCAAAGACACAATATATATATATATTAGTGTATATAATAGTAAATATATATAGTATATTATAATATGTGATACCCGTGCACATCACGGGATAGCAGTACAACATAGCTGGTAGCAGAAGACAGACCGTACACGGGAAGACAAATACGCATTGTGCAAAATGCAAGTGGTACTATGGAACGCCAAGACTTCCCAAACATTGTTGGCATGTCCGCTAAGTGCCACAGCAATTTCATAGGGATCGTGTGACGGCGACCGGTTTTTAGTGTGCAAGCTTGGTATTAATAAAGAAATATATATATATATATAGTATATAAATATTATATATATAATAAATACATATATATAAAATATACATATATATATATAGTATATATACTATATATTGAATAATAATATATATATATATATATATAGGGTGTCCCAAAAAAATATACAACTTTAAAAATGCTTCGTTTGTGTTGCGATTCGCGCCCGCCGCGGTGCGAACCCGGACTCGAATCGCGGCACGTCGCCCACCGGACGACAATTCTGTCGTGACCCTCTCGAGACTAACGCGGGAGTAGTCACGGTGGCCTTTCGGCCTCACCACGATCTCGCAATCAGCACCCGCGTGGGATAGGGTTGGTTCGCCAAACTCGACCTACCTAGTACCACGATGTGTAAACCGGGCGATCGCACTCGCCGCAGGTCGACTCCGACACGGCCGCTTAAGCGGTCCGTTCCATACTATCGGGATAACCGAGCGTGTTATCGTCGGCCTCGACGGTTCCGATTATAACTTATGGGGCGTATTAAGCCCACTACGAACCCTTTACGTGAAGCAGGATGGAGAGTCAAAAAGGAAGGACGCAGCGAAACGGGAACAAGTTCACACAAGCACTTTATTCACACAAGACACAGACACAAGACACACATATACAGTCACAATAAAAATGCACATATATCATTAAAACAAAAACAACAATGCAGAGCTACTACGAATACGCGAACACACGGCAACACTATACAGTTCTACTTTACAGACGGCGCAACAACTTCATTCGAAAGCAAAAAGAAAGCCCCCTCAAAGACAAGGGGCAGACGGGCCCGTGGGCCAATATGTGCGCTGTACCTAGAGACGGCCAGGCCCGCAGAGACGGGGGTCCTACCTCCTCTCGTGACGAGCTGCAAATGTGGCTGTGCGGCGTGCCCCGACTTCTGTCTCCTTCGCGGGTTCGTTGCACCGCTTAGAGTGGGTGGAACGGGGCCCCCTTTTGCACTTTCTCAGCGCGGGGAAAAGGGGGGGGAATTGTTGATGCCCTGGGGAGGAGAATGGCTGGCTGGCTTGGGCCTGCGACGAGCTATCCACCGCGACTCATCGCCGCCGCCCTCTTCCTTGCCTCGGACCGAGCTCCTTGGCCTCTTCCCCAATCAATTCTCCTCAGCCGACTGCAACACCTCGATGCCTTCGCCACTGCTCGACTCCGCTCTCCAACCCGACTTGACTGCCTTAAAACTTCGGGCTCACTCGGCTCTCCAGACCGACTTGACTGCCTTAATTCGTCGCTCACTCGGCTCTCCAGACCCGACTTGACTGCCACGATGCCTTCGGCCGCCTTTAATAGCCGGCAGGAGAAAACAGTATGCAAATTCCCGGATCAGGATCACCTCAGGGCGGAGCACCGCTCGCCGATTGGACGGAAGGAAGGGCGTGAATCTCCCCTGATCTCAATTTGCATACTCGATTCTATACAGACGCGCTGAAAGCAGCCCCCGCGTTGCTAATTGGTCGGATCAGAAGGGCGTGTAGCATTCCTGATCCGAATCTCCCTCGGAAAGCCGCTATTTGCACTCGGCTCGGTGCGTATCGCTGAACGAGCCCAAGACAGTCCGACGCTCAGTGTTCACAGTGCTGCGGGAATGGCCGTAGGAGGAAGAGGTGAGGGTGTGTGGAGGTTTTTTGTGTGCTTTGATGGTCATATGCCGTTTGGGAATGGCATGATGCGATGAGTGGGAGCGAGTTGTACGGTAAAGGTCTGCTGTTGGCTGTTTTTGTCTGGGTTGAGACGTTTTGCACGTTGTCGATGGTCGTTTAGTGTTAATGTGTTTGCGTTAGACTTGGTTGGTCTCCATAAAATTAAACAGAAAAACGGCTATCTCAAAGGATCGCAGCCCGAATGAATCACACAAATTCCCTCTATACAACGGGTTTGGAGCTAACTACACATGTACTTAGAGATATCTCACCTACAGGTCCTGAATGGTGGTTTGCGGATTTCCACAGCCGTAACAATATATATATAGGGTGTCCCAAAAAAATATACAATTTAAAAATGCTTCGTTTGATCCTAAAAAAGCAGTAACTTTGTCACTAATGCTTCATTTATTGTTGCAGAGATCCTGAAGTTTATTTTGATACCAAGCAAGAGCCATAAAAATGCCAAGACTGACCGTACATCAACGGACGAAAATTATTGAGCTTTGGCACCAGACGAAAAGTGTCATACAGGTGCAACGTCTTTACTCGAGACATTTCGGTATCCACTTGCGCCATGCACCAAACTTTCGGACAATAAAGTGCACCATCGCAAAGTTTACCAATGTGGGAACCATCTGTAACCTTCACAAGGGTCACAGTGGTCAGAAGAGGATAGGTCGTAGTAAAGAAAATGTGGAAATGGTGAGACAGGTGGTCGTTCAGAGTCAAAAAAAATCGATTCGACGACTTTCTGCCGAGACAAACATTCATAAGAGCCCGTTCAGGCAGGATCCTATTCGCCAGACATTCTCCTTTCCATACACAAATTTAACGGAAACGGTGCTTACTGATCACGAAAGCAAACGACTAGAGTTTGAATTGGTTCCAGGAAAGTTGAGGAAGGATGCAGACTGTCCTCAAAAAACTTCACATTGACGTGACGAATGCCAGGCTCACTTGTCCGGGGAGGTAAACAAGCAAAACTTCGGTACTGGGGAACTGAAATCCTGGTAATGCATCAACTGAACTGGTGCCTCGATCTGTTCTCAAAATCACCATGTGGGTGGCGTTGGTTGGTATGGATAATTGGTCATACTTCTTTGAAGATGACCAGGACACACTTGACAGTAAACAAGAACTATCGTGAAATGATTCAGGAATTCTATCTGCCTGAGCTACGTACTCAGGCCGATAGGAGAAACAACCTGATCCAGAGTGAAACCAGTGGATCCAGCAGGATGGTCACGCCCCATACCAGGAACACAGGTAGTTTTTCAATCTAAACCATTATGAGGGCCCTTTTATAAGATGTGATATCCGTCTCTTTTTATCTTCCCTCTCCGACAACGTTTGAGTGGAACCGTTTTCTCCTCTTGAACATCTTCCTCTCAATTCCACTGATTGTTATGTCTCTCTAGGTACATGAGTCTTCATTGTGAGACATCTCTAGACTCACTATTCTTCAGGTGGTAAGAGAATACTATTTCGTGTAGAGTTTCCATAAACAATCCTCAGCATATGATGTCCCAAAGATGTCTGAGAAATTCTCCATGCACAATGCGTTTACGAAGCCTAGATTTATCGTGCACGCGTTTTGAACTTAGTTCTCGACAATAGCTGTGTCGTAGATATATCCGACTTTCTATACCTAAAGAATTTAATTATTTTTGTAGGCAAATTTTTAATATGGCTACACAATACCCTTCAACCTACCTTCATCTCTTATTTGCCTGGCCATATATTTCCTTTTTGAAAAATACTATTAGATGGAGAATCCTCTTTGCAGATGAAAAGTTGTATATTTTTTGGGACACCCTGTATATATATATGAACAATCAGAGATTGCAGACACTCGCCAGGACTTGTTTTGTGTGGTGGTTGTGTAGTTTTGTGTGATGTTTGTGTACTGGTGTGTTACATAATTAATAAGAGACATACAGTAATTAGAACTGCAACTTTATAACTGCTGGCAGTGATGAACGGGTAAAAAGACGTCCCACTTTGATACAACTCTGCTTTGAACGGACACCTGACCCTGACCCATGATGTTTTTGTATTACTATTCAATTGACTTCAGAATGGGATTAAAATTAATTCAATTCAAATCAGAAGACCAAATCGGAACAGTCCTGTATTTCAGTTATCAGAAGGAACCCAAACATGCAAAAAGTAAAGTTGAAGTCATGGATAGTAAACTGGATAGGATTCACATTTCAGCAGCTACTCCTCTACCCTCAAACCCATTCAGGAACAGCCAAGTGAGCCATATTTAAAAAAAAAATCAAAAAGAAACCCAAACAATTTTTTTTAATTATTCTGGCATCCAGACCATGTGCCCAATCAAGTTGAAATTTAAAACTTTTATTCCCCATCATGACTAGATCATAATTGTGAAGTTTCACATCGATTGAT
The DNA here is from genome assembly GCA_035128595.1 of Eptatretus atami. Classification (NCBI taxonomy): domain Eukaryota; kingdom Metazoa; phylum Chordata; class Myxini; order Myxiniformes; family Myxinidae; genus Eptatretus; species Eptatretus atami. The sequence continues at coordinate 81,529,507 of CM068962.1, read as the reverse complement.
TAAGCAGTTCCAGAAAAAACATTATTTAATATTTTTCTTCAATCCAATATGGCTGCCAAACCATGTGACCCATCAATTATTCCTTAATAAACTTGTACACCCAAGGCTTGAGGAACATTTTTGTGAAGTTTCCCCTTGATCTGTCCAGCCATTCTGGAGAAGAAGATTTTTATAGGTTTTATGGTAAATCCCATATGGCTGCCACACCACGTGACCTATGACATCATATGTGTGAAACTTTTGTTCCTCGTGGATAGTCGGTCATACTTGTAAAGTTTCACCTCAATCTGTTCAGCCACTCAGAGAAGAAGATTTTTGAAGGTTCTTTTGAAAAAAACAATATGGCAGGTGAATCACTTAACCGATGACGTCCTCAATTATTTTTTTCTGTGGACCATTTTATCCCGAGGCGGCCCTCAAAATTTTTCATACTGATTGGATGTGGCGTTCTACATATACAATTATGACGTCATAACGAGGGCACCTATGACATCATAAAAAATCACGCTCATTCCGCATGAGAAGTACTTGCTATCTGCCAAGTTTCAAATTTTTCCTTCGTGCGGATTCAGAGCTACAGACATCCAAAGTTTTTCCGTTTTTCCAATATAGCTGCCACACCACATGACCTATGACGTCATAATTATCATTGAAACATTCTACATGAGTAGTCACACCAATGTTGAAAATTTTGTCTCAATCCGACAAGCAGTTGCAAAGAAAAACACGAAAGTTCTGTGCGGACAAACAGACAGACAAACAAACGGCCCCAAATGCAATACCCACTCCGAATCCTTTGGCGAGGGTAATAACAGAAAGTTTAAATTAACAGGGTGTGGATAAAGCATGGGCATGGAGGGCCAAGTGGCCTCTTGCGGCGAACTTCCTTGCATTTCATTGTAAATTTCGATCAACATGTTAAAATTTTACCTCTTTCTAAAATACTTTTCAAATGTGCCATGTTTACCAACGCTGGTTGAAACATTTCCACATGTGTATTATTTTACCAGTCAATAAACAATTTTGCACCAAAACCAATGTAAGAATATACTACGTGCAGTGCAAGCCCAAGAACACAGCAGGCTGCTATCGACTGATTGGAAAGGATGAGAGAGAGAAAGTTTTCATCCTCCTGACTTCCTGGACTCAAAGTGAAGCATTTTATAGGAAAGATTTTCTCATAATTTAAACTCAATATTTGCAAAATTGTACACAAATTAAAGTAAGTGGTGCACCACCATCTCATGTCATCCTCAATCCATATTGTACACCGCTCATTCCCAATTCCACATCCAGGCAATGCATGATGTCATCGCCGGGCGCTGAAGGAAGGAAGTACTCAGTTTTCACTCCGTTTGTTTTCCTCTTTGATTGTTGGGTGGTCGCTAGACTACCATTATTCTCAAGTTTTCCATCTGTCTGTATGTTTGTATGTTGGGTGGTCGCTAGAGTACCCTTATTTTCACTTTTTCCGTCTGTCTGTATGTTTGTATGTTGGGTGGTCGCTAGAGTACCCGTATTTTCACTTTTTCCGTATGTATGTTTGTTTGTATGTCTGTTTGTTTGTAATGGACAGCTCTGGAGGCCAGAGGAGTCAACCGATTTCGATGAAACTTGACAGGTAGGTTCATACCAAGATCTAGTTCTATGCTTCTGAGCACCGTTGCTATCGACACCACCGTTGCCTAGCAACGGGACTTTGAAATTTTAGAAAAATCCTAAAAAATTGATTTTTTCAAAAATCATAAATCGGCTTCCAGGCTTTTATGCGCACTATAATCAACCTCTTTGTCAAAAAATTTCAGCCCGATCCGTCAAAAACTGAATGACTAGTATGCAATTATGTAGCGACCACCCATGTCGCCTACCGGCTTGTTGGGTGGTCGCTTGAGTACCCTTATTTTCACTTTTTCCTCTGTCTGTATGTATGTTTGTATGTTTGTATGTAATGGAGAGCTCTGGAGGCCAGAGGAGTCAACCGATTTTGATGAAACTTGACAAGTAGGTTCATACCTTGATCTAGTTTTATGCTTTTGAGCACCATTGCTATGGACACCACCATTGCCGAGCAACAGGACTTTGAAATTTTTGGAAAATCCTAAAAAAAAAGTTTTTTCGAAATCAAAAATCGGCTTCCAGGCTTTTATGCGGAATATAATCAACCTCTTTGTCAAAAATTTTCAGCCCGATCCGTCAAAAACTGTATGACGTATGCAATTATGTCGCGACCACCCATGTCGCCTACCGACTTGTTTGTATGTTTGTATGTAATGGACAGCTCTGGAGGCCAGAGGAGTCAACCGATTTTGATGAAACTTGACAGGTAGGTTCATACCAGGATCTAGTTCTATGCTTTTGAGCACCGTTGCTATGGATGCCACCGTTGCCTAGCAACGGGACTTTTAAATTTTAGAAAAATCCTTAAAAAAAATTTTTTTGAAAATCAAAAATCGGCTTCCGCGCTTTTATGCGCACTATCATCAACCT
>CM068962.1:81505842-81521473 GCA_035128595.1 Eptatretus atami | reverse complement strand
CATCTCCACTCATGGCTCGCAGACTTCCTCTCCTGTCGCAATCAACGTGTAGCCCTAAATGGAATTCTTTCATCCCTTCTTCCTGTCCAGGCTGCAGTAGCTCAATGCAGCGTGCTGGGCCCTGTTCTTTTTCTGCTTTTCATCAATGATCTCTCAGACTCTCCAGAAAATCCTCTTTATCTCTTCTCTGATGACTCCACCCTCTTTCATACCATCTATCTTCCCTCAAACCGGCAAGCAGCAGCTTCTTCCCGCTCTGCATATCTGGATAAAATCACAAACTGGTCCAACACATGGAACATGTCTTTTTATCCTGACAAATCTCACACTCTCATGATATCTATCCGAAAGGACCGTTTGTGGAACCCCCCCCCCCACATTACTTTTTCAACCCAATCCTCTGTAAGAAATTCCTTTCATTCAAACTTCTGGTGTCTCATGGCTGCATTGAATATTTCCTGGGAAAGCCACATTTCCAACCTGGCCTCCAAAGTACAAGGCCAGTCGCCGACATGGGAATCCTTCTGTCATGCAAAATCCTCCTCGGCCACTGAGCTAACTGACCACAAATACAAAGCTTTCGTCCAAGGCCCTGATGGAGTACTGCCTCCCCTCTGGGCTGGTGCTCCTGCCTCTCACCTTTTCTTTCAGCTTCACCCTGTGGAAACCAAGGCATTAGGATCATTTGTTATCTCCGCGTGAGGCTGAGTCTTTGGGCCTTTAACTCTCCACTGCAGGCAGGTCAGGTCAGGTATGGGAGCATGTGCCAGAGCCAGCGCGTCGCTGCGTCCACTTTCCCACGGTACTTCCAGGGCCTCCGTCTGGCGTCCCCCAGGCAAGATGCCTGGCCCATCCCAATCTCCTGAGATCCGATCAGCCTGTCTGCAACCCAGAGGCACGTGTCAGCCCATTGGCCTCCTCCACTCACGAGACTCCTCGGCTGAGGAGAATCTGGGAGAGGATCGCGTCAGGAAATGAGCCACATGTCATACAGCCGCAGCTCTTGACGCCTCACGGACTATGCAGGTAACAAATCTCTTTGAGTCTCTCTCAGCAACGCGCTCGTTAGACACAAAGTCCAACCAGCGATAGCCAAGAATTCTCCGAAGAGACCTGGTACAAAAGGATTAGTCTCTGTCTCAGATCCTTGGTCTCAGAGTCCAAGTCTCGCATCAATAGAGCAATGACTGGAAGCACCAAGGACCTGAAGATCAGACTTTCGTCTCCCGCCAGGTACGGCGCGCCACACTGCCATTATCCAGTGAATCCAGACTCCCCAGCCCGACCCAGATGTCTATTGACCTGTGATCAAGCCAGCAGAGACATGGATATAACTGCCAGGAAAGTAATCTCTCCATGACCTCAACATCCTCACCACAACAGGGACAGACAGGACAGCAAGCACCAAGATGGTCATTGGAAAGCCTGGATCTTAAGTTTGACCAAGGAAACCCGTAATCCCAGCAGCTCTGGACTCTCAATTCAGCACATTGAGGGCCCCAAAAGGAATACTAAAGTCTCACGCAAAGATGACTGCATAATCTGCGAAACAAGGTTCAGAGATCTTGACATTCCCAAATGATGCACGGCGATTAATCTCTCTGACATCCTCCCCAGATCCAGTCCATCAAGTGCTGAAATGTTGGGGGCCACTACACACCCCTGACGACTCCATAAACAACTGAAATAAGTCAGAGTGGTACCACCACATCTAACAGCACTCTCAGTACAGAGTATAGTTTAAGACATCAGATTGATCAGTTTTGGGTGGCACCCACGAAGACAAGAATCCTTCCAGAGGTATCCTGATTTCACTGAATCGACCGCTTTACATAAGATCATAGGCTGCAAGCAGCCACTGGCCGAAACTCTCCATCTGCGTTCGGTGAGGACCCGAAGAGCAAGGATCACGGCAATCGTGACTCTATTGGTGTAAAGTCTGACTGCTCTGGACGCTGGTGCTCAAGCAGATGGTGGCGACCCATCAATAATTATCCGAGCAAAGACCTTGCCCAGCACTGAGAGCAGCGTCACCCTCGGTAGTTGTTGCAGTCTTGGCATCACCTTGGGAGGGTCAGCAACAGGGATTGTAACACCCTGACGTCCAACTCAACAGCTGGTGGATCAGCCTTGACAACCGCTCAAAGTAACGCGGCCCAGCGGGCCTTCACTTCGGACTTCTCTGTCAAGAGCTACCATCATCTGCTCCAACTGCAGTACTAACACACGAGGGATGGGGCTTTGGATGAATGCAATCACGAATTCGCAACTGCATGAGGTTGGTGGTCTTTGTCTTCTACGTCTTCTACCGTCTCCTTCTCGATCTCGCCCCACTTGCTCTGTCTGCTATTCCGCCCCCCCCATAATTTCGCAGGGCGGCTCCAAGGTCCACCAGCAAACCCTTTCTGGTAAAAACCTACAAAAATCACGACATCACTGCTCACATCAAATCTCACTTCTTTCTTCTTTCCCCAGCCTTTGAATAAACTCCCGCACTACTTCTCAACCCATTACTTCCTCCCAGAACTTCAAAACTAGTTGTTCACCACCACCTCTTATCCCCCATACCAAAATCCATGTCTTTTCTACCCCTGTTAATCCACCCAAACCACTCCTTCAATTCCTGCTTTCCTTCTGAAGTCTGTAAGGTGTCATACTTTCGTTCAACGTGTTCCCCCGCCTCCCATCCCTTCCCTTTCACAGATCCCTAATGTGTCAATGTTCCACTGTTTTTGTCCTTCCACTTCCCGCCACTTGTCTCATGCTCCACTTGCTGTGCGTTTGTTCGAGCTCTCATATGAGCCTCGACAATTATACAAAACAAAACGGTCTGAAGAGTGTATAAGGAGGCAAAGAGGCAGAAAGAAGGATGTTGCAGTGCTATGACTGGACTTGGAGAATACATACGGGTCAGTTCTACCTTGCCTTGAATCAGATATGCCATGGATATATTTTGGGTGCCATGGAAGATTAGGGATTTCTGCATGGCATATTATGATCAGTTTTAGATGCAGTTTGTGACACATCCCTACATAACGGAAGTGGCAGAAGTGGGAAAGTGTGGATCCTGATGGGTGTGCTAATCTCCCCTAATTGTTTGTGCTTGGTTTATTGAGTTGCTGATATATATGTGAGTGGACATGGGAAAGAAGTGAAGCCTAGCCCCTGGTCAGAGCTGGCCAGCAATGTTTGCATTGATGGATGACCTGACATAGTAGTCCAACAATCAGCCTGATTGAAGCAGTCACGTTGTTGCAGTGCTTTGAAAGGTTGATGCAGTGGGAAGGATGCTTTACGGCACAGAAAGTCGAGGAGTGTTGTGGTGAGAGATGAGGGGTGTGATCACCTTCACAGGTTTGAATGGGAGGGGAGTGGTTCCACATTGGCGAGCGCTCCATGAAGAGTTTGTTGAAGAGGTATAGACGTAAGAGTTTGTGAAGATTTGGTGAAGCACGGTGGAAGTTAAATGATGTGGTAGGGTGAGGGAGGTAAGGGACAAGCTTCTGAGAGATTTGAGGAGGATTGAGTGGATGTCGGCTTGCCAGGAGAGTGATGATATGTGCTTTGATGTTTGGATTAATGCACGAGTATTGTGCCATTGATGGTTTTCTAATATTGTTGGGTTGGGCATGTTGAGAGGATGGAGATTTTTGGTGATAGTGGATGTGTGAGGAGGAGTTGGGAGTCGCATGCTGGTTGACAAATATTGCTTTTTACTGGTCAGTGTGGAAACTCCGGTTTCCCTTAAACATCATTGACCCAGGAGAAAAAGGTGTGAGGATGGCGGTAGATTTTTCATGGTACGGGATTCGTGTGATCAGTGGTAAGAATGCTCCTCCCAGAGAAGAAGGCAAGTCGGAAGTGGGAATGCAACAGCAGAGGTGGATGAAATGGAGGATCGGTTGCACCAGGAGGAGGTGTTGGGATGGTGCAGCATGGGAAGCATAGTTGGGGTAGATCAAGCATGATCTGTGGGGAAAGGAATGCGTGAAAAAAGGGGAAGATGGATGGAGAGGAGTTTAGGAGAAAGAGGAAGAGAGAAGATGTGTGAAGGGCGTCAGACATGGCACAAGCAATGTGCTTGGATGCGGGTGGTGAAGGGTGTGCATGGTGAGATGTTGAAATGGGGAAAGATTTGGAGGATGGAGCCAAACATTGATTTCATGTTGCGGGTCAACATACGTGAATGTGCTTCCAATCGCCAGCAACTTGAGGGTGTGGGGAATGTTGCAGGAGGAAGAAGCTGCTCTTGGGTGTAGGAGGTTCAGGGAACAAATGCAGCAGCATATGGTGCTTGTCGGAGTAGCGTGGATGGAGCGAGGAAGATATAGAATGGAAAGCATGATCAAGGCGCTGGTGGTAGTGGAGATGAGATCGAGAAGAGGGGTGAGATTGAGAAAGAGGGGAGTGAGGAGGAAAGGAGGAGGGCCCATAGGGAGAGGTGTTGTTTGTGAAAGAGTGCTAAGTGGGTAAGAAGCAGAGGAAGAGGAGGTGGAAGGAAAGAGTTCTCTGCAAATGCGTGTGATTGGCAGTTGGTGGCAGACCTAAAGCCACAAATGGTATTCCTGGAGGATAACTGTGTGACACGGTTGCGGCCTGACATTGTCATCTGGTCAGGTACAAGTCATGTCACCTTTGAGAAATTGTCATACCTTGGGATAGATAATGGAGGAGGTGCACGAGGGAAAGAGGAAAGTAAATGGTGAGCTGGAAGTGGAGTGTCGGGAGCGGTTTGCGAGTTTCTTGCATCCATTTGAGGTATGGTGTAGAGCAGTGATCTCAACACCCTTCCCTGTCATTTACCCCTCGGCTTGATGTAATTTCGCCATTTACCCTAACTCCCACTAAAAAATGCATAAGGGCATCGAGGCCCAGAAAAAGAAAGATGAACAACTTTATTATTAAGGTTTTGCACGCATCCTACATGAAGGGGGGGGGTGCATCCCCCCCCCAGGACGTACGCCCATGCCAGCTATAAATTTTTTTAACAGGCTGACCAAGGTATAGCGTATTACAGAATTGATACTTAATTTTCAGGTAGATATATTAACACCCGCCCATATAAATCTTTACCCCAAGGGGGTAAATTTACTCTGGTTGGAGAATCACTGGTCGTAGAGGGTATATTGCAATTTCTTTCATCGCATTTCTTGCTCAAACTCAGAGTGTGTGCAATGGCAAAGAAGGAGGGTGTGGAGAGTGGACCCCAGATGTCTTGAATTGGCTCACTTTGGGATCTGGAGGAAGTTTTATGGAGGCAGGTTTCAAATGGTGTTGGTGTTAGATTTTTTTTTGTGTGTGTGTGTGGTGTGTGTGTGTGTGGTTTTGCGTGTGTGTGGGTGTGTGTGTGTTTGCGTGTGTGTGGTGTGTGTGTGTGTGTGCTCGTGGTGTGTGTGTGTGTGTGTGTGTGTGTGTTTGTGGTTTGTGTGTGTGTGTGTGTGTGTGTGTGTGTGTGTGTTGTGTGATGAAGTCATAATCAGTTTCACCCATTGTCATAATCTTGGAAATTTCTCTATCAATCTAGAAATCTTCAAATGATGTGAAAGGTGCGATTTTTAATATAGTTCAGTGAAGTCAGCCAGTCAATTGGTAAGAATGAGCTTATATATTAGATAAACTGTATGTATGATATATAATCAAGGACAACAAGGAAATCCAACACAGGTGGAGGCATTCAGCCATCATGCTGCGTGAACACCACCCAACCCAAGATCATTTTAATTAATGAAGGGAAAAAAAAATATTGTATTTTTTTTTGTATTTCTTTTGTGTTGTTTTGTTGTGTTGTTATTGTATTTATTTTTTATTTTTCTCTTTTCTTCTTCTTTTCTTCCCTTTCTCCGAGGCGGCATGGGCTTGGTAAAACACACATCAACACCACGAACTATACCCAATTCCATAAGCTTTCCAATTTCATGTTATGTATATCATATATATATATGTATACAAATATTTATTTATTTATATATATTTAATATATATGTGAAGTTGATGCAGCTAAATAATGAATGATGTTGCAACATTTTTGGAATACCTTTTAAACTCGCTATTCTTGCTATGTGTTTGAAAGAGCAATGTCCTCTGTGCAGAAGTTCCTATATCCATCAGTATTTTATCGAATAATCTTAAGACGTGAACCGAAATGAAACAGCACTGTTTAACTTGTACTTTCAGCCTGACGAAGAGTTCGTTGAGATCGGTCCATGGCTTTGTAACCAAATGTGAGCAACAGAGTTTACAATACGAGAAAATGGGACATTTTACACATGTTGAGCCACAAAGTTCAAATGGGAAACTGTTTTTCTTACAAGTCTCTCTAACCATCCATGTTATATGCACCAAAGCAATTAACTTACTTTGATGAATGAATCAAAATAAGGGGAACTGTTTGTTGCCTCGTTGGTTTGAATGTTGCCAAACAAAAATCCTTTTAGAAGTCTTATCTCCTCCATTGCAAACAGGATGTTCTACTATAAGTCGGTGCTTTGTGACGACTTAAAAGTGATCTAGTAACTCCATGAATGTGAAGCAGAATGGCACAATCCTGCTGATTAATAGATGTAAGGCCTGGCGTGGGCCTAGAAGTGTAGATTTTTAACAACACCAAAAATTTCCTTCTAGCCTTTTTAACAAAGCTTTTTTTGTCAGTGAAACTTTTTTGAAATACAAGGTGAATGCGTTTATATCGTAACTATGAATACTTCGAAATGTCATACTTCTCCCACATCAATGAAGATGTGCAAATGTCATGATCAATTTCCCATTGTCATAATCCCTTGGGCCATTCTCTATCAATCAGAAATCTCCAAACTGCTTTTATAAACTGTTCCAATATGTAATATTAATATTGATACGAAGATGCATATGTAATATGAATATGTCCTCTGAAGCTTTAATGACCAATTCCATATTTTCTGTCTAAGCATGTGTTATTTGATTTGAGGATTTAGATAAAGTCTGGAATATTGAAAAGGAGATTTTTTGTGAAGAAGTGCTTGAGGCGTACAACTGGTTGGAGCATCTGCTCTGAGTTGAGGATGTTGGTGGTTTTGAACCTGGTCGAGTTATGCCAAAGTCTTATGTGCTGGCTTCCTTGCTTTATGCCAGCATTTTAAAAAGGATAAGCACAGATAAAGCAAACATTGATTGGCCAACCAATTGTGCAGTCTTGATGGGCGCTAATGGCCTCTGTCTTTCATATAAGTTCCTTGTTAAGGGAAACGCATATTATTTATATTATAACTCACCCACCAGACAGGTTCGGTGATCTCCCTAGTCTTCAACCGCCTCCTCTCCAGATTTCACCCCCTTTGCTCTTTCCGTACTTTGGTCCCACCTCAGGTTTCTGCAAGGCACATAGGGTTCGACCGATCACCGCCCTTCTGATGAAACTACCCAATCCAGGATTAGCTGTTCACCACACTCATTTTCGTTCCACATTTTTCCCACCTGTGGAACCAAACTTTCCACATTCTCTTCAATTTTCTCCTCTTCCTCTCCAGGTCTTCAATGATAGCGTTCACCACATCAGATCGTCCCCAATCCAAACAATGATCATTTCTTAGCACGCTCATTAACCCCCCCACTCCCTCCTCCTTGCCAAATTTCCAGTTTCCCCCTCCTTGAGAGTTTCCTTTTCTATGTCCATTTGTCCATTTCCATGTCATCCTCTCAATGTCCCTCATTCCTCTCCCACCCATTGTTTGCGTCCAAAGTGGGTGCATGATCTCTAAATATCAAGGAAAAATGGTAAATGTGTAGAATTACTAGTGCGGGCCGTAGGTGCGTGCCCGTGGTTGCGGGCCCGTAGGTGCGTGCCGTAGGTAGCGTGCCCGTAGGTGCGTGCCCGTGGTGCATTAGCCAGTATGTGCAGCTTCGTTCCTATTCGCGTCTCTGTAAATGACGACCAGGATTGGGGCATTGTTTCAAATTAGGATTCGAGACCAACCGTATCAATAAATGGCCCATAAACTTGGGAAACACGCTGGGAAACAATACTCTAGGTACCCGAGCGTCAATTGTGTACGTCATATCAAACGAAGAAGGAAGAAGAATTGGGAGCCCCCTCTCTCTGCCCCCCCCCACCTATGCATCTCGCTCCTCTCTCTCCCCTCTCTCCTCCCCCCTCTCTCACCCCTGTCTCGCCCCTCCTCTTCTACCCCCTCCCTCCCCCCTCCTCTTCTCTCTCTCGCCCCATCTCACCCCCTACACCCCCTCCTCCGTCCCCCTCTCTCGCCCACCTCCCTCTCTCCCCTCTCTCTCCTCACCCTTCTCTCCCCCCTCTCCTCTTGCCCTTCTCTCGTCCGCCACTTCTCACCCCCCCTCTCGCCACCTCCCTCCTCCCCCTCTCTTGAATTGTGATGTCCCCCTCTTTCTCAACCTGTCCCTCTTTGCCCCCTGCTCTCCCCGCCCTCTCCCGCCCCCATCTCTCCGCCCCTCCCTCGTCCTCACCCATCTCTCCCCCCTCCTCTAACCCCTCTCTGCTCTCCTCTCTCAACCCCCTCTCTCCCTCCCTTCCACCCCCCTCTCTCACCCCTCTCTCTCACCCCCTCTCCACCCTCCTCTCTCCCTCGCCCTCTCTACGTCCCTCTCCTCCCTCTCTCTCCCTCCCCTTCTCAGCCTCCCCTCTTTCGCTCCCTCTCTCCCTCTCATCGCCCTCCTCTCCCCTACCTGCCCGTCCTCTCCCCCCCTCTCTCGCCCCTCCTCATCCCCCCTCTCTCTGTAAAACTGTATTGCAAGATGGTCTACAAAGACAGAAATAAAAAAAACAGCTTTCAAACCCTTTGGGAAAAAACAAGAATTACATAAATAATAAACATTAATTGTGACCGTCATTCGCTGATGTCATAGCATACCGTGTCCTGTCATTGGTTGACAGACGTTACTTGTCATTATTGGGCTTGACAGACAATATATAGGTGCATTTTTGTTGACAGACATTGGTCATTGTTCCGTATTCTTTTATTACTTGCAATTAATTGTGGCTTATTATTCTTAATGATGCTTGGCTTATCATTATTTCTGAATTATAATTTGGGGAAAAAAATGGCATGATATAGGTGATAGTGGAACGACACTTTAGCTGCGATAACTATACCATCTTTTCGAATCACTGAAAGAAGCAATAAAATGGCCGTCTACTTGGGAACCGTCGTCCGATCTAATATCAAACCTTGAAAAGGCACATCGCGGGTCCCCGGTAATATTCCTGGCAAGTTTCAATCAGATCGGACCAGCATGTCGTACGAGAAACGGCGGTCGCAGAACAGACCAGCAGACAAACTACACACAACACACACACAACACACACACACAGATCTGGCCCCCCCTGGGAATTAGAGATAGATGGTAACTGAGGTTTGTACTCAAATGTATACCACCAGTTGGTTATCTAATCATATATTCCAGCAATCTGTGTGTGTGTGTGTGTCTGTGTGGTGTGTGTTGTGTCCGTGTGTGTGGTGTGTGTCTGTGACCGCTGTTTCTCGACAACCGCTGGTCCGATCTAATGAACGTTGCCCGGTGAGTATTGCTGGGGACCTGATATTGAGTGTGCCCTTTTTAAGGTTTGATATTAATCGGACAAGTGCTTCCCCAAGTTATGGCCATTTTATTTACCAAACCAATGACAAGACACGTTGTTTGCGTGGGCGTGGCCGAATGGGGAAAGGGAAGCTCAGCGGCGTTTCCATTAGGCGGTTACACGTAGCGGGCTTCCGGGAAGAGTGATGAAATTCGTGTATTCTAATAATTCTCGATTTCTTATGCGCATTTATAGTAAACACATGCCGCAAAGTTAATGATCGTTTTCATAGTGAGACGGTGCATAAATTTCGGTAACGATCAGTGTGCTGGTGTGCTCGCGAACCAGGAGTTAAATTTTCTTTTTTTTCTCTCTTCTTCCTCTTCTCTTTTTGTTTTTCCTTGCGATGACATTGCGAAAAGGCAAAATACGTTTGGCGCTATATTGAATAATTTGCCATTAAAACTAACATTGCGATACGTAACTGTGTATCGAACTTCCGCGCCCACGGACGTACGGGCACGCGAGTAGCGAAAACGGCCTTGGTGGTTTGTTGTTTTGTTGCTCGCGGTTTTTGAATTTATTTTTTTTTTTTTTACCCGGGCCGTACTGTAGTCGATCTCAACATTACAGCGATTCTGTAGAGAATAAGCTACGTAAAAAAGGATGCAAAACTTGTGCCCGTGGATTGGCTTAACAACACTGATGTTAGTGTTTCCCTCCTCTCATCGGTGTTCCTTTTGTCCGTTGCATCCTGAGCCATTCAGCTGTACGATGTACGAGGGCTCTTCACGAGCGCCCGACTATGTACAGTGGCCTGCAAAAATATTCACCCTACTAATAAAGCCCACATTTAGCATGAATTTACGAATTATGTGGAAACAATTTTTCTCAAATGAACTTTTTTTATTTGCTAACTGAAGAAATAAAAACTAAATGTTATTATAACAGGGTGCCCCAACGAAAACCCAGGAATTTGAGATTTTTTGAGATTTTATTTTGCCCGTATCTTTTACCATATCAATAAACTAATACATATAATACAAGTGTATCTTGTTTTACACTAAATCTAAAGTTTGCTTTGTTTTTGTTTGAAAATAAAGTGTATCTTTGTTTTAAACACAACATCCAGTTTGCTTTTTATTTGGGTTTTAAATAAACTGTACCCAAAATTTCCTGGTTTTCTGTGGGGCACCTGTAGTTTGAAGGAGGTTACATAGTCAAGAATACCTAAAAAAAAATTGTACAAATCAAAAATTCGTTGGTTGCAAAATATTCAGCCCCTAAGGTCAGTACTTGGTGGAAGCACATTTTGTGGCAATGCACTGCTATGAAGTCTTTTTTGTTCAGTCTCCCACCAGCTTGAACACAGTGAGATTGGTGAAATATTTCCCATTCATCAGGTGAAAAATTTTCTCTAGTTCTGCTAAGTTTGATGTGGGATCGTGATGGACTGTAATCTTGTTCAAGTCTCACCGTAAATGTGTCAATTGGTGTTTAAGTCAGAACTTTGACCGGGCCACTCAAGACTTTATTTTCTTCTTACTTCAGAGCCCTCCAGTGTGCTTTGAAGCTTGTGCTTCGGATTGTTTTCCTGCTGAAATGTTATCTCGCTACCAGTTTCAGATTCATAGCCTGACTCAAGCAGTTTTTTATCAAGTATTCTCCTGTACTTTGCACGTCCAGTCATTCTTCTAGTCCACTCAATATTAGCTTGCCAGTCTCTGATAAAAGCAGCTCCATAGCAGATGCTGCCACACACATGCTGACAGATATATAGGGATGGTGTGTCTGGGAGGTGTGCATTGTTGGCGCTTGCACCAGACGTAACCCTTTTAATTAGACACAAAAAGTTTCAATTTTTGGTCTTGTTTGACCAAAAATGTTTCTCTCCACATGCCTGCAGAATCATTAAAATGACTTTTCACAACTCCATATCGAGCTTTAAGATGCATGTTTTTTAGTGAGGCTTCTTTCCTTGCCACCTGTCCATAGAGGCCAGTTTTGTTGAAGCAGAATCGAGATATTGTTGATTGATAGACCACTGACCTTTCTCCACTAAGAACCGTTGCAGATCTTTCAAAGTCATCTTTGATTTACAGTGACATCCCTGAACCAGTTTCCTGCTTATCCCGGCTGCTGAGTTCTGTATGGGCGACTGGAATCTGTGTAGACTGTGAGGTCTGAGTGGTATGATACATCTTCCACTTCCAATGATGGATTTTACTGTACTCAAAGGAATAAATTAAATCTTCTTATTGATTCACTTTCTGAACGAATACTGTTCTCCACCACTTTAAAATGTCTTGCTTCTTTTGGAAACTCCTTGGTCTTCATGTTGGCCATCTCGTTGGTTGAAACCAAGGTGAGTTGCACCTTAAAACTCCCTTGATAAGTGGGGGATTTAAATTTTTAATTTAACACATGATTACATACAGGTGAAACTATTACACTTATTTTGTACATCGACAAATAATTTGCTCCGAACACGATTAGGGTTAATTAAGGCAAAGGGTTGAATAACTTACGCCCGCACTGAGAAACCGATCTGATTTTCTCTGGTAAACTAACTACTCACATTTTATCCCATTGTTTTAGCTAATACTTTTGAGTAGTTTGTGAAGACTCCTCCTTTTAAGTTTGATTTGAAAGCATCATGAAATAAGCTTCAGGTTGGCATCAAAATTGTGAAGACTTTCGAGCGGGGTGAATATCTTGGCAGGATAGCTTAGATGCTATGTGAACTTGCCTCTTGCAATAAGCTGTTGAGACAGTTTGATATCTCGACCTCAGCTATTAAACTATCACCCTGGTGTTTCGCTTGCAGGGAGATGCACTCAATGTGTCCAGGGTCTATTGGATGGGAGTTAAGCCAGAGGTCCTCTTCTGCCACAACTGGTAGTTCATCGCATGTTAAAATATCCAATCGTGTCTTTTCAAAAAGAGGGTGGTGAGTTATTGCCAGCATCTGAACAAATTACAAATTCCTGTTATTTCACTCGAGTACCTTATACAGAGTAAGAATCTTGAAGGTTTGTTTTCTGGCCTTATCTTGTGAATTGGCCCGAAGCTTTGTCCAAAGATTAATGGGACTTCCATTATTTTTCCTACTCTCGATTACATTATTTACATCTTACAGCTAGTTGTAAAGAAATAAAACAAATAATGTTTATAAAGAAGCCAAACTTTAACCTTGTGACTAAACTCACATCAACGGCCGCGCTGTTTGCATTTTAGGTGGAACTTTATACAACCCAAATGGATTGCAATGAACATGAGCACGCCTGGTTCCTAATTATATACCCCATGCAAGCGCAATTGAAAAAGGGGGTAAGCACTATTGTTCATACCTGTCCCGTCCGTTGCCATTCTGTCTTACAGTTTTATATCAAGGAACAACAATATTCATTAGAATGTTTGATTTTTACACAAATGGAAATGATGGGAAGACTTTTTTCGTTTTATTGTAACCATTGGCTCGAAAATTCGTCCCGATCGCACATGCGCAGAGGAGGAGTGAGATATAAAGCAGTGAAGCCGCTTCCATATTTTGTTATGTCTTTCCTTCCTTCATCCATCCGTCAAAAATGAAGAAGAAAAAGCCTAACTCAACCATGTTAATTCTCGTAGGTTCTAAAGGGTTATTCTATTTGTGTCTAAAGGTATTTCTAATGGGTTTTGTCTGTTTGTAGACCTTGCCTATTTCATATTAAAATGCCAAACTGCCAAGCCGCTTCCTATCGGACCAGGTGTGATTTTTTAAAAATTTTAGTTCTGTCTGCCTGGCCCAGTCAAAGAACAATTGAAATCATACAAACAGGAAACTTACTGTTTTTAGTTCAAGGACACAAACAAACATTGCCACGAAGAACTAATGTAAACATGTTAGATTCATGTGGATGTAATAGACACTGGGTAAAACAGCGTACAAACCAGGAATCGATTTATTTATACACCTCTTACACCTCTTTAAACCTTTATTTAATTGAATTATACCACTGAAACACGCAGAAACACAATCACCTTCATAATACCTCAAAAAGACCCATGCTAATATATCGATATGTGCATGAGCGGCATGAAACGTTTTGTTGTAGAAAGAGGAGGCCACCGATACATTGGCGATATCACGATTCCATTAAATGCGCATTCATTTTCCTAGTATGCTAAACTTCAAAACTTGTGAAAACTTTCCGAATTTAAACATCTTAACAATCATTATTTATTAAAATTGAAGCTAACGACTTAACAACTGTGTGGGTTCAATGTTCTATGACTCTCTAGTTCCGAGGTCGGCAACCTGCGGCCCGCGGGCCAATATGCGGCCCCCGCGAGCTTCCTCCCGTGCGGCCCGCCGGGCCGCCTTTCCGGATTTCCATTCGGTGCGGCCCGCGAATCATATTGTTCCTGAACCAGCGGCAAATTTAACATATGATGTGGCATATTGATTCTTCCACATATATCACAGTCTCTGTACGTCCACAATAAATATTTTCGGCTTCTAAGTCCCTTGAACTTGGTCCTTAATATTTTTTAACTTGCCCGATTGGCTGAGCCTGGTGCCCGACCCGCTGCTCTGCCCGTCGCTACATCCGCCTGCCGCTGTCTGAGCTGCTGAGGCGAGTTCGAAGAGACTCTTCAAAGATGGTGCGCGCCTGTGAGAAAGAGTTCAAGCTTATCTGGCTCCCTTTGATGGATTCGTGGAATGTGGCTGAACGACCCTTCAGTCTGGAGCTCATTGAGCTCAGGCTCAGAGAGCCACGTGCGCAAAGTTTTGGCTCTTTTGTCGCCCAATGTAGTTCTGGCACTCGCTCTAGCCTCCGTGCTTTCCTCGGCTCTTGTTAGGGAGGCCCCTGCGCATAGCTTTTTGTTCGGGGTCCACATACTCTTTGCGAGCCGCTGTTCAGGTCGCAATGAAGCTGATGAAGAACAAGACGAGAAGCACAGCTTACAGACGCTCATCTTCAAGACGTCCTCCTCCTGGCCTCCTCCTCCATCAAGCCGGACATTGACTCTCTGTCTGCATCAAAGAATCACCAGCCTTCACATTAATGTTTCACATTGGTGATTACTGCAAGTCTTTAGGCTTCAATTTAACAATTACATTTTTCTCATTGTTTTAGTGTGTTTGTTATTTTTTTTTCGGGTTGGGAGGGGGTGCGGCCCGCGACGGCCGCTCTAGTTAATATAATAGAAAGAAACTATAAAGAACAATATCACTCATGTTATGGAAAAAAAAAAATATATATATAATTTAATGTATATATATATCGAAGTTGCCTGTCCTATACATGGTGGAAGTACTCCGAGATTTTCACTTTCATAAGGATTATCGAAAAGTAACAGAATATGAAAAGCTCATACCAGTCAGATGGGGTGAGTGAACCTTTGTGAGGAATCACTCTTCTTCCTTTTTTCTTTACAGGTCTGAATGAAAGCCAACACCGCTACATGCAGTAGATACAGCGTATCGGTTTTCAATTAAATGGGTCTACAATAAAAGGAGCCATTATAACAGCCAGCCAACATGTTTCATAAGTCACCCCACCTGACGGGTATGCACTTCGGTGGAAGAAACGATGGCCGTTGCGTAACGAAAATATTTTATCTTTAGGGTTTGGTAAAAACATAGGCCACAGACTATTTGGTCACAGTGCGCATTGCACCTTTCCTACACAAAACTTTATTATATTTGAATATTTCATTGAACAATGCGCTTGAAGCTGCATCTTAAAGTAGATTATCGTGAAAACATTTATTCTTTCACATGCAGGATGATTTGCATAAAAATATACTAGGCATGTGAAGTTAAAAGGGTGAAACACCCAACACAGTACACAATACCACTGTAATTAAATGTTCAAAACAATCTTACCTTCTCTCAAATGAAACATCAACTAATGCCCCATATGAATTTAATAGGGTCACACCTGAGATTGTATAGAGTCTGTGCCAGGTCAGTTTTGCAACCTCAAGTCTGCTGCAAGCACTGTTTGTTGTGCAGAAACAATTAAAGTGCACTTCGCTGTCCATAAAAGCTTCATCAAAGTGGGTTTCGATTGCAACCCTGCCTCAGCGACTCTTGGAAATTTCAAATGTTTGAGTGCA
>CM068962.1:81486646-81501493 GCA_035128595.1 Eptatretus atami | reverse complement strand
GTCCACTTTCCACCGGTACTCCAGGGGCCTCCGTCTGGCCGTCCCCCAGGCAGATGCCTGGCCCATCCCAATCTCCTTGAGATGCCGATCAGCCTGCTGCAACCACGAGGCACGTGGTCAGCCCATTGGCCTCCTCCACTCACGAGACTCCCTCGCTGAGAGGAGAATCTGGGAGAGGATCGCGTCAGGAAATGAGCCACATGTCATACAGCCGCAGCTCTTGACGCCTCACGGACTATGCAGGTAACAAATCTCTTTGAGTCTCTCTCAGCAACGCGCTCGTTAGACACAAAGTCCAACCAGCGATAGCCAAGAATTCTCCGAAGAGACCTGGTACAAAAGGATTAGTCTCTGTCTCAGATCCTTGGTCTCAGAGTCCAAGTCTCGCATCAATAGAGCAATGACTGGAAGCACCAAGGACCTGAAGATCAGACTTTCGTCTCCCGCCAGGTACGGCGCGCCACACTGCCATTATCCAGTGAATCCAGACTCCCCAGCCCGACCCAGATGTCTATTGACCTGTGATCAAGCCAGCAGAGACATGGATATAACTGCCAGGAAAGTAATCTCTCCATGACCTCAACATCCTCACCACAACAGGGACAGACAGGACAGCAAGCACCAAGATGGTCATTGGAAAGCCTGGATCTTAAGTTTGACCAAGGAAACCCGTAATCCCAGCAGCTCTGGACTCTCAATTCAGCACATTGAGGGCCCCAAAAGGAATACTAAAGTCTCACGCAAAGATGACTGCATAATCTGCGAAACAAGGTTCAGAGATCTTGACATTCCCAAATGATGCACGGCGATTAATCTCTCTGACATCCTCCCCAGATCCAGTCCATCAAGTGCTGAAATGTTGGGGGCCACTACACACCCCTGACGACTCCATAAACAACTGAAATAAGTCAGAGTGGTACCACCACATCTAACAGCACTCTCAGTACAGAGTATAGTTTAAGACATCAGATTGATCAGTTTTGGGTGGCACCCACGAAGACAAGAATCCTTCCAGAGGTATCCTGATTTCACTGAATCGACCGCTTTACATAAGATCATAGGCTGCAAGCAGCCACTGGCCGAAACTCTCCATCTGCGTTCGGTGAGGACCCGAAGAGCAAGGATCACGGCAATCGTGACTCTATTGGTGTAAAGTCTGACTGCTCTGGACGCTGGTGCTCAAGCAGATGGTGGCGACCCATCAATAATTATCCGAGCAAAGACCTTGCCCAGCACTGAGAGCAGCGTCACCCTCGGTAGTTGTTGCAGTCTTGGCATCACCTTGGGAGGGTCAGCAACAGGGATTGTAACACCCTGACGTCCAACTCAACAGCTGGTGGATCAGCCTTGACAACCGCTCAAAGTAACGCGGCCCAGCGGGCCTTCACTTCGGACTTCTCTGTCAAGAGCTACCATCATCTGCTCCAACTGCAGTACTAACACACGAGGGATGGGGCTTTGGATGAATGCAATCACGAATTCGCAACTGCATGAGGTTGGTGGTCTTTGTCTTCTACGTCTTCTACCGTCTCCTTCTCGATCTCGCCCCACTTGCTCTGTCTGCTATTCCGCCCCCCCCATAATTTCGCAGGGCGGCTCCAAGGTCCACCAGCAAACCCTTTCTGGTAAAAACCTACAAAAATCACGAATCACTGCTCATCTTCACTCTTTCCTTCTTTTCCCCCAACCTTTGAATAAACTCCCACACTTCCATCAACCCATTCTTCCTTCCCAGACCTTCAAAACAGTTGTTCACATCACCTCTTATCTCCCCATCCCAAAACCATGTTCTTTTCTACCCCTGTTTAATCCACCCCCAAACCACTCCTTCAAATTCCTGCTTTCCTTCCTGAAAGTCTGTGGTGTACATACTTGTTATACGTGTTCCGCACCGCCCCCATCCCTCTCCCTTTCCACAGATCCCTAATGTCTCTGTTCCCACTGTTTTGTCCTTCCCTTCCCGCCACTCCAGTTTCATGCTCCACTGCTGTGCGTTTGTGCGCTAGCTCTCATATGAGCCTCGACAATTATACAAAACAAAACGGTCTGAAGAGTGTATAAGGAGGCAAAGAGGCAGAAAGAAGGATGTTGCAGTGCTATGACTGGACTTGGAGAATACATACGGGTCAGTTCTACCTTGCCTTGAATCAGATATGCCATGGATATATTTTGGGTGCCATGGAAGATTAGGGATTTCTGCATGGCATATTATGATCAGTTTTAGATGCAGTTTGTGACACATCCCTACATAACGGAAGTGGCAGAAGTGGGAAAGTGTGGATCCTGATGGGTGTGCTAATCTCCCCTAATTGTTTGTGCTTGGTTTATTGAGTTGCTGATATATATGTGAGTGGACATGGGAAAGAAGTGAAGCCTAGCCCCTGGTCAGAGCTGGCCAGCAATGTTTGCATTGATGGATGACCTGACATAGTAGTCCAACAATCAGCCTGATTGAAGCAGTCACGTTGTTGCAGTGCTTTGAAAGGTTGATGCAGTGGGAAGGATGCTTTACGGCACAGAAAGTCGAGGAGTGTTGTGGTGAGAGATGAGGGGTGTGATCACCTTCACAGGTTTGAATGGGAGGGGAGTGGTTCCACATTGGCGAGCGCTCCATGAAGAGTTTGTTGAAGAGGTATAGACGTAAGAGTTTGTGAAGATTTGGTGAAGCACGGTGGAAGTTAAATGATGTGGTAGGGTGAGGGAGGTAAGGGACAAGCTTCTGAGAGATTTGAGGAGGATTGAGTGGATGTCGGCTTGCCAGGAGAGTGATGATATGTGCTTTGATGTTTGGATTAATGCACGAGTATTGTGCCATTGATGGTTTTCTAATATTGTTGGGTTGGGCATGTTGAGAGGATGGAGATTTTTGGTGATAGTGGATGTGTGAGGAGGAGTTGGGAGTCGCATGCTGGTTGACAAATATTGCTTTTTACTGGTCAGTGTGGAAACTCCGGTTTCCCTTAAACATCATTGACCCAGGAGAAAAAGGTGTGAGGATGGCGGTAGATTTTTCATGGTACGGGATTCGTGTGATCAGTGGTAAGAATGCTCCTCCCAGAGAAGAAGGCAAGTCGGAAGTGGGAATGCAACAGCAGAGGTGGATGAAATGGAGGATCGGTTGCACCAGGAGGAGGTGTTGGGATGGTGCAGCATGGGAAGCATAGTTGGGGTAGATCAAGCATGATCTGTGGGGAAAGGAATGCGTGAAAAAAGGGGAAGATGGATGGAGAGGAGTTTAGGAGAAAGAGGAAGAGAGAAGATGTGTGAAGGGCGTCAGACATGGCACAAGCAATGTGCTTGGATGCGGGTGGTGAAGGGTGTGCATGGTGAGATGTTGAAATGGGGAAAGATTTGGAGGATGGAGCCAAACATTGATTTCATGTTGCGGGTCAACATACGTGAATGTGCTTCCAATCGCCAGCAACTTGAGGGTGTGGGGAATGTTGCAGGAGGAAGAAGCTGCTCTTGGGTGTAGGAGGTTCAGGGAACAAATGCAGCAGCATATGGTGCTTGTCGGAGTAGCGTGGATGGAGCGAGGAAGATATAGAATGGAAAGCATGATCAAGGCGCTGGTGGTAGTGGAGATGAGATCGAGAAGAGGGGTGAGATTGAGAAAGAGGGGAGTGAGGAGGAAAGGAGGAGGGCCCATAGGGAGAGGTGTTGTTTGTGAAAGAGTGCTAAGTGGGTAAGAAGCAGAGGAAGAGGAGGTGGAAGGAAAGAGTTCTCTGCAAATGCGTGTGATTGGCAGTTGGTGGCAGACCTAAAGCCACAAATGGTATTCCTGGAGGATAACTGTGTGACACGGTTGCGGCCTGACATTGTCATCTGGTCAGGTACAAGTCATGTCACCTTTGAGAAATTGTCATACCTTGGGATAGATAATGGAGGAGGTGCACGAGGGAAAGAGGAAAGTAAATGGTGAGCTGGAAGTGGAGTGTCGGGAGCGGTTTGCGAGTTTCTTGCATCCATTTGAGGTATGGTGTAGAGCAGTGATCTCAACACCCTTCCCTGTCATTTACCCCTCGGCTTGATGTAATTTCGCCATTTACCCTAACTCCCACTAAAAAATGCATAAGGGCATCGAGGCCCAGAAAAAGAAAGATGAACAACTTTATTATTAAGGTTTTGCACGCATCCTACATGAAGGGGGGGGGTGCATCCCCCCCCCAGGACGTACGCCCATGCCAGCTATAAATTTTTTTAACAGGCTGACCAAGGTATAGCGTATTACAGAATTGATACTTAATTTTCAGGTAGATATATTAACACCCGCCCATATAAATCTTTACCCCAAGGGGGTAAATTTACTCTGGTTGGAGAATCACTGGTCGTAGAGGGTATATTGCAATTTCTTTCATCGCATTTCTTGCTCAAACTCAGAGTGTGTGCAATGGCAAAGAAGGAGGGTGTGGAGAGTGGACCCCAGATGTCTTGAATTGGCTCACTTTGGGATCTGGAGGAAGTTTTATGGAGGCAGGTTTCAAATGGTGTTGGTGTTAGATTTTTTTTTGTGTGTGTGTGTGGTGTGTGTGTGTGTGGTTTTGCGTGTGTGTGGGTGTGTGTGTGTTTGCGTGTGTGTGGTGTGTGTGTGTGTGTGCTCGTGGTGTGTGTGTGTGTGTGTGTGTGTGTGTTTGTGGTTTGTGTGTGTGTGTGTGTGTGTGTGTGTGTGTGTGTTGTGTGATGAAGTCATAATCAGTTTCACCCATTGTCATAATCTTGGAAATTTCTCTATCAATCTAGAAATCTTCAAATGATGTGAAAGGTGCGATTTTTAATATAGTTCAGTGAAGTCAGCCAGTCAATTGGTAAGAATGAGCTTATATATTAGATAAACTGTATGTATGATATATAATCAAGGACAACAAGGAAATCCAACACAGGTGGAGGCATTCAGCCATCATGCTGCGTGAACACCACCCAACCCAAGATCATTTTAATTAATGAAGGGAAAAAAAAATATTGTATTTTTTTTTGTATTTCTTTTGTGTTGTTTTGTTGTGTTGTTATTGTATTTATTTTTTATTTTTCTCTTTTCTTCTTCTTTTCTTCCCTTTCTCCGAGGCGGCATGGGCTTGGTAAAACACACATCAACACCACGAACTATACCCAATTCCATAAGCTTTCCAATTTCATGTTATGTATATCATATATATATATGTATACAAATATTTATTTATTTATATATATTTAATATATATGTGAAGTTGATGCAGCTAAATAATGAATGATGTTGCAACATTTTTGGAATACCTTTTAAACTCGCTATTCTTGCTATGTGTTTGAAAGAGCAATGTCCTCTGTGCAGAAGTTCCTATATCCATCAGTATTTTATCGAATAATCTTAAGACGTGAACCGAAATGAAACAGCACTGTTTAACTTGTACTTTCAGCCTGACGAAGAGTTCGTTGAGATCGGTCCATGGCTTTGTAACCAAATGTGAGCAACAGAGTTTACAATACGAGAAAATGGGACATTTTACACATGTTGAGCCACAAAGTTCAAATGGGAAACTGTTTTTCTTACAAGTCTCTCTAACCATCCATGTTATATGCACCAAAGCAATTAACTTACTTTGATGAATGAATCAAAATAAGGGGAACTGTTTGTTGCCTCGTTGGTTTGAATGTTGCCAAACAAAAATCCTTTTAGAAGTCTTATCTCCTCCATTGCAAACAGGATGTTCTACTATAAGTCGGTGCTTTGTGACGACTTAAAAGTGATCTAGTAACTCCATGAATGTGAAGCAGAATGGCACAATCCTGCTGATTAATAGATGTAAGGCCTGGCGTGGGCCTAGAAGTGTAGATTTTTAACAACACCAAAAATTTCCTTCTAGCCTTTTTAACAAAGCTTTTTTTGTCAGTGAAACTTTTTTGAAATACAAGGTGAATGCGTTTATATCGTAACTATGAATACTTCGAAATGTCATACTTCTCCCACATCAATGAAGATGTGCAAATGTCATGATCAATTTCCCATTGTCATAATCCCTTGGGCCATTCTCTATCAATCAGAAATCTCCAAACTGCTTTTATAAACTGTTCCAATATGTAATATTAATATTGATACGAAGATGCATATGTAATATGAATATGTCCTCTGAAGCTTTAATGACCAATTCCATATTTTCTGTCTAAGCATGTGTTATTTGATTTGAGGATTTAGATAAAGTCTGGAATATTGAAAAGGAGATTTTTTGTGAAGAAGTGCTTGAGGCGTACAACTGGTTGGAGCATCTGCTCTGAGTTGAGGATGTTGGTGGTTTTGAACCTGGTCGAGTTATGCCAAAGTCTTATGTGCTGGCTTCCTTGCTTTATGCCAGCATTTTAAAAAGGATAAGCACAGATAAAGCAAACATTGATTGGCCAACCAATTGTGCAGTCTTGATGGGCGCTAATGGCCTCTGTCTTTCATATAAGTTCCTTGTTAAGGGAAACGCATATTATTTATATTATAACTCACCCACCAGACAGGTTCGGTGATCTCCCTAGTCTTCAACCGCCTCCTCTCCAGATTTCACCCCCTTTGCTCTTTCCGTACTTTGGTCCCACCTCAGGTTTCTGCAAGGCACATAGGGTTCGACCGATCACCGCCCTTCTGATGAAACTACCCAATCCAGGATTAGCTGTTCACCACACTCATTTTCGTTCCACATTTTTCCCACCTGTGGAACCAAACTTTCCACATTCTCTTCAATTTTCTCCTCTTCCTCTCCAGGTCTTCAATGATAGCGTTCACCACATCAGATCGTCCCCAATCCAAACAATGATCATTTCTTAGCACGCTCATTAACCCCCCCACTCCCTCCTCCTTGCCAAATTTCCAGTTTCCCCCTCCTTGAGAGTTTCCTTTTCTATGTCCATTTGTCCATTTCCATGTCATCCTCTCAATGTCCCTCATTCCTCTCCCACCCATTGTTTGCGTCCAAAGTGGGTGCATGATCTCTAAATATCAAGGAAAAATGGTAAATGTGTAGAATTACTAGTGCGGGCCGTAGGTGCGTGCCCGTGGTTGCGGGCCCGTAGGTGCGTGCCGTAGGTAGCGTGCCCGTAGGTGCGTGCCCGTGGTGCATTAGCCAGTATGTGCAGCTTCGTTCCTATTCGCGTCTCTGTAAATGACGACCAGGATTGGGGCATTGTTTCAAATTAGGATTCGAGACCAACCGTATCAATAAATGGCCCATAAACTTGGGAAACACGCTGGGAAACAATACTCTAGGTACCCGAGCGTCAATTGTGTACGTCATATCAAACGAAGAAGGAAGAAGAATTGGGAGCCCCCTCTCTCTGCCCCCCCCCACCTATGCATCTCGCTCCTCTCTCTCCCCTCTCTCCTCCCCCCTCTCTCACCCCTGTCTCGCCCCTCCTCTTCTACCCCCTCCCTCCCCCCTCCTCTTCTCTCTCTCGCCCCATCTCACCCCCTACACCCCCTCCTCCGTCCCCCTCTCTCGCCCACCTCCCTCTCTCCCCTCTCTCTCCTCACCCTTCTCTCCCCCCTCTCCTCTTGCCCTTCTCTCGTCCGCCACTTCTCACCCCCCCTCTCGCCACCTCCCTCCTCCCCCTCTCTTGAATTGTGATGTCCCCCTCTTTCTCAACCTGTCCCTCTTTGCCCCCTGCTCTCCCCGCCCTCTCCCGCCCCCATCTCTCCGCCCCTCCCTCGTCCTCACCCATCTCTCCCCCCTCCTCTAACCCCTCTCTGCTCTCCTCTCTCAACCCCCTCTCTCCCTCCCTTCCACCCCCCTCTCTCACCCCTCTCTCTCACCCCCTCTCCACCCTCCTCTCTCCCTCGCCCTCTCTACGTCCCTCTCCTCCCTCTCTCTCCCTCCCCTTCTCAGCCTCCCCTCTTTCGCTCCCTCTCTCCCTCTCATCGCCCTCCTCTCCCCTACCTGCCCGTCCTCTCCCCCCCTCTCTCGCCCCTCCTCATCCCCCCTCTCTCTGTAAAACTGTATTGCAAGATGGTCTACAAAGACAGAAATAAAAAAAACAGCTTTCAAACCCTTTGGGAAAAAACAAGAATTACATAAATAATAAACATTAATTGTGACCGTCATTCGCTGATGTCATAGCATACCGTGTCCTGTCATTGGTTGACAGACGTTACTTGTCATTATTGGGCTTGACAGACAATATATAGGTGCATTTTTGTTGACAGACATTGGTCATTGTTCCGTATTCTTTTATTACTTGCAATTAATTGTGGCTTATTATTCTTAATGATGCTTGGCTTATCATTATTTCTGAATTATAATTTGGGGAAAAAAATGGCATGATATAGGTGATAGTGGAACGACACTTTAGCTGCGATAACTATACCATCTTTTCGAATCACTGAAAGAAGCAATAAAATGGCCGTCTACTTGGGAACCGTCGTCCGATCTAATATCAAACCTTGAAAAGGCACATCGCGGGTCCCCGGTAATATTCCTGGCAAGTTTCAATCAGATCGGACCAGCATGTCGTACGAGAAACGGCGGTCGCAGAACAGACCAGCAGACAAACTACACACAACACACACACAACACACACACACAGATCTGGCCCCCCCTGGGAATTAGAGATAGATGGTAACTGAGGTTTGTACTCAAATGTATACCACCAGTTGGTTATCTAATCATATATTCCAGCAATCTGTGTGTGTGTGTGTGTCTGTGTGGTGTGTGTTGTGTCCGTGTGTGTGGTGTGTGTCTGTGACCGCTGTTTCTCGACAACCGCTGGTCCGATCTAATGAACGTTGCCCGGTGAGTATTGCTGGGGACCTGATATTGAGTGTGCCCTTTTTAAGGTTTGATATTAATCGGACAAGTGCTTCCCCAAGTTATGGCCATTTTATTTACCAAACCAATGACAAGACACGTTGTTTGCGTGGGCGTGGCCGAATGGGGAAAGGGAAGCTCAGCGGCGTTTCCATTAGGCGGTTACACGTAGCGGGCTTCCGGGAAGAGTGATGAAATTCGTGTATTCTAATAATTCTCGATTTCTTATGCGCATTTATAGTAAACACATGCCGCAAAGTTAATGATCGTTTTCATAGTGAGACGGTGCATAAATTTCGGTAACGATCAGTGTGCTGGTGTGCTCGCGAACCAGGAGTTAAATTTTCTTTTTTTTCTCTCTTCTTCCTCTTCTCTTTTTGTTTTTCCTTGCGATGACATTGCGAAAAGGCAAAATACGTTTGGCGCTATATTGAATAATTTGCCATTAAAACTAACATTGCGATACGTAACTGTGTATCGAACTTCCGCGCCCACGGACGTACGGGCACGCGAGTAGCGAAAACGGCCTTGGTGGTTTGTTGTTTTGTTGCTCGCGGTTTTTGAATTTATTTTTTTTTTTTTTACCCGGGCCGTACTGTAGTCGATCTCAACATTACAGCGATTCTGTAGAGAATAAGCTACGTAAAAAAGGATGCAAAACTTGTGCCCGTGGATTGGCTTAACAACACTGATGTTAGTGTTTCCCTCCTCTCATCGGTGTTCCTTTTGTCCGTTGCATCCTGAGCCATTCAGCTGTACGATGTACGAGGGCTCTTCACGAGCGCCCGACTATGTACAGTGGCCTGCAAAAATATTCACCCTACTAATAAAGCCCACATTTAGCATGAATTTACGAATTATGTGGAAACAATTTTTCTCAAATGAACTTTTTTTATTTGCTAACTGAAGAAATAAAAACTAAATGTTATTATAACAGGGTGCCCCAACGAAAACCCAGGAATTTGAGATTTTTTGAGATTTTATTTTGCCCGTATCTTTTACCATATCAATAAACTAATACATATAATACAAGTGTATCTTGTTTTACACTAAATCTAAAGTTTGCTTTGTTTTTGTTTGAAAATAAAGTGTATCTTTGTTTTAAACACAACATCCAGTTTGCTTTTTATTTGGGTTTTAAATAAACTGTACCCAAAATTTCCTGGTTTTCTGTGGGGCACCTGTAGTTTGAAGGAGGTTACATAGTCAAGAATACCTAAAAAAAAATTGTACAAATCAAAAATTCGTTGGTTGCAAAATATTCAGCCCCTAAGGTCAGTACTTGGTGGAAGCACATTTTGTGGCAATGCACTGCTATGAAGTCTTTTTTGTTCAGTCTCCCACCAGCTTGAACACAGTGAGATTGGTGAAATATTTCCCATTCATCAGGTGAAAAATTTTCTCTAGTTCTGCTAAGTTTGATGTGGGATCGTGATGGACTGTAATCTTGTTCAAGTCTCACCGTAAATGTGTCAATTGGTGTTTAAGTCAGAACTTTGACCGGGCCACTCAAGACTTTATTTTCTTCTTACTTCAGAGCCCTCCAGTGTGCTTTGAAGCTTGTGCTTCGGATTGTTTTCCTGCTGAAATGTTATCTCGCTACCAGTTTCAGATTCATAGCCTGACTCAAGCAGTTTTTTATCAAGTATTCTCCTGTACTTTGCACGTCCAGTCATTCTTCTAGTCCACTCAATATTAGCTTGCCAGTCTCTGATAAAAGCAGCTCCATAGCAGATGCTGCCACACACATGCTGACAGATATATAGGGATGGTGTGTCTGGGAGGTGTGCATTGTTGGCGCTTGCACCAGACGTAACCCTTTTAATTAGACACAAAAAGTTTCAATTTTTGGTCTTGTTTGACCAAAAATGTTTCTCTCCACATGCCTGCAGAATCATTAAAATGACTTTTCACAACTCCATATCGAGCTTTAAGATGCATGTTTTTTAGTGAGGCTTCTTTCCTTGCCACCTGTCCATAGAGGCCAGTTTTGTTGAAGCAGAATCGAGATATTGTTGATTGATAGACCACTGACCTTTCTCCACTAAGAACCGTTGCAGATCTTTCAAAGTCATCTTTGATTTACAGTGACATCCCTGAACCAGTTTCCTGCTTATCCCGGCTGCTGAGTTCTGTATGGGCGACTGGAATCTGTGTAGACTGTGAGGTCTGAGTGGTATGATACATCTTCCACTTCCAATGATGGATTTTACTGTACTCAAAGGAATAAATTAAATCTTCTTATTGATTCACTTTCTGAACGAATACTGTTCTCCACCACTTTAAAATGTCTTGCTTCTTTTGGAAACTCCTTGGTCTTCATGTTGGCCATCTCGTTGGTTGAAACCAAGGTGAGTTGCACCTTAAAACTCCCTTGATAAGTGGGGGATTTAAATTTTTAATTTAACACATGATTACATACAGGTGAAACTATTACACTTATTTTGTACATCGACAAATAATTTGCTCCGAACACGATTAGGGTTAATTAAGGCAAAGGGTTGAATAACTTACGCCCGCACTGAGAAACCGATCTGATTTTCTCTGGTAAACTAACTACTCACATTTTATCCCATTGTTTTAGCTAATACTTTTGAGTAGTTTGTGAAGACTCCTCCTTTTAAGTTTGATTTGAAAGCATCATGAAATAAGCTTCAGGTTGGCATCAAAATTGTGAAGACTTTCGAGCGGGGTGAATATCTTGGCAGGATAGCTTAGATGCTATGTGAACTTGCCTCTTGCAATAAGCTGTTGAGACAGTTTGATATCTCGACCTCAGCTATTAAACTATCACCCTGGTGTTTCGCTTGCAGGGAGATGCACTCAATGTGTCCAGGGTCTATTGGATGGGAGTTAAGCCAGAGGTCCTCTTCTGCCACAACTGGTAGTTCATCGCATGTTAAAATATCCAATCGTGTCTTTTCAAAAAGAGGGTGGTGAGTTATTGCCAGCATCTGAACAAATTACAAATTCCTGTTATTTCACTCGAGTACCTTATACAGAGTAAGAATCTTGAAGGTTTGTTTTCTGGCCTTATCTTGTGAATTGGCCCGAAGCTTTGTCCAAAGATTAATGGGACTTCCATTATTTTTCCTACTCTCGATTACATTATTTACATCTTACAGCTAGTTGTAAAGAAATAAAACAAATAATGTTTATAAAGAAGCCAAACTTTAACCTTGTGACTAAACTCACATCAACGGCCGCGCTGTTTGCATTTTAGGTGGAACTTTATACAACCCAAATGGATTGCAATGAACATGAGCACGCCTGGTTCCTAATTATATACCCCATGCAAGCGCAATTGAAAAAGGGGGTAAGCACTATTGTTCATACCTGTCCCGTCCGTTGCCATTCTGTCTTACAGTTTTATATCAAGGAACAACAATATTCATTAGAATGTTTGATTTTTACACAAATGGAAATGATGGGAAGACTTTTTTCGTTTTATTGTAACCATTGGCTCGAAAATTCGTCCCGATCGCACATGCGCAGAGGAGGAGTGAGATATAAAGCAGTGAAGCCGCTTCCATATTTTGTTATGTCTTTCCTTCCTTCATCCATCCGTCAAAAATGAAGAAGAAAAAGCCTAACTCAACCATGTTAATTCTCGTAGGTTCTAAAGGGTTATTCTATTTGTGTCTAAAGGTATTTCTAATGGGTTTTGTCTGTTTGTAGACCTTGCCTATTTCATATTAAAATGCCAAACTGCCAAGCCGCTTCCTATCGGACCAGGTGTGATTTTTTAAAAATTTTAGTTCTGTCTGCCTGGCCCAGTCAAAGAACAATTGAAATCATACAAACAGGAAACTTACTGTTTTTAGTTCAAGGACACAAACAAACATTGCCACGAAGAACTAATGTAAACATGTTAGATTCATGTGGATGTAATAGACACTGGGTAAAACAGCGTACAAACCAGGAATCGATTTATTTATACACCTCTTACACCTCTTTAAACCTTTATTTAATTGAATTATACCACTGAAACACGCAGAAACACAATCACCTTCATAATACCTCAAAAAGACCCATGCTAATATATCGATATGTGCATGAGCGGCATGAAACGTTTTGTTGTAGAAAGAGGAGGCCACCGATACATTGGCGATATCACGATTCCATTAAATGCGCATTCATTTTCCTAGTATGCTAAACTTCAAAACTTGTGAAAACTTTCCGAATTTAAACATCTTAACAATCATTATTTATTAAAATTGAAGCTAACGACTTAACAACTGTGTGGGTTCAATGTTCTATGACTCTCTAGTTCCGAGGTCGGCAACCTGCGGCCCGCGGGCCAATATGCGGCCCCCGCGAGCTTCCTCCCGTGCGGCCCGCCGGGCCGCCTTTCCGGATTTCCATTCGGTGCGGCCCGCGAATCATATTGTTCCTGAACCAGCGGCAAATTTAACATATGATGTGGCATATTGATTCTTCCACATATATCACAGTCTCTGTACGTCCACAATAAATATTTTCGGCTTCTAAGTCCCTTGAACTTGGTCCTTAATATTTTTTAACTTGCCCGATTGGCTGAGCCTGGTGCCCGACCCGCTGCTCTGCCCGTCGCTACATCCGCCTGCCGCTGTCTGAGCTGCTGAGGCGAGTTCGAAGAGACTCTTCAAAGATGGTGCGCGCCTGTGAGAAAGAGTTCAAGCTTATCTGGCTCCCTTTGATGGATTCGTGGAATGTGGCTGAACGACCCTTCAGTCTGGAGCTCATTGAGCTCAGGCTCAGAGAGCCACGTGCGCAAAGTTTTGGCTCTTTTGTCGCCCAATGTAGTTCTGGCACTCGCTCTAGCCTCCGTGCTTTCCTCGGCTCTTGTTAGGGAGGCCCCTGCGCATAGCTTTTTGTTCGGGGTCCACATACTCTTTGCGAGCCGCTGTTCAGGTCGCAATGAAGCTGATGAAGAACAAGACGAGAAGCACAGCTTACAGACGCTCATCTTCAAGACGTCCTCCTCCTGGCCTCCTCCTCCATCAAGCCGGACATTGACTCTCTGTCTGCATCAAAGAATCACCAGCCTTCACATTAATGTTTCACATTGGTGATTACTGCAAGTCTTTAGGCTTCAATTTAACAATTACATTTTTCTCATTGTTTTAGTGTGTTTGTTATTTTTTTTTCGGGTTGGGAGGGGGTGCGGCCCGCGACGGCCGCTCTAGTTAATATAATAGAAAGAAACTATAAAGAACAATATCACTCATGTTATGGAAAAAAAAAAATATATATATAATTTAATGTATATATATATCGAAGTTGCCTGTCCTATACATGGTGGAAGTACTCCGAGATTTTCACTTTCATAAGGATTATCGAAAAGTAACAGAATATGAAAAGCTCATACCAGTCAGATGGGGTGAGTGAACCTTTGTGAGGAATCACTCTTCTTCCTTTTTTCTTTACAGGTCTGAATGAAAGCCAACACCGCTACATGCAGTAGATACAGCGTATCGGTTTTCAATTAAATGGGTCTACAATAAAAGGAGCCATTATAACAGCCAGCCAACATGTTTCATAAGTCACCCCACCTGACGGGTATGCACTTCGGTGGAAGAAACGATGGCCGTTGCGTAACGAAAATATTTTATCTTTAGGGTTTGGTAAAAACATAGGCCACAGACTATTTGGTCACAGTGCGCATTGCACCTTTCCTACACAAAACTTTATTATATTTGAATATTTCATTGAACAATGCGCTTGAAGCTGCATCTTAAAGTAGATTATCGTGAAAACATTTATTCTTTCACATGCAGGATGATTTGCATAAAAATATACTAGGCATGTGAAGTTAAAAGGGTGAAACACCCAACACAGTACACAATACCACTGTAATTAAATGTTCAAAACAATCTTACCTTCTCTCAAATGAAACATCAACTAATGCCCCATATGAATTTAATAGGGTCACACCTGAGATTGTATAGAGTCTGTGCCAGGTCAGTTTTGCAACCTCAAGTCTGCTGCAAGCACTGTTTGTTGTGCAGAAACAATTAAAGTGCACTTCGCTGTCCATAAAAGCTTCATCAAAGTGGGTTTCGATTGCAACCCTGCCTCAGCGACTCTTGGAAATTTCAAATGTTTGAGTGCA
>CM068962.1:81472068-81485666 GCA_035128595.1 Eptatretus atami | reverse complement strand
CGCTCAAAGTAACCGGCCCAGCGGGCCTTCACTTCGGACTCCTCTGTCAAGAGCCTACCATCATCTGCTCCAACTGCAGTACACCGAGGGATGGGCTTGGATGAATGCAATGCACGAATTCGCAATGCATGCAGGTTGGTGGTCTTCGTCTCTACGCTTCTCTAACCGCTCCCTCCGATCTCGCCCCACTTGCTCGTCCTGCTATTCCCCCCCCCCATATTTCCGCAGGCGGTCAAGGTCGACCAGCAACCCCTTTCTGGTAAAACTACAAAAATCACGAATCACTGCTCATCTTCACTCTTCTTCCTTTTTCCCCCCCCTTTGGAATAAACTCCCACACTCTCATCAATCCCATTCTTCCTTCCAAGACCTTCAAAACAGTTGTTCACATCACCTCTAATCTCCCCATCCAAAACCATGTTCTTTCTACCCCTGTTATATCCACCCCAAACCCACCTCTTCAATCCCTGCTTTCCTCCTGAAAGTCCCTGTGGTGTACATATTGTATCCCGTGTTCCGCGCCCCAATCCTCTGCCTTCCACAGATCTCCTAATGTCTCTGTTCCCCACTGTTTTGTCCTTCCCTCTCCCGCCACTCCAGTCTCATGCTCCACTTGCTGTGCGTTGTGCGCTAGCTCTCATATGAGCCTCGACAATGTATACAAAAACAAAACGGTCTGGAGAGTGTCATAGGAGGCAAAGAGGCAAAAGAAGGATGTTGCAGTGCTATGACTGGACTTGGAGAATACATACGGGTCAGTTCTACCTGCCTTGATCAGATATGCCATGGATATATTTTGGGTGCCAGGAAGAATTAGGGATTTCTGATGGCATATTATGATCAGTTTTAGATGCAGTTTGTGACACAGTCCTACATAACGGAGTGGCAGAAGTGGGAAGTGTGGATCCTGATGGGATGTGCCATCTCCCCTATTTTGTTTGTGCTGGTTATTGAGTTGCTGATATATACTGTGAGTGGACATGGGAAAGAAGTGAAGCTAGCCCCTGGTCAGAGCTGGCCAGCAATGTTTGCATTGATGGATGACCTGACAGTAGTCCAACAATCAGCTGATTGAAGCAGTCACGTTGTTGCAGTGCTTTGAAAGGTTGATGCAGTGGGAAAGGATGGGCTTTACGGCAAGAAAGTCGAGGAGTGTTGTGGTGAGATGAGGGGTTGTGGATCACCTTCACAGGTTTGAAGTGGGAGGGGAGGTGGTTCCATCATTGGCGAGGCTCCCATGAAGAGTTTGTGAAGATGGTATAGACGTGAAGAGTTTGTGAAGATTTGTGAAGACGGTGGAGTTAAATGATGTGGGTAGGGTGGAGGAGGTAAGGGACAAGCTTCTGAGAGATTTGAGGAGGATTGATGGATGTGGCTTGCCAGGAAAGTTGATGATATGGTGCTTGATGTTTGGATTAATGCCACGAGTATTGTGGCCATTGATGGTTTCTAATATTGTGGTTGGGCATGTTGAGAGGATGGAGGTTTTGGTGAGTGGATGTGTGAGGAGGTAGTTGGGAGTGCCATGCTGGTTGACAAATATTGCTTTTTACTGGTCAGTGTGGAAAACTCCGGTTTCCCTTAACATCATTGACCCAGGAGAAAAAGGTGGTGAGGATGCGGTAGATTTTTCATGGTACGGGATTCGTGTGATCCAGTGGTGAAGAATGCTCTCCCAGAGAAGAAGGCAAGTCGGAAGTGGAATGCAACAGCAGAGGTGGATGAAATGGAGGATCGGTTGCACCAGGAGGAGGTGTTGGGAATGGTGCAGCATGGGAAGCATAGTTTGGGGTAGATCAAGCATGATCTGTGGGGAAAGGAATGCGTGAAAGAAAGGAGGAAGATGGTGGAGAGGGAGTTTAGGAGAAAAGAGGAAGAGAGAAGATGTGTGAAGGCAGTCAGACAGGCACAGCAATGTGCTTGGATGCGGTGGGAGGGTGTGCAGGTGAGGATGTTGAAATGGGAAGAGATTTGGAGGATGGAGCCAATACTATTGAATTTCATGTTGCGGGCAACATATGATGTGCTTCCATCGCCAGCAAACTTGAGGGTGTGGGGATTGTTGCAGGAGGAGAGCTGCTCTTGGTGTGGAGGTCAGGGAACAATGCAGCATGCATTGAGTGCATGCTCAGTAGCATTGGCAGCAGGAAGATATAGATGGAAGCATGATCAAGTGCTGCTGGTGGTAGTGGAGATGAGATCGAGAAAGAGGGGGTGAGATTGAGAAAGAGGGGAGTGAAGGAGGAGGAGGAGGCCCATGGGAGAGAGGTGTTGTTTGTGAAAGAGTGCTAAGTGGTAAGAAGCAGAAGGAAGAGGAGGTGGAAGGAAAGAGTTCTGCCAAATGCGTGTGATTGGCAGTTGGTGGCAGACCTAAAGCCACAAATGGTATTCCTGGAGGATAACTGTGTGACACGGTTGCGGCCTGACATTGTCATCTGGTCAGGTACAAGTCATGTCATCTTTGAGAAATTGTCAATACCTTGGGAATAGAATATGGAGGAGGTGCACGAGAGGAAGAGAGGAAAGTATGGTGAGCTGGAAGTGGAGTGTCGGGAGACGGGTTTGCGAGTTTCTTGTCATCCATTTGAGGTATGGTGTAGAGCAGTGATTCTCAACCCTTCCTCTGTCATTTACCCCCTCGGCTTGATGTATTTCGCCATTTACCCCTAACTCCCATGCAAAAAATGCATAGCCGGCATCGAGGCACAGAAAAAAAGAAAGATGGAACAACTTTATTATTAAGGTTTTGCACCATCCTACATGAAGGGGGGGGGGTGGCATTCCCCCCCCAGGACGTACGCCCATGCCAGCTATAATTTTTTTTAAACAGGCTGACCAGGTATAGCGTATTACAGAATTGATACTTAATTTCAGGTATGATATATTTACACCCTGCCATATAAATCTTTACCCCAGGGGGTAAATTTACCTCTGGTTGAGAATCACTGGTGTAGAGGGTATATTGGCAATTCCTTTCATGCATTTCTTGCTCAACTCAGAGTGTGTGCAATGGAAAGAAGGAGGATGTGTGAGAGAGTGGCCAGGATGTCTTGAATGGCTCACTTGGATCTGGAGGAAGTTTATGGAGGCAGTTCAAATGGTGTTGGTTGAGTTTTTTTTTTGTGTGTGTGTGTGTGTGTGTGTGTGTTGTTTTTGCGTGTGTGTGTGTGTGTGTGTGTTTGCGTGTGTGTGTGTGTGTGTGTGTGTGTGTGTGTGTGTGTGTGTGTGTGTGTGTGTGTGTGGTGGTGTGTGTGTGTGTTGTGTGTGTGTGTGTGTGTGTGTGTATGAAGTCATAATCAGTTTTCCCATTGTCATAATCTTGGAACATTTCTCTATCAATCTAGAAATCCTCAAATGATGTGAAGGTGCCGATTTTTAATATTAGTCAGTGAGTCAGCCAGTCATTGGTAAGAATGAGCTTTATATATTAGATAAACTGTATGTATATATATATATCAAGGACAACAAGGAAATCCAACACAGGTGGAGGCCATTCAGCCCATCATGCCTGCGTGAACACCACACCAACCCAAGATCATTTTAATTAATGAAGGAAAAAAAAATATTGTATTTTTTTTTGTATTTCTTTTGTTGTTGTTGTTGTTGTTATTGTAATTTTTTATTTTTATTTTTCTCTTCTTTCTTTTCTTCCCTTCTCCGAGGCGGCATGGGCTTGGTTAAAAACACACATCAACCACACACCCCCTATCCCAATTCCATAAGCTTTCCAAATTTCATGTTATGTATATATATATATATATGTATACATATATATTTATTTATTTATATATATTTACATATATATGTGAAGTTGATGCAGCTAAATAAATGAATGATGTTGCAACATTTTTGGAATACCTTTTAAACTCGCTATTCTTGCTATGTGTGAAAGAGCATGGTCCCTCTGTGCAGAAGTATCCTATATCCATCAGTATTTTATCGAATAATCTTTTAAGACGTGAACAGAAATGGAAACAGCACTGTTAACTTGTACTTTCAGCCTGACGAAGAGTTCGTTGAGATCGGTCATGGCTTTGTACAAATGTGAGCAAAGAGTTTACAATACGAGAAAATGGGACATTTTACAAACATGTGAGCCACAAATGTTCAAAATGGAAACTGTTTTTCTTACAAGTCTCTCTAACCATCCATGTTTATATGCAGCAAGCAATTAACCTTACTTTGAATGAATGAATCAAAATAAGGGGCCTGTTGTCTCGCCTCGTTGGTTTTGATGTGCCAAACAAAAATCCTTTTAGAAGTCTTATCCTCCTCCATTGCAAACAGGATGTTCTAACTATATCGGTGCTTGTGATCGACTTAAAAAGTGATCTAGTAACTCCATGAATGTGAAGCAGATGGCACAATCTGCTGATTAATAGATGTAAGGCCCTGGCCGTGGGCCTAGAAGTGTAGATTTTTAACAACACCAAAAATTTCCTTCTCAGCCTTTTTAACAAGCTTTTTTTGTCAGTGGAAACTTTTTTTGAATACAAGGTGATGCTGTTTATATCGTAACTATGAATAACTTCGAATGTCATACTTTCTCTCCACATCATGAAGATGTGCAAATGTCATTTCAATTTTCCCATTGTCATAATCTTGGCACATTTCTCTATCATCTAGAAATCCTCAACTGCTTTTATAAACTTCCATATGTAATATGTAATATGTGATACGAAGATGCATATGTAATATGAATATGTCCTCTGAAGCTTATGACAATTCCATATTTTCTGTCTAAGCATGTGTTATTGGCATTTGAGGATTTAGATAAAGTCTGGAATATTGAAAAGAGATTTTTGTGAAGATAGTCTTGATGGCGTAATGGTTGGAGCATCTGCTCTGAGTTGAGGATGTTGGTGGTTTGAAACCTGGTCGAGTTATGCCAAAGTCTTATGTGCTGCTTCCTTGCTTTATGCTCAGCATTTAAAAAGGATACAGCACAGATAAACAACCATTGATTGGCAACCATTGTGCAGTCTTGATGGGGCTAATGGCCTCTTCTTTCATATAAGTTCCTTGTAAGGGAACGCATATTATTTATATTATAACTCACCATCACAGACAGGTCGGTGATCTCCCTGTCTTCAAACCGCCTCCTCTCC
The DNA here is from genome assembly GCA_035128595.1 of Eptatretus atami. Classification (NCBI taxonomy): domain Eukaryota; kingdom Metazoa; phylum Chordata; class Myxini; order Myxiniformes; family Myxinidae; genus Eptatretus; species Eptatretus atami. Next base: position 81,480,558 of record CM068962.1, on the reverse strand, counting down.
AGTCTTCCACCCTTTGCTCTTTCCGTACTTGTCCCACCCAGGTTTCTGCAAGGCACACAAGGTTCACGATCAACCCCCCTTCTGATGAAACTACCCAAATCCAGGATTACTGTTCACCTACACTCATTTGTTCCACATTTTTCCCACCTGTGGAACCAACTTCCACATTCTCTTCAATTTCATTCTTCTCTCCAGGTCTTCAAGATAGCTGTTCACACCATCTCAGATCGTCCCCAATCCAAAACAATGATCATTTCTACACTCATTAAACCCACCCCAATCCCTCCTCCTTCCAAATTTCCAGTTTCCCCTCCTGAGAGTTTCCTTTTCTATCCTTTTGTCCATCCCATGCATCCTCTCATGTCCCTCATTCCTCTCCACACCCATTGTTTGTCCAAGTGTGCATCTCTCTTAAATATTCAAGGAAAAAATGGTAAAGTTAGAATTACTAGTGCGGCGGCGCCCGTAGGTGCGTGCCCGTAGGTGCGGGCCCGTAGGTGCGTGCCGTAGGTGCGTGCCCGTAGGTGCGTGCCCGTAGGTGCATGCCAGTATGTGCAGCTTCGTTCCTTCGCTCTCGTAAATGACGAATGGATTGGGGCATTGTTTCAATTAGATCGGACCAACCGTATCATAAATGGCCATAACTTGGGAAACACCTGGGAAACATACTCAGGTCCCCAGCGTCAATTGTGACGTCATATCAAACGAAGAAGAAGAAGAATTGTGACGCCCCTCTCTCTGCCCCCCCCCACCCTCATCTCGCTCCTCCTCTCTCCCCCTCTCTCTCCCCCTCTCTCACCCCTAGTCTCGCCCCTCCTCTCTCCCCCCCCCTCCCCCCTCCTCTCTCTCTCTCGCCCCCACTCTCACCCCCTCCACACCCTCTCCGTCCCCCTCTCTCGCCACCTCCTCTCTCCCCTCTCTCTCTCACCCCTCTCTCTCCCCCTCTCCTCTTGCCCCTCTCTCTCGTCCCCACTCTCACCCCCCTCTCTCGCCACCTCCTCTCTCCCCCTCTCTTGAATTGTGATGCCCCTCTTTCTCACCCCCCCCTCTTGCCCCCCTCTCTCCGCCCCTCTCCCGCCCCCTCTCTCGCACCCCTCCCTCTCTCACCCCCTCTCTCCCTCCCCTCTCTCACCCCCTCTCTTGCCTCTCCTCTCTCACCCCCTCTCTCCCTCCCCTCTCTCACCCCTCTCTCACCCCCTCTCTCTCACCCCTCTCTCTCACCCCTCCCTCTCTTCCCTCCCCTCTCTCACTCCCTCCCTCCCCCTCTCTCTCCCTCCCCTCTCTCGCCTCCCCTCTTCGCCTCCCTCTCTCCCCCTCTCTCGCCCCTCCTCTCCCCCCTCTCTCGCCCTCTCTCCCCCCCTCTCTCGCCCCTCCTCTCCCCCCTCTCTCTGTAAATGTATTCAAAAATGTCTACCAAGCACAACAATAAAAAAAACAGCTTTCAAACCCTTGGGAAAAAACAAGAAATAAATAAATAAATAAACATTAATTGTGACGTCATTCGTGATGTCATAGCACCGTGTCCTGTCATTGGTTGACAGACGTTATTGGTCATTATTGGTTGACAGACATATATAGGTCATTATTGGTTGACAGATTGGTCATTGTATCACGTTATTCTTTTTATTACTGCCAATTATTGTGCTATTATTATTATTAATATGCTGTTATCATTATTCTGAGATATATTTGGGAAAAAATGGCATGATAAGGTGATAAGGTGGAACGACACTTTAGCTGCGATATATACACCTTTTCAACACTGAAAAAGCAATAAAATGGCCGTAACTTGGGAACCGCTCGTCCGATTAAATACAAACCTTGAAAAGGCACATACGCGGGTCCCCGGTAATATTCCTGGCAAGTTTCAATCAGATCGGACCAGCAGTCGTCGAGAAACGGCGGTCGCAGACAGACAGACAGACACACACACACACACACACACACACACACACACACACAGATTGCTGGAATTATAGATAGATGGTATATGAGAGTTGTACTACTGTATACCACAGTTGGTTATCTATCTATAATTCCAGCAATCTGTGTGTGTGTGTGTGTCTGTGTGTGTGTGTGTGTGTCTGTGTGTGTGTGTGTGTCTGTGACCGCTGTTTCTCGACAACCGCGTGTCCGATCTAATTGAAACTTGCCAGGTATATTGCTGGGACCTGATATGAGGATGTGCCTTTTCAAGGTTTGATATTAATCGGACAAGTGCTTCCCAAGTTATGGCCATTATTTACCAAACCAATGACAAGACACGTTGTTGCGTGGGCGTGGCCGATGGGGAAGGGAAGCTCAGCGGCGTTCCCCATTAGGGGTTACAACGTACGGGCTTCCGGAGAGTGATGACTTCGTGTATTCTAATAATTTCTCGATTTCTTATGCGCATTTATAGATAAACACAATGCCGCAAGTTATGATCGTTTTCATATGAGACGGTGCATAAATTTCGGTAACATCAGAGTGCTGGTGTGCTCCGAACACAGGAAGTAATTTTTTTTTTCTCTCTTCTCTTCTCTTTTGTTTTTCCTTGCGATGACATTGCGAAAAGGCAAATACGTTGGCGCTAATTGAATAATTGGCCATTAAAACCTAAATTGCGAATCATCGTAACTGTGATATGCGAACTTCCGCGCCACGCACGTACGGGCACGCGAGAGCGAAGAAACGGCCTGTGTGGTTGTTGTTTGTTGCTCGCGGTTTGAATTTTATTTTTTTTTACGGGCACGTACTAGTCGATCTAATTACAGCAATCTGTAGAGAATAACTAGTAAAAGGATGCAACTTGTGCCTGGATGGCTAACAACACTGATGTTAGTGTTTCCCTCCTCTCTCTGGTGTTCCTTTTGTCCTGTTGCATCCTGATCCATTCAGTGTACAGTGTACGAGGCTCTTCCACGAGCCTCGACTATGTACAGTGGCCTGCAAAAGTATTCACCCCCTACTAATAAAGCCACATTTAGATGAATTACGAATTATGTGGAAACAATTTTTCCAAATGAACTTTTTTATTCATAACTGAAGAAATAAAACTAAATGTTATTATACAGGGTGCCCCACAGAAAACCAGGAAATTTGAGATTTTGAGATTTATTTTGCCGTATTTTACCATATCAATAAACTAACATATAATAAAGTGTATCTTTGTTTTACACTACATCTAAGTTTGCTTTTGTTTTGTTTGAAAATAAAGTGTATCTTTGTTTAACACAACATCTAAGTTTGCTTTTATTTTGTTTTAAATAAACTGTACCAAATTTCCTGGTTTTCTGTGGGGCACCCTGTAGTTGAAGGAGGTTACATGTCAAGAATACCTGAAAAAAATATGTACAAATCAAAATTCGTTGGTTGCAAAAGTATTCAGCCCCTAAGGTCAGTACTTGGTGGAAGCACATTTTGTAGCAATGACTGCTATGAGTCTTTTTTGTTCAGTCTCCACCAGCTTGACACAGTGAGATTGTGAAATATTTTCCCATTCATCAGGTGAAAATTTCTCTAGTTCTGCTAAGTTTGATGGGGATCGTCGATGGACTGTAATCTTCAAGTCTCACCGTAAATGTTCAATTGTGTTAAGTCAGAACTTTGACCGGGCCACTCAAGAACATTTATTTTCTTCTTATTCAGCCACTCCAGTGTGGCTTTAAGCTTTGTGCTTCGGATTGTTTTCCTGCTGAAATGTTAATCTCCTACCCAGTTTCAGATTCATAGCTGACTCAAGCAGTTTTTCATCAAGTATTCTCCTGTACTTTGCACCGTCCATCATTCCTTCTATCCTCATAAGCTTGCCAGTCCCTGCTGATGAAAAGCAGCTCCATAGCATGATGCTGCCACCACCATGCTTGACAGAATATAGGGATGGTGTTGTCTGGGAGGTGTGCATTGTTGGGCTTGCACCAGACGTAACCCTTTTAATTTAGACCAAAAAGTTCAATTTTTGTCTTGTTTGACCACAAAATGTTTCTCCACATGCCTGCAGAATCATTAAAATGCTTTTTCACAAACTCCATATGAGCTTTAAGATGCATCTTTTTCAGTGATGGCTTCTTTCTTGCCACCTGTCCATAGAGGCCAGTTTTGTGAAGAGAATGAGATATTGTTGATTGATGAACACTGACCCTTATCTCGCACATAGAACCTTGCAGATCTTTCAAAGTCATTGTTGGATTTACAGTGACATCCTGAACCAGTTTCCTGCTTTCCCGGCTGCTGAGTTTGTATGGGCGACCTGATCTGTGTAGACTGTGGAGTCTGAGTGGTATGATACATCTTCCACTTCTCAATGATGGATTTTACTGTACTCAAAGGAATAAATTAAATCTTCTTATGATCCTTTCCTGAACGATACTTCTCCACCACTTTATGTCTGCTTCTTTGGAAAACTCCATGGTCTTCATGTTGGCATTGTTGGTTGACCAAGTGAGTTGCACCTTAAAACTCCTTGGATAAGTGGGGGAGTTTAATTTTTAATTTAACCACTGATTACATACAGGTGAAACCTATTACACTTATTTTGTATCCATTCAAACAAATAATTTGCTCCCGAACAGATTTAGGGTTAATTAGGCAAAGGGTTTGAATACTTACGCAACTGAGAACCATCTGATTTTCTCTGGTAAACTAACTTACTCACATTTTATCCGCATTGTTTTAGCTATATCACTTTTGAGTAGTTTGTGAAGACTCTATATATTAAGTTTGATTTGAAAGCATCATGAAATAAGCTCAGGTGGCATCAAAATGTGAAGACTTTCGAGGGGGTGAATACTCTGGCAGGATAGCTTAGATGTATGTGAACTTGCCTCTTGCAATAGCTGTTGAGACAGTTTGAATCTCGACCCAGCTATAAACTATCACCCTGGTGTTTCGCTTGCAGGGAGATGCATCAATGTGTCCAGGGTCTATTGGATGGACGTTAAGCCAGAGGTCCTCTCTGCCACAACTGGTAGTTCATCGATGTTAAATATCCCATCGTGTCTTTCAAAAAGAGGTGGTGAGTTATTGCCAGCACTCTGAACAAATTACAAATTCCTGTTACTTTCACTCGAGTATCTTATGACAGAGTAAGAATCTGTGAAGGTTTGTTTCTGGCCTTATCGTGAATGCCCCGAAGCTTTGTCAAGATTATGGACTTCCATTATTATTTCCTACTCTCGAGTTAATTATTACATTTACAGTAGTTGTAAGAATAAAAACAAATAATTGTTATAAACGAGCCAAACTTTAAACTTGTGAACTAAACTCACATCAACGCCCGATTGTTTGCATTTTAGGTGAACTTTACAAACCCAAATGGATTGCAATGAACATGAGCACAGCTGGTTCCTAATTATTACCCCATGCAAGCGCATTGAAAAGCGGGGTTAAGCAATTGTTTCATACCTGTCCGTCCGTCCATCTGTCTTTTCAGTTTATGATCAAGGAACAACATATTTCAATTGAATGTTTGATTTTTAACACAAATCGGAACATGAATGGGAAGACTTTTTCGTTTTATTGTACCTTGGCTCGAAATTCGTCCCGATCGCACATGCGCAGAGAGGAGTGAGATATAAAAGCAGTGAAGCCGCTTCCATATTTGTTATGTCCTTCCTTCCTTCCATCCATCCGTCAAAAATGAAGAAGAAAAACCTAACTCACCATGTTTAATTCTCGAGGGTTCTAAAGGGTAATTCTATTGGGTTCTAACAGGTAATTCTAATGGGTTTTGTTTGTTTGTAGACCTTGCCTATTTCATATTAAAAATGCCAAACTGCACCGCTTCCTTCGGACACAGGTGTGATTTTTAAAATTTTATTCTGTCTGCCTGGCAGTCAAAGAACATTGAAAATCATTACAAACAGGAAACTTACTGTTTTTAGTTACAAAGGACACAAACAACAGGCACGAAGAACTAATGTAACATGTTAGATCTGGTGATGTAATAGACACTGGGTAAAACAGCGGTAAAACATGGAATCGATTTATTTATACACCTCTAAACCTCTTTAAACCTTTATTTAAATTGAATTATACACTGAAACACTGCAGAACACAAATCACCTTCATAATACCTCAAAAAGACCATGCTATATATCGATATGTAGCATGAGCGGGCATGACACGTTTTGTTGTAGAAGAGGAGGCCACCGATATGGCTATATGCACGATTCCAATTGATGCTGCATTCATTTTCAGTAGTGCTAAACTTCCAAAACTTGTGAAAAACTTCCGATTTAACAATCTTTACAATCATTATTTTATTAAAATTGAAGTAACACTTAAACACTGTGTGGGGTATCATGTTCTATGAACTCTCTAGTTCCGAGGTCGGCAACCTGCGGCCCGCGGGCCAAATGCGGCCCGCGAGCTCCTCCCGTGCGGCCCGCGCGCCTTGTCCGATTTCCATTAGGTGCGGCCCGCGAAACATTTTTCTGAACCGACGGCAAATTTAACATATGTGGACATATGATTCTTCCACATATATCACAGTCTCTGTACGTCACAATAAATTATTTTCGCTTCTAGTCCACTTAACTTGGTCTTAAATATTTTTCACTTCGCCCGATTGGCTGAGCTGCGCCGCCCCCGCTGCCTGCCGTCGCTACGCCGCTGCCCTGTCTGAGCTGCGAGGCGAGTTCGAGAGACTCTTCAAAGATGTGCGCGCCTGTGAGAAAGAGTTCAAGCTATTCTCGGCTCCCTTTGATGTGGATTCTGTGGATGTGGCTGACGACCTTCAGCTGAGAGCTCATTGAGCTCCAGTGCTCAGAGAGCCACCGCGCAAAGTTTGCTCTTTTGTCGCCAATGAAGTTCTGGCACTCGCTCTCAGCCCCCGTGCTTTCCCGGCTCTTGTTAGGGAGGCCCTGCGCTTAGCTTCATTGTTCGGGTCCACATACTCTTGCGAGCAGCTGTTCAGTCGCATGAAGCTGATGAAGAACAAGACGAGAGCACAGCTTACAGACGCTCATCTTCAAGACGTCCTCCTCCTGGCCTCCTCCTCCATCAAGCCGGACATTGACTCTCTGTCTGCATCAAAGAATCACCAGCCTTCACATTAATTGTTTCACATTGTGATTACTGCAAGTCTTAAGGTTCAATTTAATTACATTATTATCATTGATTTTAGGTTGTTTGTTATTTTTTCGGGTTGGGAGGGGGTGCGGCCCGCGACGCCTGCTCTAGTTAATATAATAGAACAGAAACTATAAAGAACAATCATCACTCATGTTATGGAAAAAAAAAAAATATATATATATATGTATATATATATCGAAGTTGCCTGTCTATAATGTTGAAGTAGTCGAGATTTTCACTTTCATAAGGATTATCAAAGTACAAATATGAAAGCTCATACCATCAGATGGGGTGAGTGAACCTTTGTGAGGAATAACTCTCTTCCTTTTTTCTTTACAGGTCTGAATGAAAGCCAACACCGATACATGCAGTAGATACCAGCCGTATCGGTTTTCAATTAAGGTCTAAAAACAAATAAAAGGAGCCATTATAACAGGCAGCCATAAGTGTTCATAAGTCACCCCACCTGACGGTATGCACTTCGGTGGAAGAAACGATGGCCGTTGCTGTAACAACAGAAAATATTTTATCTTTAGGGTTGGTAAAACAATAGCCACAGACTATTTGGTCACAGCAGTTGCACCTTCTCAACACAAACCTTATTATATTTGAATATTTCATTTGAACATGCGCTTGAACTGCATTTTCTTTTTAAAGTAGATTATCGTGTAAAACATTTATATCTTCACATGCAGGATGGAGATTTGCATAAAATATACTAGGCATGGAAGTTAAAGGTGAAACACCCAACACAGTAACACAATACCACTGTATTAAATGTCAAAACAATCTTACCTTCTCTCAAATGACATCACTAATCCCATTGAATTAATAGGGTCACCACTGAGATTGTATAGAGTCTGTAGCCAGGTCAGTTTGCAACCTCAAGTCTGCTGCAGACTGTTTGTGCAGAAACAATTAAAAGTGCACTTCCTGTCATAAAAGCTATCATCAAAGTGTGGTTTCGATTGCAACCCTGCCTCAGCGACTCTGGAAATTCTCAAATGTTTGGAGTGCAATCGGTTTGCTGATACTGGATCCACAGAATGCCGATGACAAGTCCCTTGTGTGGTGGACATTCTTAACTAAGCTTGTGGCTCTTGATACAACCCACGTAAAAAGAACACCTTACAGGCTTTAACTATTGAACATAAATGTTAAAACTATTTATTTCAATATATCGATACAACCGTTGGACTTCTGGTTATAAAGGTACTAGCTCCACAGCTATCCTCATCATGACAACTGTCTCATCACTAAGCCAGTGACAATTTAAGCAATGCCCACAAAGGAATATGGAACCCTTTTAAGTGACACCTCATTATCGGCCACGTACAAGTATACAGCGTGTGACTAAAGTCAATCACCGTTGGGATTGCAGCAAAAGTCAAGCAGCATTGTCAACGGAACTCATGAAGTGACGTGTTTTTGTGG
>CM068962.1:81448767-81461177 GCA_035128595.1 Eptatretus atami | reverse complement strand
TAGTGTAAGCTAAAATAGGACCACTGGACCTGCAGCTTATCTGGGCCCTGGCCTAATGCTGTAACCAAAATTTGATAGCATTCTGACTGGTGGGTATGAGAAGAAAATTTTAATTTGGAAGCATTCTGACTGGTGGGTCTGGGGAAGATTATTGAAGGAATTTATGGATTTTCACAATAATTTATTATGTCTGCCATTTTGGCACACTTTCGGTTACATGATCAGCATGACCTCCGCAATATAACATCCCTACCCTGGGCTAATGTTGCAACCCAAATTTGGGAACATTCTCTCTAGTGAGTCTGGAGAAGAAGATTTTTGAAGGAATTTAAGTGACCGCCATTTTGACACACTTCTGGTCACGTGATTGGCATGACCTCCAATATTTAACATCCCTACCCTGACCTAATGTTGCAGCCCAAATTTGGGAACATTCTCTCTGGTGGGTCTGGAGAAGATTTTTGAAGGAATTTACTGTGTGCCATTTTGACCTACTTAAAGCCAAGTGACCAGAACAAGCTTTGCAGTCCCCGTTACCAAATAGGAGTGGAACCTTGCTGCCAAATTTCAGCCGGATCGGCCCAGTGGTTTGGCTGGAGAAGTCAAAATGGGAGACGGATGAACGGACGGCCAGAGGATAAACGGACGGTGCATGATGGCAACACCTTATCTGGAATTGTAATTCCAGATAAGCTATTAATTAAATACCATTAATAAATAATCATTCATTCCATCCCTAACTTTCATTTATCTTCTCCATTCTTCTTCCTCCCCTCTGACTCCATTAATTTAAACCTTTGTAAATGGAAATTTCAAAAATATTCAATCTTCCCACGTACTTGCTTCCAAACGCCTTTCTCCCATTCTTCTGTCCATTCTCCCCTTCTCTCTATCACTGGATGACCCATAAACTCGTGCCTCATCCACAATAATGTTCATGTAGTGCTGTCTTTCTTCCTATGCCATTAATCATCATTGCCATCCCAATGCTGATGTTTGTCTTCATCTCTCTGCCATTGGAATCTTTAAATCCAACCATTTTTGTATAATATGTGGGACGATAGTGACAAACTCACTCAAGTCAGTACCTTCCTTCATGTCATCTTCACACCAGGGTTCTACTACACCCACTTGAGGCTCCCCAAACCCCTGATCGACATCCCCCGATTACATGTCCATTCACCCCATGCTCCTCCCACCTTTGCTTCCTCCATGCCCCCTCTTTGCTTCTTTCACTCTCCGCCCCATCTCTGCTTCCCCAGCATCCCGCCCCATCTCTGCTACCACAGTATCCCACACCGTCTCTGCTTCCTCAGCATGCTGCCCCACATCCCACTCTGTCTTTGGCTTCCTCAACTATCCCACCCCGTCTTTGCTCCCCAGCTCCCACCAGTCTCTCCCATACCGCTTGCGCCCAGCATCCTGGCCCATGTCTGCTTCCCGCAGCATCGTCTGTCCCGTCTCTCTTCGCTCCGGCATCCGCGCTGTCTCTGCTTCCTAGGCACCTGCCCCGTCGTCATGCTTCCCAGCATCCCGCCTGTATCTGTTCACTAAAATCCGCCCTCTCTTGCTATCCAAGCACCACCCCATGCTTTGCTATTTCCTAGCTCCCCCTTGTCTCTGCTTCCCAGCATCCTACCCGCTGTCTCTGCTTCGCCCAGATCCCGCCCCGTATCTGCTTCACTAACATCCTGCCCCATCTCTGCTTCCCAGCATCCCACCCCGTCTTGCTTCCTAGCTCCTCCTACTGCATCCCACCCGTCTCTGCTTCCCCAGCATCCCGCCCATGTCTGCTTCCCCAGTATTCCACCCCATCTCTGTTTCCCCAGCATCCGGTCCCCCCTCTCTGCTTCCCACATCCATTCCACATCCTCCCACCTCCCCCTCTGCTGATTCCTCCACCTCTTCCCCTCTTTCGTATCCTGCACAAGTAGGCATCTCCCACATCCCTAACTCCATGGACCTCAAACATACGAGGTCTTCGCTCCAATTTGACAGATCTTTCAATCCCAGTTGCCACTGGTAAACCTGACATCTGTCTAATCCTTCCTCCCACACAATGTCCCTGATTCCTCAGTGTCTCTCCCTCGCCATCACTATTGTTTTTTTTCCCGATTTGACAGGTCTGATCCCCATTCCGGTGCAGAGTTATAGTTTATGTCAATAACTCCATTTCCCACTGTCCATGTATGACCCATCTACCTCTTAAACCACAGGAGTACCTTTGGTTGCACTTTCCCATTCGCAACCACTTCCTTTTTGTCTGTGTGCTGCACCATCCTCCTAACAGGGATGACTCTGACTCTGACTCTTTTTCTCTCTCTCTCCTCTCCTCTCCTCTCTCTCCATCCATCCCAACTCTTTATTTTTCATATGCAGTGAGTTCAACTGTCACCAAGCCATTTGCCAGTGTTTCTACCTCTTCAACCATCCATGGCATTGCAGCAAAGACTTCTTTGAGTCCATGAGCCTCACCCAATCGGTGAAATTTCCGACCCAGATTTCTCCCAATGGCACATCCCCCTTCTGGATTTGGTAATGACCAATTTTCCGAATAATGTCTCCTGTTCCTCTTATGCTCCAATTAGTTCATCTGATAATGTGTTTGTGAAAAATCAACATCTCTTTGTCTGGTGTTGACTTAATAGTTAGGGTGGTGGGCTTGGAATCCCAGGGTCCTGAGTTCAAATCCCACAAATCCATTGAATTAATACCAGGTGGGGTTGAATCAGCGTGTCATCCTTCTGAGGTCGGCAAAATGAGTACAAGGTTGCTGGGATGATTGAGCCATTTGAGTATCCTGCATCAGAGTGGTGACCTGTCCAGGATTGTGCCCGATACCCAGGAGACTGCTTTGGCAGCACCAATGCTCTATAGAGTATGGTTCCCAATGGAATGGAATATCTCTCTGGCTATTGTCAGAGAGCTGTCTCAGCACCATTGAGTCTGGTAGTTCACTCAAGCTGACTGGCAGGGACTGCAAGCTGCTCTCTCATGTCAAGACTGATCCTTCATTTCCATCTCTCTTGATAGGAATACTGCCTGGGAATCCTTCCACAAAAGCTTGCTTCCCCTTATGTAGAGATTTATACCATGTTGTCTGCAGTTATCATACCTAACCTCTCATCCCTGGTACACAGAACCCTATGGTGAGGCATTTACATTCAACCAACTTGCCTTCTCTTTCCGGAAGGCAAATCTTACTGAAGGCAACCTCATTTCACTCCACAAAGGCCAGAATAAGTGTGTGTCCACTCTCAAGAAATCCAGAAAACAACATCTGGCCTCTCAAACCTCTCAAACTTGTCTCCTTCTTCAAAGACCTCAAGGTGGTGCTTGTCGATTCAGTCTCTGGTGCATGATCCTCCTCCATCCCTTCCCTCACTTCAAATGGTACCACAGCTGACTCTCCTCATAAGAAAGCCAAATGCTTCAATTCTGCTTCCAAATCTCGTGCACCCAACCCTCACTCCCGATACCTACCCACTCACACCCTCTCATATCCAACTGCTTCTGGATACGGTCTTTCCCACTTGAGAATGTGGAGAGGTTTCTCACAAACCTAGACCCTGATTCTGCAACAGGCCCAGATGACAGCTGCACATGTGTCCTAAAAACCTGCTCTGCTATTCTTTCTCATCCTCTTTCTGCTCTGTTCACTCAATAATTTTCTGTGGGTCAGTTTCCATTTGCCTGAAAGTTAGCCAACAACACTGCAATACACAAACATGGTGCAAAAACGGATACTATTAAATACAGGCCGATGAGCTTGCTTCCAATTTTAAGCAATGTCATGGAATCTATCACTGCAGTTGAGATGAAATCCTTCTTTTTCTCCAACGGCCTATCTCAGATCATCAGTTTGGTTTCAGACCAGGTCATTCTGCGCAGGATAGGCTGCTTCGACTCTCCCAACAATGGGTAGAAGCCCTTAATCTCAGACATGACATTAGTGCCATCAATCTGGACATATCTCGGGCATTTGATACAGTCTGGCACCCTGCTTTGATCTCCAAATTTTCTGCTTATGGCATCCAAGGCCACCACCTCTCATGGATCACTTACTTCCTCCACTCTCATATTCAACATGTAGCTCTTAATGGGATCCTCTCATATCCTCTCCCTGGAAAGGCTGGAGGGCCCCAAGGCAGTGTTTTGGGCCCAGTCTTGTTCCACATCTTTATCAATCATCTTTCTGGTTCCCTGGAAAGTCCTGCTTATCTATTTGCTGATGATTCCACCCTCTGCTGTTTTATTTCCTATCATTCAGACAGGCAAGCAGCAGCCTCTTCCTTCTCCACAGACATTGATATAATCGGGAACTGGTCCAACAATTGGAATATGTCTTTCAATCCTGACAAATCCTGCACTCACCCTGTCTCTCAAAAAGGACTGTCTGGCAAACCATCCCACCTATTTCCAAAACAAACCATTGGAAGAGGCTGTTACTCAAACTCATGGGCCTCACCATCAGCCATGGTCTTTCTTGTGCAGACCACATTTCCAAGATGGCCTCCAAAGCCAGCTGCCAATTGGACATTCTCCATCATGCAAGGAGTTTCCTTGACCAATCTAAACCTTTGACAACCTACAAGGCCTTCATTCACAGGATGATGGAGCACTGCTCTCTCCTTTGGGCTGACACAGCCGGCTCACACCTTGCCTTTCTTCCTGCCATGGAAAGCAACACCCTCAAAGTCATTTGGAGATACCACAATGAAGCTGAGTGTCTGGGCCTGTTACTTTTACATTGCAGACAGGTTGGTGGCCATTTTGTATTCTCCCACCTCCTTTTTGGTCTTGCATCATCTGCCCTGTCTTTGCTCTGTCCCTCCCAGGTTTCTGCAGGGTGCACAGGATCTGCCAAAAACCCACTCCTTGTTAAACTACTAAATCCAGGCTCACTGCTCACCTCAACTTATTTGTTCCTCTTTTCTCTTGCTTATGGAACCAACTTCCTGAGTCTGTTCAGTCCCATTCTTCCCTCCAGGGCTTCAGGAGAGCTGTTCACCGCTGTTTCAGGTCATCCACCATCCATATTCATAATGTAAACCTTGTGTTGGCTTAAGGGTTAAGGTGACTGGCTTAAGGTCTTGAGTTCGAGCCTCTGTCATATCATTGAAATAACACCAGGTGGGTTATTGACTCAGCTATGATCCTTCTGAGGATAGCACAATGAGTACCAGCTTACTAGTAACAGGGGCACTGCATCAGCGGCATAGCTGCACGTCCAGAAAATGATGCAACCAGCAACCACAGGCTGCATACAAAACAACAGCTCAAGATATATTCTACCACAAATGCCTCCATTCCTCAGCACTCCCATTTTCCAGGTTATTGTGGGGGGGGGGGGTTCCTTTTCTCCCCCACTCTCTTTTCATTTGTTCATTGTTGGTTGGTTTGTTCCTTTTCCATTTCATTCCCACTTTCTCTTCTTCTTCTTCTTCTTCTTGGTGCGTTTCCTTCAGCTTGTGTGCAGTTCGTTCACCTCATGTGTCCCCCCCCCCACCTTGATCTCACTCTCATTTCTACTCTACTGTTCATGTTTCCCCCTTTCCATTTTATTCCCTTCCATTCTGTTCTATCTCTTCCATGAGCCTCGATCATGCATACAATAAAAAGAAACATTTGCACAGAATCAGAGGCAGGGTGATGGACAGGCTAAAGCAGTAATCCTGCAGATCCACGTCGACTGTGATGTATCTTCCTGTTTCTTTCATGTTAGCGGGACTTTTTGTAATGCATGTAGGACAAAATAAAATTTCGGATCAGGGTCGTTCCTCACCAAAACCAGAAACACCCTGAAATATTTGCAAGACCTTTCTTGAAAGCTGGGTAAATGAATGTATCATGATGATCCAATCACGTAAACGTGACAGTCTCAAAACAAGGCCGAGAATGTGCTTTTAAAAGGCCAAGAAGCCTTTAAGATGGAGCTTTTAATCCTCGAGCTTGCCAAGCAACGAGCGGCATCCACAGAAAAGTGCACTCCTCAAAATCGACCTTTGGCAAGTTCTCAGTATGACCTCATAATTATGAACCAGAAATATGAAACAGCACTGCACAGATAACACAGCATATGTGTCAGGATTTCCAGTTGGCTCTCAGTTGATGATAGTCAATCCCAACTTTCGTTTGCCAGCCAAAAGATTTAAAGAATGGCCATGGAGCCTCACCAAAGCTTATAGATGGCAACCCAAGCTTAAGCAGGCAATCTGCCAGTGCTGTTAATGTTTACTTACATCATGGCTGCCTTTGTCATGATGTGAGGATTGAAGCTGGACATTTACTTAGTAAGGATTGAAACTGGAAATATGAGTTATTTCCACATTAACACGTCAGGGTGAGATGGAATGACCCCTCTCCGCCCGAAGTTTGGTATTAACTGTTGAATGGATTGTGAAGAGGAAAGTGGATGAACTCCAGATGAGAATCAGATGGCTCCTTTCCAAGACGGTTTATGTAGACCAATATTTCACGATATGGGAGGTTCAGTCCATATGGTGATGAACCGGATGACGAGGCTTGTTGAATTCCCCCCCACCCCAACCCATCAACAAGAAGAAACTCAGAAGGTGTTGGAGGTTGACAGTTTGAAATGAAACGGATTGTCCCAGTGGTATTACGTCCTGCATAGTATTATACTTTGAGAACGAATTAACCTAGCTGCAACAATTAGCACCAATTTAACTAATTCTGTTATACAAACCAACAGAACAACTGCATAGTACATATGTATGCAATGGTCAAGTATAGATTTGCAAAAGCTAAAATCAACAACCGGTCAATGACGACTCTTTTGGACTTTTAAGCAACTATCAATGAGATTATCCTCATGCATACACTCTCCAACGTGCGCGCGCGCGCACACACACACACACACACACACACACACACACACACACACACACACTTCCCAAAAGATAATATAATTTAAAGGATTGCTGTAATTTATGTTAATTTCACAACTAGTGGGGCAACTTAGCATAACAATTGTGCATTTTGTGAGGAAAGCACCAAATTTGGCACACTAGTAGCCTATCATATTATGAACAGATTTGGATATTGGGCCATCTCAAAATTCAGCCGCTGATGGATGTGGCAGCCATTTTCCACTGCCATCAAAAATTTTGAGATGGCCCAATATCCAAATCTGTTCATAATATGATAGGCTACTAGTGTGCCAAATTTGGTGCTTTCCTCACAAAATGCACAATTGTTATGCTAAGTTTCCCCACTATAGGTGAAAATGGACTGCATTTTCGAACTCAGTGGGGTAGATTTACTCTAAGAAATGTTTAGACGGACAACAAATTAATTATAGATTAGAAAATATCGAAATGGAGTTAAGATTAGTTACTCAACTCCATAATGATAAATCTTGTTTTAGGTCATATTTTCGAAATGTGGTGAATTCAATGTCGGTGCAGTCATTGCTTAGAGTAAATCGACCCCATAGAGTTCGAAAATGCACTCCATTTCCACCTCAGACATCCAGAAGTACCCGTAATCGTACCTGACCATACCCTAATTTATTCAAGTCATGAGACTAAAAGTCGTCATATGGAGCGACCTCTAAATCACCTCCGATCAAGCTAAAAAAATTATGCGCGTTATTGGATCATATTAGAATAATTTTAAGCTTGTGGAGCAACATTCTATTTTTTTCGACTTTTTTGGACAACCCTAATATTATTTATAATATTTAATATTATATATATATATTGGCGCAGTGGTTAGGGCAGTGGCTTGGGATCCAAAAGGTCCTGAGTTCAAGCCCGTTGGGCCACTGAATTAATACACCAGGGGGTTGACTCAGCCTGTCATCCTTCCGAGGTCGGCAAAATGAGTACCAGTGTACTGGGCCGGTGTATACCCTGGTTAAAATAGGTGTACCATATCCCTGTGTCGTAGGAGGCGACCAGGGTTGCGTCAGGAAGGGCATCCGGCGTAAAACATGTGCCAAATCACTATGCGGATCATACGGATGATCCGCTGTGGCGACCCCTAACGGGAGCAGCCGAAAGAATAGAATATATATATATATATATATATATATATATATATATATATATATATATATATATATATGACAAGGATGGCTGTCCGTTCATCCATTAACTGTTACGCTGATTGGCTGTGTGAGGCTATGTGCAATGTGATTGGCTCTTGGCAAGATTATCATATAGGCTGATTAAAAGCTGATATTCAAAATCTGATTCCATATCTGACGATTGCAACTCATTGCCTCAATAATTATGTCAAAATCTGGAATGAAATCGGATAAAAATTAAGAAAACGATTTTTTTCTAACCCAATATAATGAAATAATACCCTCGCGTAAGGTGAGATAAAATTGGTCCAAAATTCATTTTTAAACTCTTTTAAAGGTAATTATTGTTTGTGATTTTTATATTTTTACATTTTTAATGTATAAATACACCATAGAATTGCAGTTTGTTTCTTAATAGTGTATTAAGATATGACTTGACTAACAAGATGACCTTGAGGTACGGTCCGCACACTCGTCTCTAAGGTGTCCAGCCTGGGTTCGAATCTCGACCCAGCTATAAAATGTCATCCTGGTGTTTCACAGGTCGGGTGAATCATCAATGTATGTGTCATCCATCTGATGGACGTTAAATTGGGCGTGTTGTCTTATGACATTAGTTGATGGATGTTAAAGATCCCTACAGTGTCCTTCATGAAGAGTGGGCAAGCCATCACCAGCACCCTGGCCAAATTACGAATTCCAGCCCAAAATACTGCTCAGAAGGCAATGGCAAACCACCCAGTATCACCCTTGCTCAGGAAGCTGCTTCAGTGGAACAGACGCTCAATAACGAGGATGGCACATCAAATATCAAATAAAAGTTACAACTGAATAGGAAAAGTGATAAAAAAAAATGAAAGAAATGAAGTCATTTAAAAAGGATAGAACATGGACATTTAGAGAGGGGTGAGGGGGAAAGAGTGGAGGGGAAAGAGGGGATGGGGAGAGAGGGAGAGAAAGGAGGGGAGAGAGAAGAGAAGTATGGGAAGTGAGAGAGGGAAGAGGAGGATAGAGGGGAGGGTGGGAGTGGGGAGAGACAGGGGAGTGGGGGAGGGAGAACGGGGTGAGGTGGGGGAGGGGGGAAGAGGGGAGGAATGGAGAGAGGAGTGGGATAGTGAGGGGGAGGGTTGGGGGGGGGGAGGAAGAAGTTTCCTTTGTATCCATTCTGTACACCTCATTGCTGCCTACCCTATTGTTTGTCCAATTCTCCTCTATTTCGTCCTTCAACTCCACTGGTGGTGTCTCCCCCCCCCCCCAGTTTACCTGCACTGCTGTTATTTTTGTCCTATTGCATCCTGATCCATTTAGTGTTCTAGCCTTGACTCTGTGTACAAAAAAAGTTATAGGTGGGTAACCAATGTATGTACATGCTTCATGGGTTGAACGGCCTCTTTCTTTGTTGAAGTTCCTTGGAAGGGAAGTCATCTATTATATGTTGTGAACTGTGGCGTCTGTCTGTGCATTTTTCTATCTACTGTTTACTGTGGCCACTTCTCACGCTGCATTGAAAAGTTCAACATTCACTTTTGAAATGTCGGGAGAACACGTGTAATGTTGATGCCAAATTTTATTTCACAACCAGGATATTTTGTACTCTTTTGAAACAAATCCAACCTCTGCCACCCTATGTTGCACCATCATTTTGTGATGAGTGGTTTAAGTAGCTCAGATATTTGGTTCTGAGCGAAACAAAGAGTGCAACACAATTGACCTTTTTAAAGTCCGTGAAATATTTAAATTGATGGATTTACTTAAACTTTTCCCATCACTGGGGATGGATACTCTTGCTATATTTTCTCATCGCTTGGGGCAGGCACTATTCCTAGTGTATTAATAAGTTCAGTGCTGTGTGCGCTTGCTCTCACAGTCCTAATTATTTCACCTGCAACCATACCATAGAATAGCTTCTTCGGAATATTGCTGTCTCAAAGTCCTTCTTACAATATGGAATGGAAAAACATCTCGTTTATCAAATAATTTGGTGTGAAATTTATTATTATTGATATCAATTTGTAATTCCAAAAAAGAAACTGAAGTGTGAGTTTGGTTTTCCATTTTTTAATTCGAATTTTTTTTTGATATATATCATCATGAAGCTGATCAAATAAAAATCCATCATTAATTGCTAGTAAATCATCAATGAATCTAAAGATGTTTCCACATCTTTGTGCAGCTGCTAGTTTATTCCTGCACCTGTTCTGGACCTGATGAGACTCGTACATGTGCAGGAACAAATTTGTAAAGAAAGGGGCTGAATCTGAACCCATGGGTATCCCTACTGTTTGCTGGAGTATCTTGTTGCCAAAGGTAAAGAAACTGTTGTTTAGAAGAAATCGAATACTTTATTTAAGTTTATTTTTTGAAAAACTATGTGAATATTGATTTTCCCATATTAGACCAGTTTTCTCTTTTGTGATAGACTTTAATGTATAATTTATTACCTTCTGCTTTATCTACTGCTCTGTCCGATGTGGTTTTGAGCTTGTCATGTGGAATGTTTGTGTAGAATGTAGAAAAATCATAAGTTGATCGACATTTAGCCTGACCCGTGTTAATAATGTTGTGGATACTGTCGATTACAGGTTTGGAATTATCAATGACCCAGAATTTTTTAATACCAGCATAAAACCTCACCTTTTCATGGTAGATTTTAAAGCGTTTATAAATTAGTTTCATTGCCCCTGTAATACTGTCTGACAATGGTCTCAAACTGCATTATCTACTTGTGATTATGAAACTCATCTTACAAGGGTTTTTGTACATTTTTGGGATCCAGTTAATAAAGGGTAATTTATGGTGTTTATCTGGATCTAACCAGTCTTCTCGCTTTTGAGTGATATATATATATATTGTTGTATCAAGTCTATTTTATTATCATTACTTATTTTTTAGGTCTTTGAGAGTGCAGTCCATTAGCACAATTCTTCCAAAAGTGTTTGAATGTACAATATTTTGCTTCCAAATGCAATATTATGATTTGCTTTATCAATTGGAATAACATATTGTGTTTAAAGCCGTTTTAAATTATCACTCGTCTCTGGATTGTTTAAAATTACTTTCAGATGGTTGATTCAAAAAAAAATTCTTTCCATTTATAGTGAAAAACTAAAGGTAATAACCAAGCCACCAAATCGATTCATCTTTCAATTCATCGATCATGAGAAATATATAATTCTGACTGTCTCTAAACTATTGTTCCACAGCATCCGTCGGTGATTGATCCTTTATAAACTTGGCAACGCAGAGGGTGTGACTTGATATGTTCAAAATTATAGTCTTTGTCAGATGGAAGACTGTGGTGGGGTGGTTCGCCTGCTCACCTCACATGGTATCACACCCGCATGGATTGCGCTTCATTGACAGATGCGATGGAAATGTGGCTTGGGGTCTCTTTTTTACATCCAATATCTCCATTTCCTTCCCTTACCCTTTCCCCCTTAATACTCAACTTTCTTTTTTCCAACCTCCTTTCCCTTTTCTTTCTTCTCCTCAACAACAAAGCCCTCCCTTTTCTTTTCCCATTGCTCACCTCCTCACTCCTCAATTCCCACCTTTCTTTGTGTCAAAAATTAACATTTTCTTCTTGACTTGACTTGTTCTGATTTTACCACTTGCTCTAATTGGAGAGATGATCCAGGATTTTAGAAAGGTAGGATGTGTGTGTGTTTGTGTGTGTGTGTGTGTGTGTGTGTGATTTTTTTTTGTGGAGTTATACTGGAGCTTTCTGATGTGCAATGTGATACAGCAAAATGATCTTCGTGATCTCCTGAGTTGATTAGGCTAATTAACTACAAAGAACCCAGAGCAATTCCCATGTTTTAAACGCACGCCATGTCAAGGTGTATTATATAGGTAACTTCCACGGTATGGAATTCTAGTTACAAAATAAATAACAAAAGCAATGATAACATTGGAACAAAACATATATTAATAGCAATAATATGAACAACAATAGTAATAGTTGTATCATTTGGCAATAATAATAATGTGCGTATAATCCCTCTTCCTGGCCCAGGCACATCTGAGCTTGGTGAAAGACAAGCTAATGCTCCAGCAGTACAGCAGGCAGATAAACTACAAGGACTTGAAGACCAATGAAAATTTGGTCCAATGAACCAATGGGCCCACTCGTGTTGAAAATAAACAAATTAAATTTTCTCCACACGTATCATTAATATCAGCATTGTCAGAACCATTTGACCTGAAATTGGTCAGGCAGTGAGGACTTGGCAGCTGAACGAGGCAAAGCATGCAGCAATGACATTCCAGATGCATTTAATGAAGGTGGAGTTGGAGAAGCAGGGGACTTTAAACGTCATTTACAGTCAATTGTTGTCTGGAAAAAAAAAAAACTTCC
>CM068962.1:81415609-81426551 GCA_035128595.1 Eptatretus atami | reverse complement strand
GAGTGTGAATGCACGGTGAGCGATGAATAAAGTCTTTGATGAAGAGCAACTCCTCCACCAGGACATGGCTCAGGTCTGTCATACCGGAGGAGGGAGTAACCAGGGAGAGATACTTGGGAGTCAGAGATGTATTGAAGGATGAAAGTTTTTGTTAAGCAGAATGTCTGGTTTGTCATTGGCAACCTGCATGGAAAGATCTGTCAAGTTTGAACGAAGGCCCCGGATGTTTGACGTCCACACTGTGAAGAAAGAGGGAGGGGAGGAGGTTTTGGATGCATTGGAGGGGAGAGGAGGGTAGGACGAAGGAGGAGGGGGAGAGGTAAGGAGAGTTGTTGAAAGAGTGTAGGGGATTGCAGAGGAGTTTGGGGAGAGGGTCAGATGAGGAGGAGAAAAGGCTCAGTGGTAATGGGTTGAGGTACAGTGGGGACGAATAAGAGAGGGGGCAGAAGGCTGAACATCAAGCAAGGAAGCAGCATGTACTATTTTTAGTCTTTGGTATGACTCGGCCAATGTTTGAACCACCGACCTACCAAATTCCGAGGAGAGGCTCTCGCCATTACACCACCCAGTCTCGTATAAACTTAATTTGTGTTCTCCATATTATGAGAATATGGAGAACACAAATTAATAAAATTAACTTCTTTTTTTTCGCTGTTGTTTTAGTCAAGTTTTGTTTTCGGCGAAAGAGGATGTGGACGGGCTTTGCCTTTTGAGATGCTTTCTAGCTTTCATTGGTTACATCAAAAAGTACTAAGCTTTTCAGACTTAATTTCAAAGCTGCCCCTTTACACAATCGTGCATGACTCAGTCAGCATTGTTTCCTCCCACATTATTAGCAATCCCTTGTCACTCTTGGTGCTCAGTCTTTCCTTTCTCCAAAGACCTGTAAGCAGGGCATTCATTGTTTCCTCCTGCTACCATTAACCCAATCCTCTACAAAGGTGTTTTGACAGAGACCACACAAAACATTGTGATGCTCCTTTGTTTCCCTGAGGCAAGGCATGAGTGAGCTGTGCTAGTTGAAACCCCTATATTATTTATAACATATTACCCCAGTGATTTACTTTTGTGTAACACAGCAGGAAAGTTGTGGAAAGCCACAACCACTTCCTACTTAGCAATTTTCTTTCTCCAAAATCCGGGAAAAAAAAATTCGAATTTTCTTACATCGAAGGAAGGACAATTTTCTTCCGAGTCAAGCCAGTTCAAGATCAAATGCCGAATATAATATCATGGACACCCCAAATCAATGTTGAACCCTGCCAGTTGCGTTGCTCACAACAGTGCAATTTTCATGAATTGTAAGGATCAATAATCATTCAAATGCACAATACAGTCTTGACAGAGCGTCGATGCTGCCGAACAGTTTTTGGAGCAAAGGGAATATGCTGGATGGTGTGCCAATGACTTCCCAGCAGTCAGTCAGGGCAGGAATTTGTAATTTGTTCAGGGTGCCGGTAATAACTCGCCTTCTCTTCACAAAAGACACCGTAGGATGTTTAATGTCCACCAACGCCCCCGGTGCTGGCAGACGGTCTTCCGGCATAACATCCTTCCGATGGACAACATATTGTTGAATCACCCTGCCTGTGAACCACCAGTGTGACAGTTCATCCCTGGGTCGAGATTCAAACCCAAGCTGGACAGCTCAAAGGTCGATGCTCTGGGCTATTCTGCCAGCCCACAATGATCAATAAAACAACAATCGAATAAATAAAATTAGTTGTCAGTCTGTCTGTATGTTCATGTTTTTTGCAACGACTGCTGGGCCAACAACCACCAAATTTGCAAACAGAAAAAGTCCGACCCAGGATTGGCCTAAGGGTGTTTTCATCCACCATCTCAACCTTGAAAGACCCCAAAGACCTTTAAGGCCTTTAAGGCCCTTAAGACCCCAAAGACCCTTAAGACCCCAGAGATTCCTCAGATCTTTAACACCTTGAAGACTCCTAATATCCTTCAAGATACTGAATACCCATAATACCCACAAACCCAAAAGACCCAAAAGACCCCAAAGATCCATAAGACCCTTTATGACCTCAAACACCCATTAAGACCTTGATGACCCCATAAACCCTTAAGTTCCAGAAGACCCCCAAGACCCCGAAGACTCAAAGACCCTTTAGACCACCTAGAACCTTTTAAACACACACCAAACATCTATAGTCTTCTTGCAAAACACAGACTATCCACTTTTCAGCAAGTAATGTGCAAACACGACCCACCAAGAGGGTGGGTGCTCTGCTATCTATTATAATTAATTATCTATAATAATTATTAGATTTCAAACTTCGCACATCATCTTCAACATGTCCAGGTTTATTTGGACAACCCAAGATGCATAAACAAGATATTCCACTTTGGCCCATCATTTCAACACATATAGCTCATCAATCTATAATCTAGTGAAGCACATATAGCTAAGATCCTTCAACCACTTGGTGGAAACACTCAACACCACATTATCAACTCAGAACATTTAATTCAGCACATTCAGCAGTTTGACATTTTCCCCTACAACACCCTCATCCGTTTCGACGGCGAACCATTTTTTTACCAGCATACCTGTTCCAGATACCTGCTCTATCATCAAACATCGTCTACAACAAGACTCCGCCATTCAGGAACGTGCCGAATTATCACGAGATCAAATTCATGACCTCCTTCTAATGCGTCTCAATTCTACATCTTTCAAAATGGCGTGACTTATTCTACTAACAAAAGGAAGGCGCGGCTCTGGGTACTCCACTCTCACCCATTGTAGCAAACCTCTTCATGGAAGATTTTGAGTGCTCAGCTCTCCTCTCAGCACCATTTCAGCCGAAGCTCTGGCTACGTTATTATGACATCTTTGTTATATGGCAACAAGACAAGATAGCTATCAATACATTTCTTCAACACCTTAACAATCAGCACTGTAACATTAAATTCACCATGGAAGTCGAGCAAACAGAAGTCAATTTTTTTCTTGACATCCTCATTACCAAGTCTCCTAATGACAAGCCCTCTCACAAGGTATACAGGAAGCCAACTAACATGGACCGCTACCTCAACTACCGCTCGTTTCATCATCCTTCAACTATCCAGTCCGTGAGCAGCACTCTTATTCGTTGCACCTACACTATAAGTGACAAGTACAACCTGCAGCAAGAACTACGCCACATCATGACTGCCCTTAAATTCCACGGGTATCCCACCCACAAGATCAATACCAAACCACCAAAAGCTCGTGATCCTCCACAGAATGCGAGAGCATGTGTTATTCTCCCCTTCATTGGACGTATATCACACCACATTCAGCGCATTCTCAACACTGCCAACATGACAGTACGCCATCACTCGACACACAAGCTCAAATCTATTGTTCACACAGACACATAAGGACAGAAGACCTCATAACCACCACCCAAGCATTTACCGCATCCCTTGTAAATGTGGTAAAGTTTACATTGGTGAAACTGGTAGGACTTTCACCACCAGACTGAAAGAACATCAAAAATCAGCAAAAGTTAATCATGCACAGAATAATCATCGCATGCTACGATCAGACAGCAAACTTCTCAAATCCATTAGTCACTCGCTAACAAAGAGAATCAGAGAAGCTATGAAGATACATTACCATAGTCACACAGTCTCCCAAGAAAACGCGCTACCCGTTAGTGACATCTGGCTCTCCCTCATTAACAAGTTGACACCTACAATCACAGTCATCAATACATTGAGGACAAATGAACCATGATGAGCAAAATCACAATGGCCAATCAGAAACACGCAATGAACAGCCAATCAACACCACACAATAACCAGCCAATTGGGGGAAGAGGTTTGAGGAGGGTGGGGAGGAGGTTTGGGGTGGGGGGGGGGTTGGGGAGGGTGGAAGTTATTATAAACTCTGCATCCATTTGTTCCAGTTACTCTCCTGTTGATGGGCAGAGCATGCTGCTCAAAACATTGGGCCTACTTTTACTTATTTTCTTTTGTTTGGAGTTTTTAAAGTATAAAGAATATAAATTGCTATTTTAGGAGCTAATACATGGTGTAAACATGAACCTTTTACTTTATTAAATATTAATTAGTTGGGAGGCGCCGGGAAAATTGCCGAGAGATATTTTTTACAAGTTATTATGTACACATACACTTTAATATAGACCCTGTGAAAATTCCTTTGGAGGAGGAAGCGGAAGGGTGGAGGTGGGAGGAGGGAGGGGCGGGGAAGGTATGGGGTGGGAGTCCGTGGAAGGGGAGGAATGGTGGGATGGGAGTCTAGAGGGAGGGTGGTGGGAGGGGATGGGGTGAGTGGGGTGGAATGGGGGAGGGGAAGGGGTGGGAGTGTCAGCTCAAAGCTCGATGTGGTAAATTAAAGCATTAGTAAATGCCTGTAAATTAACAATTAAAATTGATGGTTACATGTTATAAGTTTCGTTTAGCAAGGATCGGTAAATTGTAACATAAACTGCTTGATGTAATTAGCTAATTTTGACTAGATGAAAGTATTATACTGTAAAATGCGTGGTGATATTTGTGAAGGTGCTGGAACGTTCTCAGACAAAACTTCCAGAATAGACTCAAATCACGTTTGCTGGAAGGCATGGGATTGTTCTGTGATACTATATAAACCCACGAGAGTGAGGTGTAGAGAGATGGGTGATATGTGATGAGCTGTGTGTTTCCATTGTCCCCGTGCTTGATTTGACTCTGAGTGAACGGGGTGTTAATGTCTAGAGCAGTTGTTAATGCATGGAGCCGATTATAATCAGGTTGATTAAAACTTTTTAAGATTGTGTATCGGGAAAGAATTCCTTTGAGCGCTTTAATCATCTTGAGCAGGCCAGTGTGTGAGAGAGGACACCATGATGGGAATCAAATAATTGACAGCCCCAAAGGATGCGGTGAACACGTGTGAGTTGTGCTGGCAGGACTGGGACACTGGGTGGAAACAACTCAACGTGGCAATCAGAGTTAGACATTGTATGTAATGGTGAACTTCCTCATTTGACTTTGTATCTGTTTATTTGAAATAGAAGTTTCAAACATGTTACACTGTCGATGTGGTCACAGTAACGCCATTCAGAAGTCACAGACAACTGACAAAGATCCATTCAAGTGGTAGGTGACCTGGATGTTTGTTCAGGCTTGTAAAGCTCAAAGCTTGGATTGCAGTCATTAGATACTGCGCTGAATCCCGCACCATGAACAACATACGTACACCAAATGGAAGAAAACCCCCGAAGGTGCATGTATCGCCCCACCCCCGACAGGGAGGAAGGACCTGGCATTGCCCGGCAATGCTGGGTACTTTTGCTAGTTAATAATAAAACACCCGCCTTTAGGTCTAAGTGCAAATACATTGCATCAATTCACAAAATCACATAAGATTCCTTACAATATTAATGATGTCATTCTGGCTAGACCTTTTTCTGGTTCAGCTGGCTCAGCAACCTGCTTGTAAAGCCATTTGGGAAGTATGCACCGGTGATTTTAAAAAATTTATTTCCACTTATGATGGTGAAATATAGAGTTACAAAGGTCCGACCTAGTTTCGAACACAGTCAGGTGCATGTTAAATTTATTCGATCGTGGGTGACAGGATAAGGTAAAAGCATGAGCATCAGTGGTCCATGCTTCGATATAACACTTTTTGAAATCTTGTTAGTTGCCTCTGACCTTTCCTTCTTCCATCAACCTATGCAGCTGTGGCATTGGTTACATCTCAGAGCAATGTGCAAATGACAATCCCAGTCCATTCTTTCAAACTCGGTGAGACATTAAAACCGAGCAGCAATT
Organism: Eptatretus atami; assembly: GCA_035128595.1. Classification (NCBI taxonomy): domain Eukaryota; kingdom Metazoa; phylum Chordata; class Myxini; order Myxiniformes; family Myxinidae; genus Eptatretus; species Eptatretus atami. The sequence goes on along the minus strand of CM068962.1, from coordinate 81,420,767 downwards.
GTTCCCCCTCACTACTATTTTTCACCATTTATAAGCAGTTCCAGATGAGCTGTTTTGGCACCGGCCACACAAGCCCATTCCTGGAAACTTCCAGATCAAATTGTCGTGGCGACCTCCCTGTGCTTCACGACGCAGACAGATGCATCTCCACACCGACTGTGGATTTTGCACGGTGTTGACAGCCAAGTGGTTTAAAGAGCCGATGAGGTTCTAAGTACCACAAAGTGGTGCCTCTCCGAATGGAATCCGGCTCTTGATATAGATGATCATTAAACCAGTCAGTCAGTTTACCAGGACAGTCAACTGGTTTTGATGCAAGATATTGGACGTACTTAATGATGCAGGTGCGTCGCAAGGAGTATGTGGTTGTTTAAATTTTGTTGCGTCTCATTTTGGTGTACCAAAGAGAAATACAAGCTGAAGGAATTATTCAGGCCTCGATCATTCTGAACTTCCTCAATCAGCTATACACACCAGTTCCTGGATTATTGTAAAAGTATGCAAAGCACTTCGAGATTTTGCAAAAAAAAAATTCTTACGCAATTACATTTTTGAAATTTATTGGTGTTATTTCTATTTCTTTTTGATGTCTTGGTTGTAATGCGACAAAGCTGAAATGGTGATACAGCAGAGCCTCAATAAACTGAATGGCCCTTTTCTCCACATCTCCATCTGCCTCTCTTAATCGTGATTTAAACAAATAAAGTATCCAAAGCACATTGTATGCATCGGTGCTTGTGATTGTATCTACTGTATGTAACAATCTGGTGTGTGTGTGTGTGTGTGTGGTGTGTGTGTGTGTGTGTGTGTTGTGTGTGTGTGTGTGTGTTGTTGTGTGTGTGTTGTGGTTGTTGTGTGTTTGAAGTTTCACGAAAGCTGGTGCTGTTCTCACCGAAAACTCCTGATACCCTCATAATACACAAGCACACTCAACCATTAATAAAGCACTCAGTTAAATATTTTTAACTACAGGAAAAGATATATCCATCCAGGTGGTCATTGGCAATTTAGAGCTCGTAGTCTGATGTCTTGTTTCATATTTTCTTTTGAATTCACAGATTTCATATCAAATCAAGAAAACAATTGTGTCAATTCAGTGCCGCTGGACCGACAGTATGCTGTCCACAATGTAATTACGAGGCAGTGGGGCGAATGATGAGGGGGATATGGAGAGGGGGAAAGATGGAGACAGAGAGAGATGCATGAAAAAAATAATTACAATAACAACAGAACCTAACATGAGACAAGTGATTGATCTCACCTTTTAACAAACACTACAGACCTCTTCCATTAGCTTGACTGACACTTGTATACCAAAACATGACTTCATGCATATGTTTATTAATGTTTAATATGAAGTATAGTGGTGACACATTTATTCACTTATCTTCGTCTTTCAACATTTTAGGTATATGCGTATGTATATATATATATATACATATATATATATATATATATATATATATAATAATATATATATATATGTTGTTGTTCGTCTTTCGGCTGCTCCGTTAGGGGTCGCCACAGCGGATCATCCGTTATGATCCGCATACTGATTTGGCATAGGTTTTACGCCGGATGCCCTTCCTGAAGTAACCCTGGTCGCCTTACGACACAGGATAAGGATTGGGTTTCGCCATGATTCTGGGCTGCCCTACACCCTCTCATAGCGCGGCCCAGTGCAGAGTTCCGTCCTCAAGCGATCCTCCAACCCAAGCCTCCGAGTAGCCGGATTACAGGCGCATGCCACTACACCCGGTGCGTATATAGTATATATATTGTCTAGCAATTACAGAGATGTGAAATTTTTTGTGAGCAAATCAACAGGAAGCGACAGTGCTCAGCCTGTTCCCAAATAGTACATTCCCAAACAGCATGTCAGCATGATGAAGCAAGTGCCTTTGATGGAAATGGAATAAATATTTATGCCACGTCGTGATCCTCCTTTCAGTGGACCAATGCTCAAAGAGCCGTGCACATGTGGTTGAAAAGCTTTTCCAAGAACATTAGAGTCAGTGGAGATTTGAAAACTCATATCATTTTGCTGTTTTCGTTCAATCCCACATCTATTCTTCCTCTGATAAAATGCATAATTTTGAGTAAGCCCTTTCAAAGGGGGTGTTAAGCCACCTGTGCAGTCTTCCTTCAAAAAAAAATTGGTCATCAAAAGTCATGGACTAGCTTCTTTCCAAGTCACATGCACGAAAAATAGATTGATGTGCCTTTACATGAATTACGGCATTAGTAAACAATGGACAAACACATACTGTTAGTGGTATTTGAACCTGGAACAACCTGCATTACAAGCCAGAAGTTCAAGTTGGGAACACCAACAAGCCCACAGGGTAACTAGCAGTAACTCACAAATGTTAACCATTCATCGGTGCCTTTAGAAAAGCATATCCCAGTGTATGCTGGTAACCTGGCAAAATTGTGAGGAGTGGTGAAAAGTTTGAAGAAGTGACTTTGTCCAAGATTACACCCCACAAAAGTCTGGCAATGAGGTAGTAGTTACTGTAGTGGGGAGAGCATACAAAGGGGGTGAGGGTGGTTCAGTGGTGATGAACACAGTGACAATAATTAATGAGAAGAAAGCCTTTTGCGAGACAAGAGTGTTGTACAGAGAAAGAGAGTGGTGATAAAGAGCTGAAGCCACTACTTACGAAAGAGAGAAACATCGGTGTGGAGAGAGAGAGAGAGAGAGAGGTAAGGAACTCTGGAACATAAAAGGGAGTGAGAGTATAGGTTTCTCATAGCGCGTGTTGCGCTCAAGCCAGTCGTCAGTGACTTTCCATTGCACCCACTGACATGGCAAAATAAACTTCTCACTCAATGGAGTACACGCGTTGCACGCTCTGTGCAAAGTACATAAATCCGTGCCGCTAACAACCGAATGATTTACTCAGCAAGGAAACTATTACTCGAGTGTCCTTTTGGTCAAAAGAAATTTTCGCTCTTTCGAGTGAAGAAACACAAGGTATAATGTGTACTTGTGTTGCAGAAGGGTGAAAAAAATTAGAGAAAAGACCTGTTTATTCAAAGAAACGCATCACGCAGCGATTTCAGGTTTACCCTTGGAGATTCATGGATTAGGTGGGCGAAGCAGTGTGTGTATTTTGGGGGGTGGGGGGGGAGGGGTAGGAGGAGGTTCACAAGATGGCTGATCCAGCAATTCTAGGTGTAGTTACAGACCATTAGAATCTTTCCAGGATAAAGTGTGTGGGCCTGAACCCCAGCCAGCAAGCAGTTCCTTGAGGAACATATTATTTGCAGTTTTCAATAAACTCTTCTTGAGAAAGCAAAGTTTGAATTTCAAAAAGCTTGAAATCCCAATCAGAGGTTACCAACTGTACAAATGCTGTGTTTTTATACCTGCAGGTCCAGGAGAGACGTCCCCAGGAACTTTTCTGAAACATTCCCAAAGCAAGTTGTTCTTAAGAGCTAATGGTCAGATTTAGAATGTCTTCAACAAGTCATTATGTCAAAGTGTTCTTTCAAATGCCATTGCACTGTCTCATTCCCTTTTTGGGGGAATGTGGTGGGGATACGGGCAGGGAGGCTGAAAACACACTGAAAAGGCTGTAGATGCTGCTGCTGCTGCTGCAAGTAATAAGAAAGATAATTTATGCATATTGTTGCACAATTTGAACCTGAAACTGCCAGTGTCCGAGTTTAAACTTGTGATTTATCTGATTTCAGTTTGGACAGAGCTGCTGCTGCCCAAGTTTTTTTAAATAAAGTTTGTTGGGTTGGCCTGTTAGCATTCCCATCTGAACTCCTGCCTTGTGATGCAAGAAACCCAGGTTCAAATCCCAAATAACATACATATATTTGTCCAGTGTCTACTATAATGCCCTTGTAATTCACATAAAAGTCACACTTATGTCTACCAATGTCTGTCATGCATGCAATTTATGTCAAACTCCTCCATGAGCCTTCAAACAATGCAAGTTGAAAAAAACAAAAAAATGTAATTTGGCCAAGTCCGAATTTATGCATGAATAGGTTCAACGTATTCCAAAACAATGCCTGACAATAGAGTTTTTGGAGAATTGCTAATTGCATTCTCAACTATAAATGATCATCGATTCCTGTTCTCTTCAATGGCCCTGAAGTGCTTACTTCCCCTTTTTATAAAGTCAACCTCTTCACTGAGCATTTTGCTGCAAACTCTACACTTGAAGATCATGGACACCCATTGCCTATTTGTCCTTCCCGTCTTGACACCAAGCTTTCCGCTAGCATCATCACACCCATGAAAGTTGCTTAGATTATTCAAGAGCTTGACATCTCAAAATCTGGTTCTGGGTTTGGAGCGTCGGCAGGTATCCTTCAGGGCTCTGTGCTGACGATCTCAAAGTTAAGTTTCCGGTCATTATATGTCCCGTTTTAACTGTTTATTTTCTCACCTACATGTTACTGTGTGTTCCTAGTTCGGTTTTGTTTCAAAAATCGTGCAATTTTGTGAGTTTTCGTCGAGCTTGTCTTACCGGGTGCTTAAGGCCTACCCATCCTTCCACTCGGTGTACGATCATGTTTATTTGTATTTTCTCCCCATTACCTTCAATTTCTGTCTTACCCACTTTCCCAACGTCCCCCATCCTTCCCAACTAAACACTCTATTTCTTGTCTTAAATCCAAAAAAAAATAAAAAAACTACATTTCTCCTTGCACACTCACGAGTCTCAATCCTTCTTCTTCTTCTTCTTCTTCTTCTTTGTCTTCCTCTTGCCGGCATACCACCTTTATTCTACTGAGTTGACCCTCTCTCGTCATTACCTTCACATTCTCCATCCACCACTACCCCCCCATCCCAATCTAATCCGCTTCTTCAAAAATACATCCAAAAAATAATAAATCTTGTGTCTTACCTGAATCATAACCCACGTGATCATTAGACCCCCCCTGCGTTTACCGATCCAATTTTACCATTCACCTCACGATTTTTTCTACAACACTTCCATGACCTAATCTGATGAAAACTCAAACGATAATGATAATAATAAAAACGATCTCTTATAATGCTTCATCTTCCTCTTTCACACGTGTGGTTCTCTTTACTGTATCACAATGCACTACTCTTCTACTATTTAAACAGTCTGCTCTCAATTCGAGCTTTCTTTCATACCTTGCCTAAAAAATCCAACTGTTACAGCGT
>CM068962.1:81375596-81388859 GCA_035128595.1 Eptatretus atami | reverse complement strand
GGCATCGTAAAGCAGGGTCGCTCCATAAGTTTTTGGACGAAGTGAAGTAAAATTTTGTTATTATTGCTATTTGACAAGAAATTTGGATTTGAGATCAAATATGAATATTGATAGAAGGTAAGAAGGTCAGCTTTTATTTATTGTATAGACTTTTTTATATAATCTGTTTTACGCATTGTAGAGCAAGGAGAGCTTTTTTATGGTTAATCCAGAACCCATTTTTAGGTAAGTAGACAAAGTAATGGAAAGATAAGATTTGAAAGGCAAATTCTAATAGTAAATTTTTATAATAGTTTCGTATTTGGTCACATATCGCCTTTGCATGCAATAAGCTGCATTGAGCAAGCAGTGACCCAAGTGACATCACCAAAGCTCGGTTTGTATCGTTCCTTTTGATAGATGCTGTTGCCAAGCTTACCACGAGCCATTTTCAGTTGTTGTATGTTGTTTGGGTGGGTTTTCTCACTTTAGTCTCCTCTTCAGGCAAGTGAAATGCATGCTCCCTTGGGATTTAAATCAGGGAGATTGACTTGGTCAGTCGGAAACATTCCACTTTTTCCCCTGATGAACTCCTGTGGTTGCATTGACAGGTGTGTTTTGGGTCATCAATCTTGCTGCATGGTGAACGCGCACCTAATGAGTTGGAGGCATTTTCTGGCACGATAGGCAGCCAAAGGTCTCTGTAGACTTCCAAATTAATTCTGCTGCGCTGCGCATTTTAGTTAGTTATCATCATAAAGATGAGTGAGCCAGTTCTAGAGACAGCCACACAACCCAAGCGCATGACACTAACCTCCACCATGCTTCACAGAGATGAGGTCGTATGCTTTGAATCACATGCAGTTTCTCTCCTTTCTCCACACGTTCACCTTTCCATCGCTTTGCTAAAGTTTATCTTTGGTCCATCTGTCGATATAACTTTGATCCAGAACTCTACTGGCTCATACTCGGTACTTTTCTTGGCAAAATTCTAATCTGGCCTTTCTATTTTTGGCGCTGAGGAGAGGTTTACATCTGTGCGGTTTAGCCTTTGTAATTCTGCTGTGCGAAGTCTTCTACGAATGGTAGATTATGGATACTTTCATCACCTGCACTCTGGCCGTTTTTGGTGATGTCATTGTGACAGTTGTTTTAGGGTTTTTAATTGAAAGCTCTGATGAGTTTTCTTGTCATCAACTCCAGTTGTTTCCTTGGCCGACTGGCCATTGTCCATTGCTAAGTACACTCGTGGTTTGTTTCTTTTCTCAAGATATTCCAAAATTGGTGTATTGCTATGCTCATTTTTGTGGCTATGCTTCCAATTAAATTATTCTGTTCTTTCAGCTTCCAATTGCTTGCTTTTCTTTCATGTACAGTTCTCTGGTCCCTTCATGTTGGTTATATATTGAATGGCTCCAAAGGCAAAAAACAAAAAGGCGAAAACCAAAACTGGGACATTCACAGCTCTTTTATGTGTGAACAATCAATGCAACAGAAACCCTGTCAGTCATTTGTTCATTACTGAAGCCTCACCTAAAATGGGGGACTAAATGAACGAGAACAAGTGCTATTGTTCTACAATGGTAAAACATATATGCATAAAAATACTACAAATAGAAAGAGCTGACTGTCCGTACTCTTGCATCGTGTTCGTCTTTTGAATTCAAATCCAATTTCTTGAGTATACAGCAATAATAACAAATTTGACTTCACTGTTCAACATTTATGGAGGATGGAGGGCACTGTACGTGACCGAGAACAATGTAAGATAGTATCTGGTCATCAATAATTGGAAAATAGACAATATACAATAATGAGTAATAATTGTCTCGGCCGATATTTTATTGCAGACATTTCTTTACAGCAGTAATGCATTGGGTTCTTGGTACTGCTTGCTTGAACCTCATGTCGAGGCTAAGTTTGGCCGAACACACGGATTTGTCATGTTTTTCTGATGTATTGCTCGATCCTGAGTTTGCTGTGGTGTTTACCATCAATTCTCGTGTTAGATGTATCTTCTATTGCTGTAATTGTGTCACATTTGTTTTCATGTTAGTTCAAGTAACTAGCGCTTCCCTTCCCAGCGGAGACACACTAGAAACATTGTGTCCCTTTGTCTCCGTAAGTCCTCATTGTTGCTCTTTCGTCAAAAAGTATTTCACGTAGTACTGTGTGTGGAGGCCGAGGGGTTGTGCGAGGAAGCGACCGCTATGGATGCGTAAGGGTCATCTCCACAAAAACACCCGATTGCAAGTCGTAACCTTGGGATAACTCCAGGTCAACGGTGTCTTAAGCGGAACCGTCGGTCGCCATATTGGACGACGTGGGGAAAGGTTAATTGGCCTAATTTCAATATAGCCTAGATAGCCACGTCGTCGTAACTACTGGGGAAAACCACACCCTGCGACAGGACTCGGTCAGCGGAACGGGCCTTTCACGCGAGCTGAGTCCGGTGTAAACCGAGGCGGGTGGATTACCAAGATCCGTCGGTCCAGAATGAAACACATACAGCAAACAAGAGCCTCCCTAATATCCATACGCACTGTGCTGAAACCGAATGAAAGAAAGTGAATAGACAATGAGCTGGGTACAGTTGAAACAATCGGGGTTTATTTTATAATGGGGCAGGGAGCACAAAAAGAGCAGAGTTAAACCGACTATCAAGAAGGAATGCAAGTCAAGTACAAGGCACTAAAATTGCTACTTAATAGCTGGCCACAGATTACATCAACACACACACACACACTCACACACACAACAAATAAATGGTGGCTCGTGCCTTTATTTGGCCTTCAGTGGGGAAGGCGAGCTGAGGGCAAGAGTCTGCACTTGCACCTGTCCACTTCGTGCGGTCTGGTCGAGCTTGTCCGAAGGGGACTCGAACCCACCGCCTCAACGCAGACCAAGCACCAGGAATGAGGGATAGAGCGAGCGGACGCAGCCAGCACGAAGGCGGACGAGGTGAGAGAACGACGAGGGACCGGCGATCAAGCCGAAAAGCTTCCACGGATCAGATTACACCAGGCGAGGCAGACCCAGACAGCCCGACAGAACGCGCCGATCACTCAACCTCTCCTGAGGTGGGAGGGACTTTTCCCTGGCACTCGCCTCCTGATTGGAGCGGGTCGCATCGCGCGTGTTCGCTGGCCGTCTCTCATGGGACAGGCCCACGGTAGGGGGGCAACTCCCACCCTTCTGGGTGGAGTCCCGATCTGAGGCGATTGTAGCTCCGCCTACCGTCTCACCTAAGACCATGTGCATAATGGCGACCGGTTGAGTGAGCCGAAACGGACGGACTGCGTGTGTTGTTGTTGTAGAAGAACTGGTGCCTTAAAAAGAAGAAAACCCGCAGCACACACATGAAATTCCCATTAGACATAAGGGAGGGGACCCTAACTATAAACACATACTATATTGAAATAACTGAACTGCAGGGGCTGCTGACTGTCTGTGTGCAAAGGCTTCCAAATCATAACAATACCTCCTCAACGTATCCTATTACCCGCGCGCAGCTTTCAAAACACATTCATTTTTTTTTCCACTCCACAACGCTCATTCTAATTATGATCCTTCCTGCCTGTTACTTCATGTAGTACATTATTTCTTACCCTTTTCTCATTATCTTAAACTAAATCCTCATGGAATAGAAATGCTTCTTTTTTTAATCCTCGTGAGGATCTCTAAGTCTTACTCATGTTTGTTGTTCTTGTGGATTTTTTGTTTCACACGCCTACAGTTTTCATCAAACTTCCTGAAAACTTGGCGTATATATGTAAAAATACCCGCGCAGACAGTAACCATCTCGCGATTTAGAAAATTCCTCCGAGAAAAAAAAAGTTATGACGTCAAAATATCTCCGCTAATGGAATCGCTAAAAATTATCTCGAGAAACTAGGCAAGCTTTTGAATTTGTTTGCGGGAATCGAACAGGACATTAGCAGAGAGTGTTACCGCACACATGATACATCACTATGACGTCATATCAATTTTTATGAGTAATTCCAATTTTTTGCATTTTTATGTTTTTTGTTTCATTTGTATTCACAGCTACAGTTTTCATCGAAACTTCCTGAAACTTGGCATATAATATAGTAAAAATACCCTGTGCAGACAGTAACCATCTCCGATTTTGAAAATTCCTCTAGAAAAAAAGTTATGACGTCAAAATATCTCGCTAATGGAATCGCCTAAAAATTATCTCAAACCTCGGCAAGCTTTTTGAATTCTGTTTGCGGAAATCGAACAGGGCATTAGCAGGAGATGAATTACCGCACATATGATACATCACTAGATGTGCATATCAATTTTTATGACGTCATTCCTATTGTATTGACATTTTTTGTTTCACAACCCAGAGTTTTCATCGGAGCTTCGTGAAACTTGTGCCATGTATATGCAGAAAGCCCCACAGCGCAGGCAGTAACATCTCCGATTTTGGAAATTCTTCCTAGAAAAAAAGTTAACGTCATAAATTGCCACTAATGTGAAATCGCCTATACCGATTATCTCGAAACTAGTTTTGTTTCACAGCCTACAGTTTTCATCGAAACTTCCTGAAACTTGGCATATATATATATTTTATATATATATAATATATATATTATATATATATATATTATGTAAAAATACCTGCGCAGACAGTAACCATCTCCGATTTTGAAAATTCTCCTAGAAAAAAGTTATAGTGTCAAATATCTCCGCTAATGGAAATCGCCAAAAAATTATCTCCGAAACTAGGAAACTTTTGAATACTGTTTGCGGGAATCAACGGGGCATTAGCAGAGATGATTACCCACATATGAACATCACTATGACGTCATATCAATTTTTATGACGTCATTCCTATTTTTGACATTTTTGTTTCACAACCAAGGTTTTCATCAAATTTCGTGAAACTTGCCATGTATATGCAGAAAGCCCACGCGCAGGCAGGAACCATCTGCGATTTTGGAATTCTTCTAGAAAAAAAAGTTGACGTCATAATATCACCGCTAATGAAATGCGCCTCTACCATTATCTCCGAAACTAGGCAAGCTGTTTGAATGTTGTTTGCGGGAATCAAGCCGGGCATTAGCACGGATAATTTATCGCAAGACCTGACACTCACACCTCACCATCGACGAACATATTCGTTTTTATGACGTCATCATTAAGAGGACGAGGATCTTAGCTCATTCGAGCTTGTTTCCTTTAAAATAATTTTAAAACATTTTAAAATGCTTCACTTTCCTTATTTATCTGACAGGAGTACCCGACGCTCCAACCTGACAGACCTCTCAATCCAGGCCGCTGCCGATAAACCACACATCATCTGTTTAACAGAACCATTCCTTTCGCAGGACATCCCTGACTCCTTAGCTATTGTCTTCTCTGATTTGATAGGCTTGAACCCCACCCCGGCAGTGGAGTTGCACTTTACATTATGAACTCAATTTGTCACTGCCCTTTTACTGATTTTATACTTACCAACCCCCAGGAGTTGTTTTGCTGTGACTTCCCCTCCTCTCCCACCTCTTGTTACCTCTGTTAATGTGGACGGAGGTTATGTTTTCACCCCTGTCTGTTTGTCTGTCTGTGAGCAGGATATCTCAAAAAGCTCTGACGGAATTCGGAGGGAAATTTGGTGGGCAGGTTGGGTGTGGAAATGACGAATAAATTTGATTTTTTTTTTGAGAATTCGGATCCAGGTCTGGATACAATAATTTTTAAAGCGATTCTTCACCATTGAGAGATAGGGCCAAAAACAATATACAGGGTGTTACAAAAAGACCTGGACCACTTTGGTTGTTAATATATTTCGTACCACAAATGATACAATACCCTTTGGTTGATATGATACAGAAACTGATTAAATCTTGTTTATTTTCAATGTAAAAGAAAATGGTGACTCCATAGGAGAAAGCTCAGTGCATCGAATGGTTCATGGAGATGAGATCCGACATGCAAGTTTGGCGTAATTTCCGTACAAGGTATAGAAGGAATCTGCCATCAAGGACTAGTATTAGAGAGTAGTGCGAGAGGTTTAAGGAGATTGGAAGTTGTCAGAAACAGAAAAGTACTGGTCGACCAAGCACAAGTGCAGCAGACATTGAACGAGTGTGTGAATCTTTTCAACAAAGTCCCAGAAAATCAATCCAACGTGCATCCAAAGAACTGGAACTACCAACACCACAAGATTTTGCATAAAAGATTGAAACTTTATGGCTATATGGTGCAGATTTTGCAGGAACTCAAACCAAATGATGGACCCAAATGCAAGGCATTTGCCTTGGAAATGCTCAGTCACATAGAGGATGACAAAGTTTTCCTAGAAAAGGTCATGTTCACAGCCAAAGCTTGCTTTCATGTATTGAGAAAGTTCAACTGGCAAAATGTGAGGATTTTTGGCTCTGAAAACACCCACATGATCATTGAACACATACGTGACAGTCCAAAGGTCAATGTGTGGTGTGGCCTTCTCCATGACCGCTTGGTGGGTCCGTTTTTCGTTGCGGAGGATACAATGACCTCAACAATTTACATGAACATGTTGGAAAGATTCACCTTCCCACAGATTGAAGACCTGCAACCCAGAATCATTTTTCAACAGGACAGCACTCCCCCTCATTGGGCCTTAGTCGTTCGAGCCATCCTGAATGAAAAGTTTCCAGGTCGCTGGATTGGCTGAGATGGACCAACCGCCTGGACCCATGATCACCAGACATAATCCTGCTTGATTTTTTTTCTGTGGGGGTTTGTCAAAGATGTTGGCGACAACACCAAGGTGGCAAACTTGCAGGATCTTCGTTCTCGGATCACAGCTGTATGTGCACTGGTAGATGCAAACATGCTGAGCCAAACATGGAAAGAACTTGTGTACCACCCTGATGTCCTGTGTGTGGCAAACGGAGCTCACATTGAAGTGCATTGATGATGTGTACAAACCTTTGAGTTTCTGTATCATACAAAACCAAAGGGTATCATTGTATCATTTGTGGTTCTAAATCTCTTAACAACCAAAGTTGGCTGGGTCTTTTTGGAACACTCTGTATAGCACGATATCTCAAAAAAAATACATGGACAGATTTGGGTGAATCTTAGTGGACAGGTTGTGTGTGTAACAAGGATGAATTGATTCAGTTTTGGTGAAGATATGGATCCAGATCATCATACGAGATTTTTTTAAATTTTAAAATTGAGGCTTCACCATTGAGAGATGGAACCAAAATGACAAATAGCACAATATTTCAAAACATTCTGGATGAATTATGACAAAGCTTGGTGGATCAGTTGGGTAGGTGACAAGAATAAGCCGATTCAATTTTGGCTCATGTCCAGATGCAGATTTGGCCTCTCAGTGGGATACAAAATGTAAACTGTTCATCCTGGAAGGTATTCATTCTACTGAGTGCCATTCTGGTTGTTTGTTGTGTTGTAGCATCTTCCAAACAGTGACGACTCCACATACATACATACATACATACTGCTAATGGAATCGCCTAAAAAATTATCTCAAACTAGGCAAGCTTTTTGAATTCTGTTTGCGGAATCATCGAACAGGGCATTAGCAGAGATGAATTCCGCACTATGATACATCACTATACGTCATATCAATTTTTATGACGTCATTCCTATTTTTTGACATTTTTTGTTTCACAACCCAAAGTTTATCGATCTTCGTGAAACTTGTTTTGGTGATGACCACATCACTGAGCTGATGACCCTGACTAACATACATACATATCAGACACATGGCCAACCTTTAACCACTCATCCCAACTTTCTACACCCTTAAATATGGTGATTTTCATTATCCTCATGCAAATTGGGTGGATGTTGGTACCTCTCTCCACCAGCCATGGCAATTCAGCAAAGGACTTCTGTAACTCCATAAGACTGACAGTCTGTGAACTTCCCTCCCAGATTTCTCCCAATGGCAAATCCTCCCTTCTGGAATTGGTGAACACAATTCCCTGCAAATGTCTTCCTGTCTTCCTCTGCTCCATTTCATTCATGAGATCATGCTTGCAAGAGTCAACCTCTCTCTGGCAAGTCTCAGAGAGCTGCATTGGCACCAACAAGTCTGGCAGTTCACTCAGACAGATTGACAGGGACTACAAGCAGCCATCTCACTTCAGGACTAGTCTCCTATATATTCTGCCCCTGACATCAACTTGGCCTGGGAATTCTATGACAGAAACTTGCTATCTTTTATGCACATCCATCCTATCTCATCTTCAGTTGTCCCACCCTTCTTTCTGCCCATGGTACACGGAATCCTGTGGTGAGGCAGTTGCTCTGAAATAACTTGCCTTCTCTTCCTGCAAAGAAAATCCGACGAAAGGCAATCTCAGTTCATTCCACAAAGCCCACAACAAATGTGTGTCCACCACAGGAGAGCCAGAACACAGCATCTGTCCAACATCAAGATTGAACTTTTAAACTTGTCTCCCTCCTCTAACTCGGTTGTAGCGTGTGTCGAGGGTGCAATATCCAGAGTGTACCCCCCCCCCCTCCCTCTCAATTTCTTCCCTCTTTCAAATGGAACCACAGCCAACTCTACTCGTGAAGAAAGCTGAACGCTTCAATTCTGTGCAAGAGCAGCAGAGCAGGTTTTTAGACACTGAGCTGATGCCATCCGTCCAGTTGCAGAGTCAGAGTCGAGGGTTGCCAGAAATTTTTCCACCTCAAAAAAAAACACTAACCAGTGATACTTGGATGGGATTCTGAGACACCGTGGGATCTTTAGCATCCACCAACAACTTCCGGCCTCACGTCTTTCCAATGGATGGGGCACACATTGATGTATTGTCCTGTATGTGAAACACCAAGGTGATGGTTTATAGGTCATTCGAGATTCAAACCCAGGCTGGACAGCTCAGAGTTGAGTGTGCCATACCTCCAAACTATACAGCCAGCCCTCATATAAATAAATGATTGTGCGAGTGTGTTGTAAAATATATTTTTTAATAATTGTGTTTTTTTGGACTATCTAGTTCTGAGAACTTTTGAACACCCCATGTAGCACGAAACTTGCATGAACATCTTGTTTTTAATTTTGAAATGACATGATAAATATGAATATTGCATTTTTCTTTACAGAGCACAGAATTCAATGAAAAACTTGATACCGGCAAGGATGTTCTTGACGTGAGCAATTTGATATTCCTTCTGTTTATTTAAACCATTTTGATTGTTAAACAGTGACTTCCTTTATTTCTATTCTTGGCTTGTACCACCTTGTGTTAACTATCAACCTTGTGTACACTCTATGAATTGCCTTTGACTCAGTACATAATTGCTGATTGATTGATGGCCTTCATTATTTGATACCTGGTGGTCGAGATATGAATTTTTTTCTTTCGGTTTGAAACCTGGTTAAATAATATGGAGTAAAAAAAAAAATTGTTTTTGGTTTTCCGATGAACAGGTAGCACTCACAACCCCCAACAAAACATGTCTCAAAGAGCAAAAGGCACAGTAATCGACATCAAAAGTGCTGGGTTGCTTTTATGGCGGGCTGTTTCAAAAATAATCTAGACGTATTGCATTACACTTGGGCTGTATGAACCATCAATACATAATATAATTGGGAATGATAAGGGAATGTCACACCAAGGTACTAACCAAAGTCAAAAGTAAAAAAAAAAAATGCAGAAATGCGATATTGTAAATGTAATCCCATTTGATTTTACAAATGACCTCCAAAATGTGCCTTCCAAATATGTAACATTTTACATTTCAACAGTCTCCTTGCATAAAGACATGATATGTTCTTCAAAAAGCCTTGATCTCTGTATAAAAAAAAAGAAGTAGGTCTGAAGAAAGTACAGGCGAAATATCATACATGTAAAGAAGAAGAGGAAAGGGTCACCCACCCTGACTCAACAGGTAAAAGAATGCTGCAAAGACATGTTGGAGTATCGCTCTTAATAATATGGTAAACCCACTGAGCCTGGTAACACATCTACACAAAATATGAAGAAGAGCCGCATCTTCAACCAAAAAAACTCTGACAGCAAATAAGATCCTCAAGGGAATTGGTGCTTATGAACTGGAAGAGTGTCACTGCACATCATGAAGCACGCACGCATGTCCAGAGATCCAGATAAGTTATGGCCAATGTATCCCACGCGATTGATGTCAAACAACCATACCCTCATCTTGCTGCTCGTTTGTCTACTCAAGAAGTGTGGCAACACACATCGCAATCCGAGGAATAAGAAGGTGAACCGCATCTCATAAATTCCTCTTTCAACATTAATTCAAATGAAAACCAGATCCACCCTGGGATGCCGCAACAGGAAAGGGGGAGGGTGGGGGGGACAACCGCACCTGCTTCTTGGCAGTTTATAGCTCACCCATGCACAGAATATGCCTTATTACGTCATGTCTATTCCAGAAAAAAAAAAATCTGACTGCATTGTTGAACTAACAGAGAGTGTAAGAGGATTCTAAAATGCATCATATCCTTTGACTGCCAATAATTTTGGCCTTGGAAGTTTTTAGCAGGCAGACCTCAAAAGTTCTTCAAAAGGATTTGCCGATTCCAATTTTCCTGTATTTTGTAAATTTTTGCTGCGATAATAAACCACACGTAGCCTATCTACAATTGACGCGACCTACCAAGCCTACAGCTACTGTTGAGCAATGTACAATGCGCTTGGATAGTGATTGAGCTGTGCAGCACACTACCATTCATTTGATATGATTGATAATTCTTGGTATCATGATTAATTAAAATAGCTTTTACCACTCAAGGGCATTATCACTTTTTGACACCTTTTTTCGTGCATCCTTCCAGTGAATAATTGACCACACTGAACTGCCTTTCCAGGTGTTATTGGGTTAAATACTCCCATAAAAAGCACCGGAAATGAAGCAATTGATAATTTCTCTCAGAAAGATAAGGCCTATGAGTGTTTTAAAGAAGTATTAAGACTGCTATCAGGTGCCAAATTTGTAATTTATGTATATCTAAATTTGCTGTTGAAAGAGAACAAATCTAATTTACCCGAGCTCGATGCATGGTTCGTACATTTTAATTTATCACAGTCAACTTCCAACCTTACTCGATGATTCTAAGTCGTTTTTTGCCCACAAGGGAATTCTGCACCCTACCCCTGCCCACATACCACTACCCTTGCTGAACAATTAGGACAAAGAAAAACATGTGAAGCATCCGGTGATCGAAATGTGAAACGTACTGGCAATCATCCATTGTTACAGACTCGAGCACACAATAATCACAGAGATATCATATCACACTGACTCAACGGAATGTCTATATAGTCTTCCTTTTTCGACAAACTTGTTTTTACTATCTCGCCTCCTTTGCCCTAATTTGACATGCTTGCCTGCTGAATAAAGCCTCAGTAATTTTTTGAGAGGGTTTTGTAAAGTCACCAGATATCTCTTGTAATTGGTAAGAAATATTGGCATCATCAATATTCAATTAATATCAGTTACGAATAATAAGTTATTATACAAGGCCACTGTTTCCCACTTTATTGCAGTTATACCCAAAACAAACACCTGAGAAATATGTATAATAATAAATGCCAGTGTGTGTCAGTCAGTTAGCGTGCGTGCGTCCTCCATAACTCCAAAACCATGAAATCTAGCAGCCCAAAATTTTGCATGCATACGAAGGGAACTCCAAGGAAGTGCATGAATGAAAACTGGGTGTTTTGGTTAATTTAAACACCCCTTTTGAAGATGATGAATGGCTTGCCTTCATGAAAGGCTTATACTTGATCAGCCCAACTCTACCGCACAGGGGGTCTGAGCCACCATTTTGATTTGGCTTCTAAAAATGCCTTGCCTTGGAAACACGATCCACTCTCACGGACTAATATTAAAGCATATAATCGAAATATGATTTTTTTATTTGAGGATCGGATCTGATGGATTAAATAATTGTCGAAATCTCGAGTGAAATCTGAAACGGTCAAGAAATTACCAATTTTTATAACAGAGTATATAAACATATAAATTTAAGGAAGGCTCCCACCTTCTCCATACTTACACAAAAACATGTGAAATTGCCAAAGCATTAAGCTTAACTTTTTCTACTTGTTTTGACAATTATATTGAGTGAAGAAGATATGAAGGAATGTGTGTAACTTCATTGAATGCAACGAAAATAATTTTATAGCAGGCAAAATCTTCATGCTGCAGAAACCAAAGCTTTTAGGATCATTGGTATTTCCTTCGATGAAGCTGAATCTTTGGGTCTCTCACTCTCTCACCAGAGGCAGATCGGTGGTCTTTCTGTCTTCTACAGTCTCCTCTCCGGTCTCCCCCCCCTATATTTCTGAGGGCATTCAAGGTCTGCCAAAAACCCCTTTCTGATGAAACTACCAAAATTAAGAATCACTGCTCACCTTCACTCTTTCATTCCTCTTTATCCCCCACCTCTGGAACAAACTCCCACACTTTCTTCAATCCCACGGCTCCTGCCAGGTCTTCAAAACAGCTCTTCACCATCATCTCTTATCTTCCCCCATCCAAAACCATGATCTTTTCTACCCCCGTTAATCCACCCCAGAGCCATCTCCTTCAAATTCCCTGCTTTCCTTCCTGAAAATCCCTGTAGTTTACCCATCTTGTTTACCCCGTCTACCCTGCCCCATCCCTCTCTCACACAGATATCCCATTGTCTTTGTTCCCCACTATTTTGTGCTTCCCCTCTCCCACCCCTCTTGTCTCCTGCCTTGTTATATGTTGTGTGTGTTAACTCTGACACGAGCCTCGACATGGGATACAAAAATAAAGATCAGGTCATTGAAAGGATCAGACCGTACATGACATTGTGTGTTAAATACGTCACTGGAATTTACTGGAAGCCATTTTTTATACTCGCTTACCATCAAAGCACGACATGTGTATAAATTTAGCCATTCAGAAAATACTACTCAATCATTCTCCTGATGACGGTGATTTGGAAACCGTGCCTCACCATTCCAAATTCCAAAAAATATAATTTACCTCCTTGAGGGTGTTAGGAGGGAGGGGAGGGGGGGACAATATTTCACGTCACAAAAACCCTTGGGGGAGGGGGGACATTGTTTTGTAATAACATTAATGTTGTGCTGTATAAATCATAAGTGTTGTTGTTTTTGTTATCAGAAGCAGCTTGGAAGAATGCCACTCTTAGCTGTCTTAACAGGGAATTCCTGCCAGGCGGAACTGTTGCGGGGCCGGGTATCGGCCGCGAGCACGACCACCAGATGGAGCTGCAGGGTCGACTCCGCTGATCACCCAGAATGTATAGGTCGTCACCCAGGATAACTCCGGAGCCGA
>CM068962.1:81300725-81317427 GCA_035128595.1 Eptatretus atami | reverse complement strand
TATATATATATATATATATATATATATTTGTATATTCTTGGAAAATGTCTTCTCGGGGCTAAGAATGCATAGACTAGAATAGTTCTTTCCCCTAAATCATGTTTTCGTGTAAGTGTGTGGTGAAATAAAGTGTAATAGGAATATGTGTCGATAATCGTTTTGACAGCAAGTCAACTCCGCGCACAATGATTGTGTCGCAAACCGCTTTCACCTCAACCCCTTTTTATTGTTTTATCCCCTGTAATCTGTCCTTTTTGTTATTTTAAAAGACAGCGGCCTGACATGCAGGCCAGAGCGTGAGTTCAGGCATGCTTTTGCAGGACCTGGCACATTCGGGACAAGCCAAGAAGCCTAGTATTGTGGTTTTGATTGAATGCATGATGCCTGAACGGCCAATGAGCACAGAGCACGTGGACCTTAGCGACGTCATGGGGCGGGGCATGAGCGGAGTTAATAAAAAGACTGGAGGCCGCTCAGATGAAGAGAATTGGAGCAGGGAGAATGAAAGTGGACTGAAGAGCGTTCGGACGAGGAAAATGCGCAGTCATCTTCCTATCATTGCACCATCCTCTCCTCTCCCGCCCGTGCTACACCTTCCTCCCTGTGTCACGTCGACCAACACAACGATGGTTTCCTGCCCGCCTCCTGCAGCTCCCGTGTTGGTCAACCCCCTGGAGTGCAAAGCCCTTGTGGACTGGCGGCACCTGAAAGGGCTGCAACACAGTATTCCATTTTCTTTTCCCATTCTCTATTGTCATATTCTGCCATACGGTTTGAGGTCTTAAGTTAGATCAATAAGGTTTCCCTCGGGCACATATTTCATTTATTGCACTTGTTACTTTCTTATAAAGTCTGTTCTCATTTTCTCTTCCCTCCCAGTTTTAATACTCATTTTAAATTCACTGGGTCTCTATGCATTTGTTCGGAGATCTATCGATCGCTGAGAGACTAGTCGATTTGGTTATAGATCCTCTTGGAGGATTTTTGGGTTGAGCACATAATGCTCCATTAAATTCACTCTCCTTGCAGAGCATTGGTGCTACTGAAGGAGTTTCTTGGCAATGGGTTATAATGGGTGGTTTGCCACTGCCTTCCCAGCATTGTTTTGTCCATGCTCTATCCACTTAAATGCTGAGCGTCAAGCAAGGAAGCCGCATGTATCATATTGTGTCTTTGGTATGACTCGGCCGGATTTGAACCACTCAACTCCCAGACTCAGAGCAGATGCTCTAACCATTATGCCATGCCACCGAGTCTGGTGCTGTATATAATATACAGTATATATACATGCATTTCAAAAAGTTCCATAAAAGGGAAACTCACAATAGTTAAATAAATGCCAACTTTTTGTCATTTTCAACTGATATGGTACATAGAATTAGTAAGAAATGTTTTTTTGTTTTTTAAGAATATGAAAAGTTAGCATATAACAGTGAGATCTGCCTACATTTGCTGCTGGTAGATGAAAAGTTAACAGTGAGAGCATCACTCACTCTTCAGGGCACGGGTTTTACATGGTCTGGTGCTAGCGCACTGCCCACCTTCCCTGTCGTGCCTCTGCAGCCCCCTATCCCCCCTCCTTTCCTCCGCTATACCCTCCCTGCCTTCACATCGACTAGAAATGCACCTCAGCTGCACGCACGGCTGTGACAGACAACGTTACACAGAGAGGATGTCACGGGGTCGTAGGGTGGCGCGGCTGCGCCAGTCCGCGTGTTGCCACTGATCAAGGAGCATCTGAGGAGAGCAGCGAGATCGTTCAACAGACATACCATGAACACTGGATTACAGCAACGAGAACTTGAAGTCGTAGCATACTACGGAAACTCCTCTCATTTGGTCCTTCTTATCCGGTAACTGTTTCTCGAGGACATCGTTCTTTCAAATAGTGCTCTTTGTGAAGAACAATCGCAATTGTTGAAATGCCTCAAGCAATGGAGCTAGTCTGACTCATGATTCTGACACTCTCAGATAACTTTGCCCACTAGGCATCTTCGCAGCAATTTAAAGACAATTTTTGGGTCAACTGCCTTCATATCTGCAAGTTTGAGTGACAAAGAAGGGACAATGCATTTCCATGTGATACCATTCTTGCTGGTCACCTGTGATTGTTTTCAGTTTGACTTCACTGAAGGATATGGAGTGACGGAACACAGGCAGAAACGCTGTGAGTATTGAGAATAAGTAAGAGTGCGTTATGTGCATATCACTGTTGGACGCATGCTCACGGACAAAATTTTCTTACCCATCTCCCACCCAATCAGGGTATTCACACAATTTTCTCTGGGGTGGGGGAGGTGTAGTTTAACCAATTAATGTTGCAACTATATCGAATCTATATCATGAACAAGACCTTTTGGTGCTTACAGCCTTAATATTAACATAGAAAAGGGAAACGGGGAAACTTTGCCTCATTTCTGTGTGCAGTTGGAGATGCACAGCTTACAATTACACTGATAACAATCAATTTTATAACTTTTTCCTCAAGTGTTCCTCAACTTTGTTTAATCGAAATATAAGTGATCGAATGGCCAGGTTTCTTTTAACGAAAATTGACTGAGATGGTTGAAGGTGATGAAATTGATGGTCTTAATGATTTGTAAGAGCCGTTGCACCATGTAAGGTGAAAGAGATTAGCATTGAACGAGGAGCGCTAACAATGTACAAGTTCCTTTCAAGTAGCTGATGGTGTTTGTATTTCAAAAGGCACAGCTTGTTCTTGTTTTGATGATTGTTTATATTTTTTATGGCCTTTTTCTTTCCCCCACCCCTCTTTTGCCCTTTGTTCCACGTGAATGTGTATTCTCAACATTTCACCACTGGTGGGTCGAAATGTGTCCGGTCCTGACAAGCTGTCTCGCATGTGTTTGATTCTTGACCCGACTATAAAAACTGTCGGATTGGTGCTTCACAGGCTGGGTGTTGCATCCATCACAAAATGTGCCATCCTTCGGATGGACATTACCCCAGCTGTCCAGTCTGCCAGCATTAGGTGGTGGACGTCAAATATGCCACGGTCTCAAATATGCAAAAGAGTACACGAGTTATCACTGGCATCCGAGCAAATTCCAAATCTCTGCCACTGACTATTGCTGAGAAGGCAAAGGAAAATCATCCAGTGTAATCCTTGCCATAAGATTGATTTGACAGCACTAAACCTGCCCTTAGGCAGAATCCCACAACAGATATATATATATATATATATATATATATATATATATATATATATATATATATATATATATATATATATATACATAGAAAGTATTTACATTCTGATTAATCTCGCAACGGCGTGGAACTCATGTAAAACACAATTAATTGAGAACTTATTGAGCACATTAACACAAGTATCACGCATGAAATTTTTAACAAAAGTTTGTACAATTAAACAATGCAAACAGGGTTTGTATATTTATTATTTCGGCCTCCAGCATTCAGAGTATTGAATAATTGATTATACCATGTGGTCCCCTCAAGGAATACGCCAGGACGGTGGTTATAAATTGGAATGTCTGGCAGGATGACGCAGAGGTACATGATACAGAGGTGTGCCTTCGAGCTGTCTGGTCTGGGTCCGATTCTCAACTTGTAAACCGGCACATTGGTGCTTCGCAGGAAGGGCGTTAAATTACAAAGTTTGCAGTCTTTTGGAGAGATGTTCAGCTGGGTACCGCATTTGCTCACTTTTGCTGCTGGTGGATGTCAGAGATCCCACGGTGTCTTCTACAAAGAGAAGGTGATCACGTGCCTGCATACTAGCTATGTTCGAATTCAATTCCTGCCTTAATGTGAATTGTGGCACTGCATCAGTGGTAAAAACCAGACCTCAGTGATGATGCAAGCAGTGGGACAAATTTGTAATCCAACATGTAATCTCTAATAATAATAATAATAATAATAATAATATCACTGTTCAAGTAAATCTTCAATCTAAACTTTTACATCACAATTAAGCAAGATAGTGCATTTAACAATGGAGAGATTTGCCAGGGTATATAGATTAGGGCAGATCTGAGAGTTGACGAAGTATATCAACGTCTGTCTGCATGCAGAATTACACACTCCCTTCCAGACGCACGAATTGCAATATCCTCTCCCGTCTCATCAGGAACGGATGGGACTCATTATATATCTCACATGAAAAAGTGCATTTCAATAGAAATACAGTGAATGAAACATCCACAGTAAGTGGGCCGGAAATGTATTTCTCGACTCGATTGTTTTTCTCGACTTGACTAAGCAAATAAACTACTGGGAAACCTGGTTTCAATGACCACTCAAGGGCACCCCAAAAATGTGATATTTAAAGACAGGTGGTCTCTTAATCCAGCCAAGCCAAAAGACTCTTATTCCAGACAAAATTAGACTTCTCTGTCGAGGCAAGCAAAAAAACAAAACAAAGGAACCGAAGCCGCATTGAGGGTTCCGCACACACAATTGTGCATGCAATTAAATAATTTTATAAATAACAAAGTATATTATATCGCTTATTTGAAGAAATTTCAAGAAACGCTTTACCAAAAAAATATAACACACAAAGTCACCTATGACTGCTAATTCAGCACATGGGGGAGGTATCACACAAACTTTTGACATAAGCCAAGTTGATTTCAGCAAGGTAACAGATAACAAGATGCTAATCAAGATAATCAAGGAATCACCAGTAGTTCTGTAACTATGCTGTACATGTATCAAAATGTGAAAGAAAAGATAAAATCGATGAAGTTTTGTTCGTTTGCAACAAGCTGTTATGCTCACAGATGCTGTCACTGCTTCAAGGTTCATGACAGAAGTTAGCATCACTGGGTGTCCCTGATTCAGGATGAAAGTCTTCAACTTTGAGATGTACATCTGTGCATAGACTACGGACACGAATTTGGGTTCATATTCCAGGTTGCTGCCTTCCTCGGCAGTATTTTCTTTTTCTTCTTCTTCGACGTGTAGGTCTTTTTCAAATGGGGCTCTGACCAGTCTTTCATTTGATGGTCGCAAGCATGCAAATCACTTTCAAGCAAAGCTAAGTCCTGGAAGCTACAGCACAAGAGCTCATTTGTGAGACTGTGGTGAATAATCTTCACAGTCGTCAGTAGTTGTCACATTGGAAGCAAAGCCTCACTTGGCAAAACACTTCTGGATAGTATAAACTTCCACCTATTCCCATGAATGGTAACTCCATGAATGGTAACAAGGATCGATATGCCCTTGAGAATTTTACTTCCAGATTTTGCTTTGTTCTTCTCTCTTGCAGTCAATATTGTAACTGCCACCTCCAACACTTTATTTTTGGCGTTTGAAGAATGGCCTGATCCATGGTCTGGGATTTTGATGTTGTGTTCACCTGGAAGAACCGAAGTGTTACATTCTTCATCGTTTGCTTCAAGTGGCATGGAGCATCATCAATGAATTAAAAAAACATCATGCTGGTTTTGATTTTGCATCTTAAAATCCAAACCTCTCAGCCACTCGTCCAACAAAACACAAGTCATCCGTGTCTTCTTGTGGTGCCTGTAAGTCACTGGCAACGGCTTTGGGTGAACCATTCGATAACAGCGTGGCTTCTTTGATTTGCCTATCATGAGTGGTCATAACTTCTCACGGGT
This sequence comes from Eptatretus atami, assembly GCA_035128595.1. NCBI lineage: Eukaryota > Metazoa > Chordata > Myxini > Myxiniformes > Myxinidae > Eptatretus > Eptatretus atami. The sequence continues at coordinate 81,311,824 of CM068962.1, read as the reverse complement.
GGTCTTTTAACGAAGGATCGTTAGCAGAGATATTCTTTTGGGAGGACCTCACAGTGGTCATGTAAGGCAGGCAGTCGCTGAACCAAGGTGGCTACAAGAGCAAGTTGACTGTATTACTATTTATCCCAACAAGATGAATGTGTTACCACTTTTAGCTTGTTTGCAAGAACGACACAATATGTCACTGTGTCAGAGCAAGTTTCAAATAGAGTGGCAAAACCCGTGGCGTTGAAGCGCGACGAAAATGCGCACATGGCAATCTGTAATCGGATATGACAATTATGCGAGTTCAAAAATGCCAAATGGTGATGGGAAAAGTACAACGGCATAATTAGCCAGTTTAGCTCATGTCATCTCCGCACAGCCAAGGGTGAACATGAGCGTCCAACAGATTCTGAGCTTGACCCAAATGGCGGAACGTATGATGCATGGGTTACACGATGTGGCAAGAAAATAAAACAACAACATAAAGGCATAAGCATTCTGGAATGAGAATATTCCATTTGAATTCTCATTCAAAACAAATGAACCTTTGCATGGATTCATGAAAATAAATACTTGTGCGAGAGACGGTGAGCTACTCGTATATTTCATGCAACTAGATAACATGGCGTCGTAATTGGCAAATGAGATTTATTGTTGCAGGTGGGAGGAAACTAATGCAAGGTTGTATATCTGTTTATGCATAGGGTTCAAAAAGAACTGGTTAATTTGGAGTGAAAGCTACAAAATTATATCTCGAGCATTATGCTGCTGTGTATACACTCAACCACACTGCCGGCAAACAATTCCGTGTGTTGAGCAACCCCCCCCCCCCAACTGCAACTGCCCCCCCCCCCCCACCCATGACACAGTCAATTTAGTGCATACCATGGTTATGAAGATCGTGGGAACGTACAGGAGCACATCGTACACGTGATGATGATAAAGCAGCGTTACAACATGAGCTGATGCAAGTTGGCGGTCACATGAAGCCGTGCGGAAAGAAACCGCAGGAACATAGATGCTCTCTTTTTCTCCAGAGTCTGCCAGTTCTCGAGTATAACCTTTTGAACAAAAAAAGAAAAATACATATTTAAATTCCACGTTTCCTGCATACTCTTTCCCAGGCTGCTCTCTGGTATCTTGCTTGGTTCTCATGTTATTACTAGATCTGATAACGATGATTAATACATGCGGTGTATTTTTATTATTATTTATGGAGGTGCTCTACTGTGTATGCTTTAAGTTGGTATGTGTGCAGGACGTAGTGTTTTTTTTTCTCGAGATTGATTATGTTGTCAGAACTTTGGCCTTTCGATCCAAACCTTTCTCACGCATCGAATGAAAAAGATAAATCCAATAATAAAATAAACACCCGTGTGCAGATCTACCGAGAAGATATTTTGGCAATTCTCCGCACAGGTTTTGTCGTGGATCGGAAGCAAACCGATGACCCGAGTGTTACAGAAGCATGTGTTTGCTGGCTTAAACAATCAAATGTGAAAATGGTCCCTGAGATTAACAAAACCTTCGGAGCTGGACAGGCAGTAGTTTCCTTACTTCGGCAATCGTACAACTCTCGGCACAATCTCAGAAAGAATGTAAGCCGTCTCCCTAACTCCACTGTCTCGAGCTCTTCCCTTCAAGATTTCAAGTCTGCAGCCCACCGCAAACTCGTGGTCTCTCCCATTCCCATGACTTGAGCTTTACAAAGCTCACTGAGAACTTGTTCTCACCTTTCCACAATTACCTCTCCTTGTGCTGTGGTGAATCCATTTGTTGTCATCCCACTGTTTTCCCTTTGCCCCATTTTGGCTGTTGATCCATTAATTGCCCCCTGTCATTACATTCTTCCAAAGACTTCGACACCTGTATAATAATATACATTTCCATGCTTAAATCATGGTAACATAGTATGTATATACTGTGATGTGAGCATGCCTCTATATCAGCATGATGAGATAAATGACGGCTTCGTAACTTCGTAAGGGCACACCCAAAACCAATCCGTGGGATCTCAGAAAAGGAACATGAATGGGCAACAGGAATGTGTCACCTGGGTGATCACAGCCGACAACAACCCCATTAAGAACAGTGCCCTTAAGAGCACAACATGCTCATGAACCTTGTGGTTTCCAATTGTTTGACGAAGGCCAATTAAATTCCTCGGTTTCTGAAAATTTATTTGAAAAAACAACATTCGGGGCAAACTTGAGTAAATAGGCTGATATAATATTTTGTTTGAAAAGGCATTTATACAAAATATTCACAGAGAAGTATCTAATATATAAATCTCTTTCTCACCATTCAATCACTGATGAAAATGATTATTACTTTCTAGATGGGCTATGAAGTTGAAATTTGGCATATTGATGCAACTCGAACCACAATTCTGGAAAAAAAAACAAACATAAAACTGTCCAAAAATGAAAATATTCATAAACAAGAGTCAGCTGGACGAGGGGTGGAGATTGGATTGCGCATAGAGAGCTAATACTGCTCACTTATTCTTCATTTAATTGATCGAGAGATATATATATATATCTACATACACCACATGGTCAAAAGTATGTGGACAACTGCTCATCCAACATCTCATTCCAAAATCATGGGCATTAATATGGAGTTGGTCCCTCCCTTTGCTGCGACAACAGCCTCCACTCTTCTGGGAAGGCTTTCCACTAGATGTTGGAACATTGCTGCAGATATTTAATTCCATTCAGCCACAAGAGCATTAGTGAGGTCGGGCGATTAGGTCTGACTCGTAATCGGCATTCCAATTCATCGCAAAGGTGTTCGATGGGGTTGAGGTCAGGGCTATGTGCAGGCCAATCAAGTTCTTCCACACCGATCTCGACAAACCATTTCTGTATGGACTTCGCTTTGTGCACAGGGGCATTGTCATGCTGAAAGAGGAAAAGGCCTTCCCCAAACTGTTGCCACAAATTTGGAAGCACAGAATCATCTCGAATGTCATTGTATGCTGTAGGGTTAAGATTTCCCTTCACTGGAACAAAGGGGCCTAGCCCGAACCATGAAAAACAGCCCCAGACCATTATTCCTCCTCTTACAACTTTACAGTTGGCACTATGCATTCAGGCAGGTAGCGTTCTCCTGGCACCCACCAAACCCAGATTCATCCATCAGACTGCCGACGGTGAAGCGTGATTCATCACTCCAGAGAATGTGTTTCCACTGCTCAGAGTCCAAATGGCGGTGAGCTTTACACCACTCCAGCTGATGCTTAGCATTGCGCATGGTGATCTTAGGCTTGTGTGTGGCTGCTCGGCCAGTAAACCCATTTTGTGAAGCTCTCTACAAACAGTGCTTGTCCTGATGTTGCTTCCAAGTCCGTTTGGAACTCGGTAGTGAGTGTTGCAACCGACAACAGACAATTTTTCTGTGCAACATGCTTCAGCACTCTGTGGTCCCGTTCTGTGAGCTTGTGTGGCCTACCACTTCACGGCTGAGCTGTTGTTGCCTGAGACGTTTCCACTTAACAATAACAGCACTTCAGTTGACCGGGGTCCAGCATCGAATTTCGAAATGAGTGGAGTGCACTATTAGGTGCACGTGAGTCACTGAGTTCTTCAGTACAGCCCATTCAACTGCCATTGTTTGCCTATGGAGATTGCATGGCTGTGTGCTTGATTTTATACACTTATCAGCAATGGGTGTGGCTGAATTAGCTGAATCCACTCATTAGAAAGGGTGCCGCATATCCAGTATGTACATACCATGTCACGTAAGGGCCTGTTCCATATGGTATACATACCATGTCATATGTGATATATATATATATATATTCTTCTTCTTCTTTCGGCTGCTCCCTTTAGGGGTCGCCACAGCGGATCATCCGTTATGATCCGCATAGTGATTTGGCACAGGTTTTACACCGGATGCCCTTCTTTGACGCACCTGGTCGCCTCTTATAACACAGGGATATGGTACACCTATTCTAACCGGGGCATACACCGGCCCAGTACACTGCGTACTCACTTCGCCGACCTCGGAAGGATGACAGGCTGAGTCAACCTCCTGGTGTGTATTAATTAAGCGGCCAACGGGGCTTGAACTCAGGACCTTTTGGATCCCAAGCCGCTATCCAACCACTATGCCAACACCAGGCATATATATATATATATTATATATATATATTATATATAATATATATATATATATATATATGTTTGTATATGTATTTGTTTGTATTATATAAGTATGTATGATATTTATATATATATATATGTATATATTATATATATATATATATATATATATATATTTGTTGTATATTAATTTATTATATATATATATATATATATATATATATATATATATATATATACATACATATACACAACAATATTATACAACATATACATATACAAACATATATACATATATATACTATATATAATATTATATTATTTATATATATATGTGTTAGATAGATATATATGTGTATGTGTATATATATATATATATATATATATATATATTATATATATATATATATATATTATTGTCACAAGTATGTCGCCGGGTCACAAGTGGCCTCTCTCTCAGACCTGCTTTCTGACCTTTAACACAACGCCGACAGCCACGGATAGCTCTGCAACCCGATGGGCTGCTAAGCAACCACAGACGCTATCTGAGGTGACTAACTCTGGCAGGGTCTCCACGACACACTCTTGCATTCCCTTCCTGGTCACCGACTTACCTCTGATAGGGACCATGCTCTTGGCCTTCCATTTTTGTCTGTTAATTATGTGTGGCCAAGCAAAACCGTATGTGGGCTGACAGCTAGATGAGTGCAGTGAATCAATGGGTACAACCTCCCTTCGATTTATTACACGCTATGTCTAACAAATGAAGGAAAGAGACAGTCGATCATGTTTGGAAACAACAACTCTTGTATTAAACAGGCAGGTATTTACAAAGATGCATGTATTTACAAGAGATAACAGTGTCACAGAAAAAACAGTCTTACCCCTTGGACTTAAAGAATCCCCTTGTATAAACAGCCTTAAATGAAGACAGGCACCTCATTCATCTGGGGAAATTAGACAGACAAGGGGACAGAAAGAAAAAAAGAATTTTGGTGTGTTGGCAACCTCTTCCTCACCAATACGTGAGCAACCTTGGCCCCCGTGGGTCTCAACGAGGTGTCAATGCAGGCGAGTGAGAGGAGCGGGTGGGAAGTGCGGTCATGTGGTATTGTATCATGATTAGCTGTGAAAAGAACGTTTGGGGGTCTCATATCGTTCATTGATGCTCCAAAACAGGTGAGTCCTGAGATGTATGCGCTGAAAGATGCAAGGTTATATGGTGCGTGTGCGAAAGACGTGTAAGAAATTGGTTCTCCCTGCTTGGTCAGCACCCGTTACATCTGACAGTTTGGGGAGCGTCACATGTGGTGCCTTTTGTGTCATCAGGCCATGAGGGATGCCCGTTCTGTCAGACACCTTGGGGAGCGCCTGCCTTCGCACACTTGCTCCACTTGGTAGTGCTCGCCTCGCTTGGCGCTTTGTGATCCGCTTATGCGTTGGCAAGCGCCCTCTCATTTCGCTTGATCACCTCATCCTTCTCTCACATTCCTCACAATAGAGCTCTGGTGTTCACCCCAGACTGGACGCAAATGTCCTCAGGATCTGGGCTGCTCTCTCCTTGGACTTGGACTGCACCTGGTCTGAACATCAAATCCACTCCAACCACTTCGTCATGAGTCTTATTGTCCCCTGCACGGTCGCCAATCACGTCCACTTTTGGTAACCAACCCGATTGTCTCAGGCGTGCTGCAATTCAGCGGCTGGGATTGGTTAGTGTCACGCCAGGGATGGGGAGGGGGGGGGTGGGTGTTTTAGGCAAAACCTCATTTAATCCGCCTTGACTGGGATTCTGGAACGACGTAGGGTTACAACCATTACAATGCTGGCGAATGGCAATTATCTGGCCGAAATACGAATGAGGTGACGTGGTTTAAGGATGTGTGTACGAGAATGAAGCATGAGAAGGGGGATTGAGTCCGTTTGACAGAAACGAAGAAATTGGTGGTCAGTTTGAATTTGGGTGTCAGAAAGTAAGGATTTGGAAATTAGGTTTGAATATGGAGTTGGAAAAGATGTTTGAAGGAAAATGAAGGTTTGGGAATGAGGAAGAAAACAATGGGGAAGGTTTGACCAATATTCACAACACATCTCCCTTTCCCCTGATACGAGAGGATGGATTACCTAACTAAACAATCACTAGGGAAACATCCAAACTCCAGGGTTCTTTTATGTGTTGTATGTAACTCCTTAGGGCTTTTCCATAATTGCAAAAAATATATATATATATATATATATATATATATTACAAACACATACACAAACACACAAAAGCGACTCAGGGGTTCAGTAGTTATATCTTCACGAGTGTTGGCATATCAGTGTTTGTAAACTCCAATTAGCATAAACCAGGATTGGATGTTTTGTTTGATTCCTTCTCACCTCTTATCCTCATGTCTGTCTCTTTTCCCATCTCCCATCCGTGTGTCTTAAATCACCCCGTTGCCCTTTTGTCACACCTCAACATGGAGGGCACAGGTGTGTTATGTCATGGTGACAAGAACAAGCCGATTAGATTTTGATTCCGGTCTGGATCCAGATCTGGCCGATCAGTGGGATACAAAACGTAAATTGTTCAGCTTGGTGGAGGTACGCGCTTTACTGAGTGTCCACTCTAGTTTTTGATATGTAATGAAACAAATATTGTTTACATTATTATTTACATCAACAAAGTCTTTTTTTTACTTATAAAACTCCATAATAACATCTGTAGTGCCATTACTGATGCCCAACGAAGATGTCCTATGTCGCTCATGCATCATATATATATCACTCTCGGGAACGTATCTCCACAGGCATGATGTTATAATGGCCTCAAACTGTCTGTCTGTCTGTCTGTCTGTCCACAAATGTCGGTTTATGATCGAGGAACAACTTAATTTAAATTGAATGTTATATTTTGAACATGAATTGGAACATAATTCGGAAAACAAACCTGTAGTTTAGCAATACTTTGGTTCTGAATGTGTCCCAATCGCACATGCGCGGAGAGGAGCGAGATAATATTTTTACTCTGTTTGCCTGCCTGGCAGTGAAACAACATGGAAAATCATTCCAAGTAGGAAAGTTACTGTTTTTAGTGACATCATAAAGGACATACAGGCACAAAGAACTTATGTAATGTGTTAAACAAGGTGGTGTAAAAGACACTGAACCAATGACAGTAAACTTCCGAAAAAAAAAATTCTTTTTTTATTTATAACCTTTAAAATCTTTATTTTATTTCAGTTGAATTATATCCTTGAACACTGCAGAATACAAATCTCCTTGTTGGCACTTTCAAAAACCTTTCATTTAGCAGTACTTGGATAAAATAGTATGGCATCTTGACCAATCAAATTTGCTGCTCACAGACCCTGCCCATGTCGTTTTTTCTCAAGACTGCGCAGGGTAAGGTGTTCCATGGACTCTGTTTCTCATGAGTGAATAAGACCTGGCTCTGTGGAAAAAAAAAATTGTCACATTTTATGATGTACAAAATGCTAATTACACTTTCATTATGGGAAATAAAAACGTGATACGAGGAAGTACTTATTTTTTGCAGGAATTATCTTTTGCGGTTTTTCTTTTGAAGTTGTTTTATGGAATGCAACTTCTGTGCATCGAACATGCTTAACTTAATATCTCTTAAATGTGCTTAAAGGAATAATTATCCATTGGACTTACTTAACTTAACCGTGTAAAACACAAAAGTTCACTGGACTTAACCACGAAAGTTAGATCCACCCAAAATTTCACTGGACTTAACCGTGAAAAGCATGAAAGTTAGATCCACACGAAAGATTAGTACTTTTCAGTATTTAAGTAGCAGAAATAATGCTGGAAATTTATTTCCCACAATGAACAGAATGTGTAGCTGGAAGTGGGAATGTTGTAAATAAACCAAACGCGAGAAAGCATCTGAAAATGCACGGCCTGTCCACGTCCGCTTTGTATATTCAGACTTCTTCATCTTCCGTATGCTAAACATGACAAAAACAGATGAAAGAAATGCAAAAAAAATTGACGATTTTAGGCGACCTTGGCCCTTTGACCTCAAAAGCAATAGGCTTAAAGCATTTTATTGGTGAACCAATTCAGTGACGTAATATGCAAACCTTGTTGAAATTTCAAGTCAATCAGATGAAAATTGATGATTTTGTGACCTTGACCTTTTGATTAAAAAAAAAGAACAATCAGCTTCTAGCTTTTGATTAGCGGACCAATTCAGTGACCCAATATGCAAATTCTCAAAATTTCAGGTCAATCGGATGAAAATTCATGATTTTATGTGACAGTGACCTATGACCTTTTGACAAAATTATGAATTTGTCTTCTCCATATTTGATGACATAGCTCTATTGTGATGACATATGCATCTCCATATCCATATTCTCATAATAAAGCTTTGTTGAAAATTTCATGACAAAAGCTCAAATGTGATGGGCTCAAATCTCATGGGATTTACACACACACACACACACGCACACACACACACACACACACACACAACCACACACCACACACACACACACACACGCAAAACCCCATCTCTCGCTGCGTGGGGAACAGGCTAATTAAGCTATAACTAATCTGATGACAGAAGATCTAATAAAAACGAACACTAAAGCTTGCAGACTGTCGATCTACAATGCTTGCTGACCTCACTTTTATTGCTGCAGCCACTCTCAGTGGGCACCAGCGCTGCCCCAAGGGTTGTTGGAACTGCTCCGAGATAAACGGCTGCCTTCAGTGCATGCCACGCTTCTTCTTCTTCCTCGAACGCCATGGCATGCGACAGCTGGGTCACTGCACAGCCTCGTGTCCACCCGGCTACTACGAGCTGCGTGACCCCGATGCGAACAAATGCGGCAGTATGTATCACCATCTCGCATCAGAAAAATTGCTTTGCACATACTTGCATGCTCCCTCTCATTCCTTTAGGGTGCACTCCCAATTAAATATTCGCCCCTCTTGGCTCCTCTGCCTGCTCTTATCTGGACAGACGGTGTCTTATCATTAGCTTAGTGTCCTTGCAGCATACACTGCGATCTTATCCAGAGCACTTCGCTACATTAGTCATATGAGCGAAGATTGTGTGAGAATTTCTCCTAGTTTTACTTTCCAACAAATTGTCATGATATTTTGAAAGATAAAGGTAAAGTCGAGTTCATGAGTTTAGAATAACTTTTTTAAACTTTCCAAAAAAAAAAGTAGCTAATTGCATACTGCCAAAATCAAGACTTTCTCGGCTACCAAAGCTGTTCGACACTGACAGATGACAATTCACTCAGTAGAAGATGAGCAAAAATGTACTAACATTCATAAAAATCACGAGGTAAGAATGGCACTCCACCGCTATCTCGGTGTATACCGGGCGTACATTAAGCTTTGCCAAACAAATGAGTTCGTCGCCCGCCTTGGCCACAGGAATGTCATTGCATGCGGCGCAGGGTGTCGAGTGGAAAACTGCAACAGCTGCTTCACCCGGAACTTTTGCACCAAATGCAACCCTGGCTTTTACCGCCACTTGGGAAGCTGCTTCAGTCTCTGTCCGGATGGGTTCAAGGAGGACAACAGAAGCATGGAGTGCAGCGACATCGGTGAGCGTAAATCGTGCTTTAGTTATGAGAAAAAATGTGAGGTGTGTATTAACATTCATGCATCATCTTCTTCAACAATCACTCGTTATGCTTTATTTAATGATCTTAAGCACGATAGAGCTTTTCAAACCAGACAGTATCTTACAATTGAGGGTTTATCACATTTGTCATACACAATGCATTGCTATGCTGAGCTTTACACGACAAGGATCCAGGTTGTAAATTAATACAGATACAAGGTGGAAACAAAGATATCAGCAATCATAAAACAGGCCAACCAACTTCTAATACCTATGATTGAAGCTTATACAATAAAGACTTTAGTCTATAATATTTTATACTGTACACCTAGTTTTATACATATTTTCATGTTATATCAAACTACTAAATGCATTTACTATGAATGATACTTCAGCAGCCTTCATCATATCATGGTCTGAGTGAATACAGCTTCACGAGGCTGGAACCTCAGGTTTAAAAACCCCCTATGATTATATATATATATATATATATACTGGTCAAAAGTTTTGAACACCCCAATTTTTTCCAGTTTTTTACCGAAATTTAAGCAGTTCAAGTCCAGTGAATAACCTGAAATGGAACAAAGCTAAGCAGTAAACTGTGAGAGGTTAAAAAAAAAAGTTTAGGTCACCAAAAACTGAAAAATAATGAAAATACCTGAGTTGTTAAAAAGGCCCTTTTCAGGGAACAAGTAATGGGTTAGCAACTGCAGCTGTTCTGCAGCAATGGAAGTAAATGAAGCCTTGAAAGTTGATGCAAACAATTCCTTCAGGTGTCCCAACTTTTGTTGATTAGTTATAAACCCTCTGTCTGTATAAAAGCAGAGTTGGAACAGACTTTGTTGCTACACCCTCTGAAGCATTATTTGGACAATATTGCATTGCAGGAAGTAGTATATTGCTATCATAATGGCGAGAAAAAGACAATTAACAAAGGAAGACAGACAGACCATTATATCCCTTAAAAGTGAAGGTCTTTCCTTTCGAGGAATTACAAAGCAAGCCAAGGTGTCAGTGAGTACAGTTTCCTACACCATCAAAAGGCACTTGGAAACTGGAGGAAATCTGACAGGAAGAGGTCTGGCAGACCCAAAGCCACAACACAATCAGAAGACAAGTTTCTGAGAGTCAACAGCTTGCGTGATAGGCGGCTCACAGGACAGCAGCTTCAAGCACAGCTTAACACTGGTCGAAGTAAGGAAGTCTCAGTTTAACTGTGAAGAGAAGACTTTGAGCTGCAGGTTTGACAGGTCGAGTGGCAGTAAGAGAGCCATTGCTAAGATGGTAAAATAAGAAAAAGGGGCTTTCCTCAGCCATGAATCACCGCCAGTGGACTACTGAAAACTGGAAGAAGGACTTATGGACTGATGAATCAAAATTTGAAATCTTCGGTTCATCACGCAGGG
>CM068962.1:81284739-81298166 GCA_035128595.1 Eptatretus atami | reverse complement strand
GTGTTTTGGTGTGTTGTTTGTGTTGTTTGTTTGTAGGCACCGATAACTCGAGAACGGAAAGCTACCAATGTCAAATTACACCAGGTGATTCAGGAGGGTGATGGCTAGCGCTGATTAGATTTTGGCCAAAATCGATCAAAGGTCAAGGTCAACGTGAGGTCAAACATAATTCCGTAAATTCATGTGGAGAATGGAGTTATTTTTGCTTCGGTCGACGTTACAAGTTCGTTTTTAACTTCGATTTAAATTTGTCTTCGGTTTTTGGATCGCTTAGGACGCTTTAAAACTCGGTTGTCGAAAATTCTGGTAAAAATCGGATGTTTTGGAGACCGTTTTAAGATTGTATAAAAAATATTTCACTCGCCCGCGTCACGGCTCGTCACATGGTGCAGCGCGCTCGAGCAGACGCGTCGTTGAGTCACGTAAGGTTTTGCGTTGTGCGCGCTGACGGTGTTTTCGATAAAGATGGTGTTTGAAAAGTCATTTTTTATCCCAATAAAGGTTAATCATCGCATGCCTGACTCGCTAAGCCGTCGATTATGTAAAGATTGTTGGTGGATGGCCCGATATATTACGTTTTGTGACTTTGATAATAATATTTAAATAATTGCGTGGAGAAATGGAGATTTTGCTCGGGCTCGCGTTACGATTTTGATGGTTTGTACAGATCATCGTTAGAAACTTCTTGGTTTGCGTCGCTACTTCTCTAGAGACAAGCTTTTATTAGACAAGGTGCAGAGTCAAGTTGACGATTTCTAGTACCGAGTCTATGACTGCTTGTTTATTTTTACAGGCTCTAAGGCTTGTCATGGAGCTGCCACATCACACACATGGACGTACAGATGAAGATACATGACACGACACAAACATAGCCACTGAGCTAAACTCCAAAGATATTTTGATATATCTAACCAACCCATTTAAATTGTTTTTAACGAAGATAAAATGATCCGTCAGTATTATTCAACTTCTGAAGGTAACTAGTTTCCATCATCTTACTGCTTGCAAAAGTGAAAACAAATCTAAACACAAAGGTGTTGCACATTGATAATAAAACTGTAGATAACTACATCAGGATCTCCTAAACGTAAAAAAACTAGTTTTTTTTAGTAAAAATACGAAACTTCAGAAAGGGTTGCACAACAATTGCTCAGGATGTAACTGCTTTACTCTCTATCACAAGGGTTATTTGGTGTTAATGGTCAGAGAAAGATTGTTTCTGGCTGGCTTCAAGAGTTGCCAGCTTAGTGGTCACACTATCTATGATTAATCATATACAAAGTTAAAGGTTATGGATGATAGAAGGGTAAAAATATGGTTTCGTAAACAACTGAACGTGTATGTTTGTGTGAGTGGTAGAGGAGGAGGAGGGAGGGGAATTAGTGCTAATAATAAGACACACACACACAACACACACACACACACACACCACAAGCTTGGAGATTGAAATTGAGATGGAATTAAGCCAACTTTATGAAAAGTGATTGAGGACTTTGCAGGTCCTTCTATTATTGTTGCTGCATCATACGCATAAAGCCATAATGCAGGCATCAATAATTAAAGATAAAATAACATTTGGGGTGCATGCCAGTCCACCAGCAACCCCATTCTGGTGAAACTCAAAATCCAGAATCATGGCTCACCTCCACTAAAATCGTTTCCTCCTGTGGAACCAGCTTCCACATTCCTCAACAATGTCACTTATGCCTTCAAGTCTTTAAGACAACTGTTCAACACCATCGAAGATCACCCTCCCCCCCATCCAAAATCATGATTTTTTTTTCTACTCCCGTTAACACTCCCCCTCCCACACCCAAGCCACTGTTTTCCAACTTCAAGTTTTTCCTTCCTGAGAGTTTCCTTCTGTATCCATCTTGTCCACTCCATGCATCCTCCGCTAACACTCATTCCTCCCCACACCTATTATTTGTCCAAGTGTCCCCCTATTTTGTCCTCCAACCTTGCTGTTGGTGTCCCCCCTCTCTGTACTGTTGCTTTTGTTGTGTTGCATCCAGATCTGTCAGTGTACTGGATCTTCCAGAAACCTTGACCTGTATATAGAATAACCCAACAATAAACCAAAACACTAATTTTGATCATGGAGGAAGACAACATGTGGAGGAAGAGAGTCCATGGACCAAAATAAGGATTCGTGATATATATATATATATATATTATATATAATATATATATATATATATAATATATATATATTATATATATACAATACCGGTCAAAAGTTTAGAACACCCCCATTTTTTGCAGTTTTTACTGAAATTTAAGCAGTTTTAATGTTTTCAATGTACTCTGAAATTAAAGCATGAACAAATAAACAATTGCAGATAACAAAGAAATCATGGAATCGTTTGTTGAACAAAATTAATCTAATTTTTGAACTCATCAAAGTAGCCACCTTTTGCAGATATACAGCCAAACATACTCTTGGCATTCTTTCTGCAATTTAAATCAAATATTGTTCGGAAAGTTTCTTCCCAACACTGTTGCAGAAGTTCCACAAATTGTGTTACACTTGGTTCGGTTGCTTTGCTTTCACCCTTCTGTCCAGTTTCATCCCAAACCAGCTCGATGGGGTTTAAGTCTGGAGACTGTGCTGGCCAGTCCATGATTTGAAGCCTACCCTTCTTGTTCTTTTCTACGAAGGTAGTTCTGACATAAACCTGGAGGTATGTTTGGGTCGTTATCTTGCTGTAGGATGACAACCCTGACCAACTAGGCGAAGACCAGAGGGTATTGCATGGCACTGCAAAATGCTAAGGGTAGTCCTTTTGGTTCAGGGTGCCAGTCACTCTGTGCAAGTTGCTGACTCTGGATCCTGCAAAAGAGCCCAGATCATCATGCTTCCTCCTCTATGCTTGACAGTTGTTGTCACACACTGAGGAACCATCCTTTCGCCTACTCGATGGCATACAAAAACCCTGCGTATGAACCGAAGATTTCAAATTTTGATTCATCAGTCCATAAGTCCTTCTTCCAGTTTTCAGTAGTCCACTGGCGGTGATTCATGGCTGAGGAAAGCCCTTTTCTTATTTTACCATCTTAGCAATGGCTCTCTTACTGCCACTCGACCTGTCAAACCTGCCAGCTCAAAGTCTTCTCTTCACAGTTAAAACTGAGACTTCCTTACTTCGACCAGTGTTAAGCTGTGCTTGAAGCTGCTGTCCTGTGAGCCGCCTATCACGCAAGCTGTTGACTCTCAGAAACTTGTCTTCTGATTGTGTTGTGGCTTTGGGTCTGCCAGACCTCTTCCTGTCAGAGTTTCCTCCAGTTTCCAAGTGCCTTTTGGATGGTGTAGGAAACTGTACTCACTGACACCTTGGCTTGCTTTGTAATTCTCGAAAGGAAAGACCTTCACTTTTAAGGGATATAATGGTCTGTCTGTCTTCCTTTGTTAATTGTCTTTTTCTCGCCATTATGATAGCAATATACTACTTCCTGCAATGCAATATTGTCCAAATAATGCGTTCAGAGGTGTAGAACAGTCTGTTCCAACCTCTGCTTTTATACAGACCAGTAGGGTAACTAATCAACAAAAGTTGGACACCTGAAGGAATGTTTGCATCAACTTTTCAAGGCTTCATTTACTTCCATTGCTGCAGAACAGCTGCAGTTTGCTAACCCATTACTTGTTCCCTGAAAAGGGCCTTTTTAACAACTCAGGTATTTTCATATTTTTTCAGTTTTTGGTGACCTAACTTTTTTTTTAACCTCTCACCGTTTACTGCTTAGCTTTGTTCCATTTCAGGTTATTTCACTGGACTTGAACTGCTTAAATTTCGGTAAAAACTGGAAAAATTGGGGTGTCTAAAACTTTTGACCAGTAATATATATATATATATATATATTATATATATAATCATAAGGGGGTTTTTAAACCTGAGGTTCCAGCCTCGTGAAGCTGTATTCACTCAGACCATTGATATTGATGAAGGCTGCTGAAGTATCAATTCATAGTAAATGCATTAGTAGTTTGATATAACATGAAAATATGTATAAAACTAGGTGTACAGTATAAACTATTATCAGACTAAAGTCTTTATTGTATAAGCTTCAATCATAGGTATTAGAAGTTGGTTGGCCTGTTTTATGATTGGCTGATATCTTTGTTTCACCTTGTATGCTGTATTAATTACAACCGGATCCTTGTCGTGTAAGCTCAGCATAGCAATGCATTGTGTATGACAATGTGAAACCCTCAATTGTAGATACTGTTGGTTTGAAAAGCTCTTCGTGCTTAAGATCATTAAATAGCATAACGAGTGATTGTTGAAGAGATGATGCATGAATGTTAATATCTACACACGTCACATTTTTTCTCACAATAAACTGAAGAGACATGCGACTTTACGCACATCATACTACGAATGTCAGCTGCACTCCATGCTTCCTGTAGTCCTCCTTGAAACCCATGCCGGACAGAGACTGAAGCAGCTTCCCAAGTGGCGGTAAAAGCCAGGGGTGCATTTGGTGCAAAAGTTCCGGGTGAAGCAGCTTGTTGCAGTTTTCGCACTCGACACCCGCGCCGCATGCAATGACTTCCTGTGGCCAAGGCGGGCGACGAATCATTTGTTTGGCAAAGCTTAATGTACGCCCGGTATACCACCGTAGATAGCGGTGGAAGTGCCATTCTTACCTCGTGATTTTTATGAAATGTTAGTACATTTTTGCTCATCTTCTACTGAGTGAATTGTCATCTGTCAGTGTCGAACAGCTTTGGTAGCCGAGAAAGTCTTGATTTTGGCAGTATGCAATTAAGCTACTTTTTTTTTTGGAAAGTTAAAAAAGTTATTCTAAACTCATGAACTCGACTTTACCTTTATCTTTCAAATATCATGACAATTTGTTGGAAAGTAAAACTAGGAGAAATTCTCACACAATCTTCGCTCATATGACTAATGTAGGCGAAGTGCTCTGGATAAGATCGCAGTGTATGCTGCAAGGACACTAAGCTAATGATAAGACACACGTCTGTCCAGATAAGAGCAGGCAGAGGAGCCAAGAGGGCGATATATTTAATTGGGAGTGCACCCTAAAGGAATGAGAGGGAGCATGCAAGTATGTGCAAAGCAATTTTTCTGATGCGAGATGGTGATTACATACTGCCGCATTTGTTTCGCATCGGGGTCACGCAGCTCGTAGTAGCCGGGTGACACGAGGCTGTGCAGTGACCCAGCTGTCGCATGCCATGGCGTTCGAGGAGAAGAAGAAGCGTGGCATGCACTGAAGGCAGCCGTTTATCTCGGAGCAGTTTCCAACAACCCTTGGGGCAGCGCTGGTGCCCACTGAGAGTGGCTGCAGCAATAAAAGTGAGGTAGCAAGCATTGTAGATCGACAGTCTGCAAGCTTTAGTGTTCGTTTTTATTAAGATCTTCTGTCATCAGATTAGTTATAGCTTAATTAGCTGTTCCCCACGCAGCGAGAGATGGGGTTTTGCGTGGTGTGTGTGTGTGTGTGTGTGGTGTGTGGTGTGTGTGTGTGTGTGTGTGTGTCGTGTGTGTGTGTGTGTGTAAATCCCATGAGATTTGAGCCCATCACATTTGAGCTTTTGTCATGAAATTTTCAACAAAGCTTTATTATGAGAAATATGGATATGGAGATGCATATGTCATCACAATAGAGCTATGTCATCAAATATGGAGAAGACAAATTCATAATTTGTCAAAAGGTCATAGGTCACTGTCACATAAAATCATGATTTTCAATCCGATTGACCTGAAATTTTGAGAATTTTGCATATTGGGTCACTGAATTGGTCCGCTAATCAAAAGCTAGAAGCTGATTGTTCTTTTTTTTTAATCAAAAGGTCAAGGTCACAAATCATCAAATTTCATCTTGATGACTTGAAATTCTCAACAAGGTTTGCATATTACGTCACTGAATTGGTTCACCATAAAATGCTTTAAGCCTATTGCTTTTGAGGTCAAAGGGCCAAGGTTCGGCCTAAAATCGTCAATTTTTTTTTGCATTTCTTCATCTGTTTTTGTCATGTTTAGCATACGGAAGATGAAGAAGTCTGAATATACAAACGGACGTGGACAGGCCGTGCATTTTCAGATGCTTTCTCGCGTTTGGTTTATTACAAAATTCCCACTTCCAGCTACACATTCTGTTCATTGTGGGAAATAAATTTCCAGCATTATTTCTGCTACTTAAATCTGAAAAGTACTAATCTTTCGTGTGGATCTAACTTTCATGCTTTTCACGGTAAGTACCAGTGAAATTTTGGGTGGATCTAACTTGCGTGGTTTAAAGTCCAGTGAATTTTTTGTGTTTTACACGGTTAAGTTAAGTAAGTCCAATGGATAATTATTCCTTTAAGCACATTTAAGAGATATTAAGTTAAGCATGTTCGAATGCACAGAAGTTGCATCCATAAAAGCAACTGTCAAAAGAAAAACCGCAAAAGATAATTCCTGCAAAAATAAGTACTTCCTCGTATCACGTTTTTATTTCCCATAATGAAGGTGTGTAATTAGCATTTTGTACATCATAAAATGTGACAATTTTTTTTTTCCACAGAGCCAGGTGCTTATTCACTCATGAGAACAGAGTCCATGAACCTTACCCTGCGCAGTCTGAGAAAAAACGACATGGCAGGGTCTGTTGAGCAGCCAAATTTATTGGTTCCAAGATGCCATACTATTTTATCCAAGTACTGCTAATGAAAGGTTTTTGAAAAGTGCCAACAAGGAGATTTGTATTCTGCCAGTGTTCAAAGATATAATTACCCCTCAACTGAAATAAAATAAAGATTTTAAAGGTCATAAATAAAAAGAAAAGAATTTTTTTTTTCGGAAGTTTTACTGTCGCATTGGTTTCGTGTTCCTTTTACACCACTGTTTAACACAATTACATAAGTTCCTTTGTGCCTGTATGCCTTTATGATGTCACTAAAAACAGAACTTTCTACTTGGAATGATTTTCCATGGTGTTTCACTGCAGGCAGGCAAAACAGAGTAAAAATATTATCTTCGCTCCCTCTGCGCATGTGGATTGGGACACATTCAGAACCAAAGTATTGCTAAACTAACAGATTTGTTTTCCGAATAATGTTCCAATTCATGTTCAAAATATAACATTCAATTTAAATTAAAGTTGTTCCTCGATCAATAAACCGGAACCAATTTGTGGACAGGACAGACAGACAGACAGACAGTTTTGAGGCCATTTTATACATCAATGCTGTGGAGAAACGTTCTCCGAGAGTGAATATATATGATGCAATGAGCGCACATAAGGACATCTTCGTTGGGCATCAGTAAATGCACTTACAAGATGTTATTATGGACGTTTTTATAGTAAAAAAAGACTTTGTTGATGTAAATAATAATGTAAACAATATTTGTTTCATTAAGCATATCAAAAACTAGAGTGGACACTCAGTAAAGCGGCGTACCTCCACCAGCTGAACAATTACGTTTGTATCCCACTGTCGCCAGATCATGGATCCAGACCGGAATCAACATCTAACGGCTTGTTCTTTGTCACCATGACATAACACACTGTGCCCTCCAATGTTGAGGTGTGACAAAGGCACGGGGTATTTAAGACACACACGGAATTGGGAGATGCGGAAAGACAGACATGAGGAATAAGAAGGTGAGAAGGAATCAAACAAAACATCCATATCCTGTTTATGCTAATTGGATGTTTACAAACACTGATATGCGCATACACTGCGTGAAAGATATAGACTACTGACCCTGAGTCGCTTCGGATGTTTTTGTATGTGTTTGTAATATATATGTATATGTTTATGCAATTATGGAAAAGCCTAAGGAGTTACATACAACACATAAAAGAACCCTGGAGTTTGGATGTTTCCCTAGTGATTGCTTAGTTTTAGGTAATACCATCTCTCCGTATAGGGGGAAAGGGAGATGTGTTGGGTGATATTGGTCAACCTTCCCCATTGTTTTCTCCTCATTCCCAAACCTTCATTTTCCTTCAAAATCTTTTCCAACTCCATATTCAAACCTAAGTTTCCAAATGCCTTACTTTCCGACACCAATTCAAACTGACCACCAATTTCTTCGTTTCTGTCAAACGGACTTCAATCCCTTCTCATGCCTTCATTATCGTACACACATCCTTAAACCAGCGTCACCGTCTTCGTATTTCGGCCAGATAATCGCCATCCAGCATTGTAATGGTTGTAACCCTACGTCGTTGCAGAATCCCAGTCAAGGCGGATTAAATGAGGTTTTGGCCTAAACACCTCACCAGCCCTCCCCATCCTGCGTGACACTAACCAATCCAGTCCGCTGAATTGGCAGCATCGCCTGAGACAATCGGGTTGGTTATCCAAAAGTGGACTGATTGCGACCGTGGCAGTGGGACAATAAATAACTCAGGAACGAAGTGGTATGGAGTGCGATTTGGATGTTCAGACCAGGTGCAGTCCAAGTCCAGGAAGAGAGCAGCCCAGATCATGAGGACATTTGGCGTCCAGTCTGGGGGTGAACACCAGAGCTCTATTGTGAGGAATGTGAGAGAGGATGAGCGTGATCAAAGCGAAATGAGAGGGCGCTTGCCAACGCTAATCAAGCGGATCACAAAAAGCGCCAAGCGAGGCGAGCACATACAAGTGGAGCAAGTGTGCGAAGGCAGGCTCCCCAAGATGTCTGACAGAACGGCATTCCCTCATGGCCCTGATACACAAAAGGCACACATGTGACCTCCCCAAACTTCAGATGGAACGGGGTGTGACCAAGCAGGGAGAACCAATTTCTTACATCGTCTTTCGCAACACGCACCATATACCTTGCAATCTTTCAAGCATACTCTAGGATACTGTTTGGAGATCAATGAACGATATGAGACCCCCAAACGTTCTTTTCACCAGCTAATCATGATACAATACCACATGACCCGCATTCCCACCCGCTCTCTCACTCGCGCCTGCATTGACACTCGTTGAGAACCCACGGGGCCTAAGGGTTCTCACGTATTGGTGAGGAAGAGGTTTGCCAACACGCAATTTCTTTTTTTCTTTCTGTCCGCCTTGTCTGTCTAATTTCCCAGAATGAAGTGGTGCCTGTCTTCATTTAAAGGCCTGTTTATACAAGGGGATTCTTTTAAGTCCAGGGTAAAGACTGTTTTTTTCTGTGACACTGTTATCTCTTGTAAATACATGCATCTTTGTAAATACCTGCCCTGTTTAATACAAGATTTGTTGTTTTCCAACATGATCGACTGTCCTCTTTCTTCATTTGTTAGACATAAGCGTGTAATAAATCGAAGGGAGGTTGTACCCATTGATTCCACTGCACTCATCTAGCTTGTCAGCCCACATACGGTTTTGCTTGCCACCATAATTTAACAGACAAAAATGGAAGGCCAGAGCAATGGTCCCTATTCAGAGGTAAGGGTGACCAGGAAGCGGAAATGCAAGAGTGTGTCGTGAGACCCTGCCAAGTTAGTCACCTCAGATAGCGTCTGTGGTTGCTTAGCAGCCCAATCGGGTTGCAGAGCTATCCGTGCTGTCGGCGTTTGTGTTAAGGTCAAGGAAGCAGGTCTGAGAGAAGAGGCCAAACACACAAACAGAGGACGGAAGTCATCAATATACTTACGAAATCTAAAGATTTCGTAAGTAATAAACGAGAGAATTCATAGAACACCTCACCTCGCACAGTGTTAAGAAAAAGGAAGGGTCTTAGAAACATGGGAAGGGTCTTTTAAACTCTTGCTTTGCATTTTGCACTAAATAAACAGCACCACCATACAGTATTTGTCTGAACGCTGAATCTCAAAGTTACTCTGCCCTCAGGGCATGAGACAATGTAAATATTTTGGCCAAGTACAAAAAATGTTTTCTATAAGTACTGCACATTAAAACCTGTATATCAAACGAGTTTAAGAATCAATGTTTTACTCGGGGAGGAGGGTAGTAAAGTGATTTTCAGGCTACCCTGTGTATCCCAGCATGCTTTTCTTCATGATAACAGATGCTAATATGTCCTCGCATCCTTATCCACATGCGGTGTTTGTGCAATCTCTTTTCTGAGACTTTTAATGAAAAGGAATACCCATATGAAAAGAGTAAGTGAATGATGATGATGTCGCAAAGTTCCAATGACTAAAGATCAAGTATCAACTCGTAATGTTAGAACCTTCTTATTGGATTGTGATAAAACTCCCGATGCTTTTGAATCAACTCATGACTCGAGTTGCATGGATCAGGCAACTCAGAAACCAATACATCGAGACGCAAGTCACTGGAAAGAGAAATCTATTGCATATTGTATATATGGTACAAGTAATGTCGGCACCAATGCAATGTGAAACAAACTGCACAATCAGTATACTCAACAACTGTGTGTGGCATTCATCAAGGAATATCCAGAAGACGAGCCCGTGCTTGCAATTCCCTCGAGTTAGATCGATCAAGAAACCCCATTGAAATACTTAAGTTTATATCAAGTTCAAATACTTTCCATAAAGTTCTAAAATAACTTTTGAAAGGGAGGAGTTATGATTTAATGTTTCAGAACATAAATTGGAGAATGTAGGAGAAAAGTCAAATTGAGGCTTCGCTTCACAAATCACAAAACGACGAAGCTTCATTCAGTAAAAGGTGCTGCGAATTTTAACCCAGTTAGCAAGGAAGCAAAATAAGAAACACTTTTAAAATGCTCCACAAACATGGTGTTGCACTTGCTTTCAGTGTCTTTACTACAATGTAGCTTTGTATCAAACTCAACCTCAAATGTTCCACCAGGAAAGGTTAACTGCTACACAAATGTCTTCACACATCAAGTCATGCGATTATAACTTCAGCATCATGAAGACACTTTGAAGCCCCAATGTAGAAAATGATCAAATCAATCAATCATGTATTCATTCATCTCAAAATCTGGGGTCTGACAGAGAGCCTTGAGAAACCAAAAGGTCTTCAAAGTCATGCAGGGGATCGTCAAAGATAAGGAGGTCGACCCTACTCCCAGGACATGTAGTACATCAAAGACGGACATCACATGAAGGGAAATGGTGTGATGGGGCACACAGTCAAAGGATATTCTCAGTGGGGGAGTTCAACAACAGACTCAAGTTTCAAATTCGAGTTTCCCAAAGGAAAACTCCCTAAGTAATGTTACAACTGCTAAGAATCTTTGAAGAAATAAAAAATATTTATGCTGTTTCTGGAACTTCACACAGGTGACCTCAAAGAAACAAAACAAAAGGAACCCAGCCAGTGAATAAGTGACATCAGCCAATGACTAATTGACATTAGCCAGGGAAAGTGAATCCACAGGGATTGTGGAATTCAGGATAGAAAAGCTGGGAGAAAAAATAAGTAGCAAACACATGTAAAAAGCATGCTGTCCCATGTGAGGATCTCATCAATTGAGCATGTCGTGCGATGTGTACTCGTAACTTCAAAAAACAATATTGGCAAATACAATTCTCACGCTTTCTGCCTCAATAGGCATATGACAAATATTCTACAATATCAAAGATAAGCTCACTGTCCAACATGAACAGTCCGACCTTAGCCATTAACCAGTACGTTGGCTGACCTGGTGAACCCGTTTTGATGAAAGGTGTTCATACATGGCATTCGGTTACTTGCCTAAACAGCACCCTTGATCCCACACGTTGGATATTCCATTGTAGAGTACATGTGTATTTATGTAAGCGAAATTTCATTACTTTGTTTATAAAAAATTGAGCATTTTTCCCCTTGCACTAATCCCGTCCTGTGGACATTTTGGCCTAACATGCAGCCAATTAAAATAAACAGACCTTGAGTAATATTCTTAATTGCAATACAATATTACACACACAAATATATATACATATATATATATATATATATATATATATATTATATTATATAATGTGAAAGCTCTTTCTCACTTTACTCACTCACTTACTGATATTAGAGATCGATACCTTCTGGGTGACGGAAAAATCTGAAATTTAGCATGCTGGTGGACTTTGAAGCTGGTGGACTTTGAAGAATTAATATATAAAGCTCATTCTAACCACTGACTGACTGACTGATATTAAGGATCAGGACCTTCAAGGTGACACAGAAACTGAAATTTTGCGTGCCGATGGAAAAATAAATAAATGAAAAAGAACATGCAGGTGAGTGACTGAAGACAATGGAAGCACGGTATTTGTGGTGCTGACAGACAACGTAACCTACCACCAGAAAAAAAAATCACAGAACCGTCGGAAAGCATTCGTAAATTAAAAATATAATTGATTAAAGAAATAAATAAATGAAAATCAAAGCAGGTGAGCTACCCGAGACAATAGGGAAACACGGTTTGTAAGCACACCAACACGCGAGTAAAACATATATATATATATATATATATATGTATATATATGTATATATATATGTATATATACATATGATATGCTCCCCCATCCATCCATTAGGACCATACTCTGTGCAGAGCGTTGGTGCTGCCTAAGCAGTCTCCGTGGCTGTTGGGCACAATCCTGGATGGGTCGCCACTCCGACAGTATACCAGCCAGCAAGCTGGTACTCATTTTGCCGACCTTGGAAGGATGACAGGCAGAGTATTAATTCAACAGCCAACAGGGATTTGAACTCAGGATCCAAGGATCCCAAGCCCACCACCCTAACCATTAAGCTAACACCAAGCATATACTCCTCCAGATTCTTGAAATTTGCAGTGTTTCCTTCAATGTTATCCCTGCTCTGACTGTTCA
The DNA here is from genome assembly GCA_035128595.1 of Eptatretus atami. Classification (NCBI taxonomy): domain Eukaryota; kingdom Metazoa; phylum Chordata; class Myxini; order Myxiniformes; family Myxinidae; genus Eptatretus; species Eptatretus atami. Next base: position 81,285,458 of record CM068962.1, on the reverse strand, counting down.
TTTTTTCATCTTGACTGCATGTTGTCCCACTTTGCCTTGTCAGTGCATTACCTTCTACCCTCTAACGACCTATTTTATGAGCCTAAACTATGCATATTAACAAAAACACGACATAGTTTTATTAATTGTGTTGCTCTTACAAAAGTATATGTTCGTATTTGAAAATTACGATGCCTCAGATTCAGATAAAGTCACCAAACAAAGCTTACAAAAAAACCCAAAATTGGTGTTTTTTGTCATTAAGAGGTCATGAGCAGTTTTAATTGCTGCTGTACACTTACATACCTCATATACATTTAAAATAGGCATGCATGACATTGGACTGATGGGCCAGAATCTCTACAAATGCCAGAAAGCAAAATGTAATGATATCAAAGGTGTTTAATTGATCAATACATCATTTTCATCAATGTCTATTCCAACAGAGAGCTGTGATGTGGGTCTTTGGGGGGATTGGGACTCCTGCCAGAAGAATGGGAGGTCATGCGGTGGAAAGTGGGGTATGCAGACACGCATGCGCAGCATGGTAACATACCCACCAGCCCAGCACAGCAGTACTGTGTGCCCACCAACCAGCGAGAGCCGCCCGTGCAGGTTGAAACGGCGCCCATGCAATCGAAAGCGAAGGCCTGGTGAAGGTTTTTCTTTGTTACCTTTTGTGCAAGAGGCCACCAACATATCATGTCTGCAAAAATGGCTAGATCTTTACACACACACAC
>CM068962.1:81275465-81284185 GCA_035128595.1 Eptatretus atami | reverse complement strand
TAAACATTTGAGTTTCTTGAGGTTTGGTAAGAATCTATGATTAGAGACTTCTTGCTTGCGTCCGCTACCATTTCTCTAGAGACAGCGTTTTTATTAGACAAGGTCAGAGGTCAAGTTGACGATTTGTAAGTATCAAGTCTTCTTGACGCTTGCTTTTATACATCCGATGACTACTTTTACATTTCTCAGGCCACGAGTTGCTTTCTGAGACCATTGATGACTGCTCTGTACTCACTGGTCATATTCTTCTAGTAGGTCAACAGCAAGCATGAGACGGTTTCTTTTTCTTTGCCAATTTACTTAATTTTGGCAGCAGCCTCAATAGATAAAAATCCGTTCTTGTTGTTGATCTCCTGATCATAAAACTGGAACTGGCTGGTGTCAATATTTATCACTTTCTTAGTCTTTTTTTTCAACCAACTTTTCAAAAACTTTCAGTGCCTGCTCAATTAGTTTTAACTTTTGTTATTGAGATCATACAGGATATTTGGGGTATAGAGTTTTGGACATATATGGAGTGCAGTAATCTCAGTTTACGTGCTTTTTAAGACATCTGTGTAGCATGGTGTATTTGTGCGTGCGTAATATTTAACAGAAATCATGAAGTGTCTAGCTAGAGATACTAATTTGAATTATAGATATATATTGGAATGAGATTTTGTATTTAATAGTTGTGTAGAAGGACTATAGAGATATCCATATGCGATCTTAGATCGGAAAAACACGTAGCTTCCGTTTGCTACTCTTCGCGGCTGGTGATATCGGTATTGACTCGCTCTCGCTTGCGGGTGATAGTTATAGTGATTAGGTGCGTGAATTGGTATGTGTTTTTTATTAATGGCTGCTGTGGTTGAGGATAACGGAAGGATACTCGGAAGCGAAGCGATCTCACATCTCATTGCCAACGTGCCGGGCTTGGTGCCATCAGAGGTGAAACTTGTTAGCAAAGGGTCGCTATTTACCTGGTAGTCGGCGTCAACATTGCATTATGATATCACTGCTATTATGATGTCATGCACAAAAACGAATTGTATAACAAGGTCGGAGGCTTAGAAGAGAGTAGGCTCGTAGAGGGACTGGAACAACAACGAATCAGGATGGTATAGACAGGAAGCAGTTAGAAAGAGAGGGGAGAGGAAGGGACAGACAACAGGCAGGGTTGAGGGACAAAAGAGGGGGACTTGGAAGAAATTTGCGATGTAGGAGGTAAAAATGAAGGGATGGGGAGGATACCACGGGGTGGAAGACGGAATACAGAACAAAACTCTCAGGTAGGAGAAAAAAGTGTAAACTTTGAAAGAGAGGTGGACTTGGGGAGGGTATGGGGTAAGGAATATCATGGTTTGGATGGGGATGAACTAGAGATGGTGGTGAACAGTTGTCTTTGAGATCTGGAAGGAAGAATGAGATATGAAGAAAACATGGGGTTGTTCCCAGGGTTGCGAAAAAATACGAGATGAATCAGGGGAGGTGAGTGGTGATTATGATTTTTGAGAATTACAGACAGGAAAGGACGGAGGGGGAAAGTATGATGAGGGAAGCTGAGAGGGGTTGGATGACAGAGAGCTGAGATGGGGGTTGGAGCAAGGGGGGAAGCTGAGTGGGGGTGGGACGAGGGAAGCCAGAGGGGGCAGGATCGGAAGGGGAAGCTGAGCAGGGTGTGGATAAGGGGGGAGCTGAGAGGGGGTGGGGCGACGGGGGAATATGGGAGTAGGGGCGGGTGAGGAGAAGCTTTGGAGAGTGGGGTGAGGGGCTAGCTTTGAAGAAAGGTGGGTGAGGGGATGCATAAATTTGAAGTGGTTGGATGCTGAAGAGGGGAGACCACAGAGGAAGGGGAAGCGGGTTGGAAGGACGGTGGATATGTGGAGATGTGGTGGTGTGTATGCATAGAGGGGTTTGACCATTAATGAACGTGCAGGTGAAGTTGATTGGTCATGTGCAGACAAACTTCTGGAAACTGATGGGGGTGGGGTAAAAATGGATGGTTTGTTGTTGAGGCTGGAAGGAAAGTGTGATATAGGTATGTGAAGGAGGGTTGATGGACAACGCGTTTTGGAGTGAGACATGTTTTGGCAAATAAGCATGGGTGAAGAGGGAGAACGAAGAATATTTGTATGAGAAGAACAACACATGAGTTGTTCTGACAGAGAAGTAGGAAAGTGAGCATTTGAAAATGTTATTAAAGGCTTTTACAGGAAGAAGTGTTTCATTCAATGAAGATTCAGCTTTTGAGATATTGAGAAAAGGAAGGGACAGTCTGGAAGACGAACGATGGTTCCGCAGCGGCTAATTTGACGATGCTGATTGTTGAATGAAGTCAAGGATGAGAAAATGTGATAATGTTTGAGGACCAAGTTATAAAACTGATAACATGATGTGGTACGAGTGACAGGTTCATTAGGGCTGCAAAATGTCGAAAACCCGGTTTATCGTTCAACAACGTTTCAAATATTTGACCTTGCATAACCTTTAAAGGCACAGAAACAATGCTTGTGGAATTAAAAACATAAGGAAACAGGATACGTGCTTATAATGTTTATTGGAGTTAGTTCGTCGGAAGAAGGTCGAAACACAGGGTTCGATTCCCCAACTTTGAAAATTTGAACCTTTGTGAATTTAAAGGTCAAAGGTCAAGGATTATTAACCTTTGGTGAAAATTCTCATGGAACATTCCAGGACAATATAACGTCATATAAGGACTGATATGGCATTTCGCACTCCCGCGTTATCCATACTTTTGGATGGAAATCATGTAAAAACAAACCATGAAGGGAGGCGGCACGGCAAGGTGTTCCGAGATAGAGCAAAATAGTTTTCAAGACTTTAGCTGGGGAATGACCTCAAGATATGCACAAAGAAATATTGTCATCCTAGCTCTCAAAGTTTGGGCGGTCCGTATGCTTTTTAATGTCAAAATTTCGAAATTTTCTAAGTTCGTGCTTGGTGACTTGACCTTGGGACGAACATGGAAAAATCGAGGCTCCCGTGGGCTATGCAGGTGCATTGGGCTAACGAAATACTGAAACCCCTGTCATAGGATTCGACAACCCCCAAGGAGAAGGATGCAAATTGAAAATTCGCTCCCCCTAAAAACACATGTTTTTTGGCGTGGCTCCGTCCTAATGGGCGCACACGCCATTCTCAGGAAAACGCAAACTAGATCATGATTAACCTCCTAAATTTTATCAAGGGGGGGATCGGATGCAAAACCCGGAGCTAATGCTCGGGAACAGCAGAAGGACAGACAGACATATCAGAACCAGACAGAAGACGGACAGGGACAGACAGACACACAACATAACGTTAGTGGTCACTTATTTTTTCCTGAAAGATATTTTTTGCACTTTTTTCGTGAACGCAATAAAGAATGAATGAAGAAGGAAGGACAGCACATTAAGTTAACAAGCCGGAGGCGGACATGGGTAGTCGATCAAAGTGAATTTTAGTCGTTTTTCAAGCCGTTACTAGCCTACCAAAAGCGTCCATGAGCAACGGTTCTTTCTCACACATAATAGGCACATACATGAACGTACCATAAGACCAGTTTCATGTATGTCTGAACTCATAAGTCTCTGAGATATAACGAACTTTCGTTTTTTTATTGTTTTGACCAGCGGTTCATTAAAGTCTATTCTTCTCTTCCGACAGTTTTCATAGGGAGCGGCGCTGAATTTTTTTTTGTCAAAAGGAGCTGAATGTTTTTGCCGCACAAACGGATCATAGTTTGATTTTTGGAATTTCGATATTTATTATTTTTTTAGATTTTTTTTTTAATTTCAAAGGCCGTTGGCCTAGGCCAACCGAGGGGTCATAGCAACGGTTCTGCAACGTGCACATAGTCATGGTATGAACTACCAACAGAGTTTCATAAAGATCGCTTACGATTAACGGAGTTACTGGCCTGACAGACAAACAACATAACGACGGAAAACTGACAATAGGGTAGATAGATCGACTACCCAATAGATCGACTACTCCAATATTTTTTGCTGTGAAAAAAAAGAAGTTATTTTGATTTTTTTTTGAAGTGAAGAGGAGGAACAGCATAAAGTTGAAGGAAAGTTGAAGGACAATACTTTGGAAAAAGGAAGCTGAAGAGGCAATTGATGTCAAAACAGCAGAATTTGCACGCTGATAGCTGAGGTATGGGCGGGACGGTCCAATCACAGGGATACTGAACTCACACAAGAAAAGTATGGGTTTACATGGAAAATTGGACATAAACATAAACAGCAACACAGGAGAAAAATATTCAGAAAAGACACACGGATCTGATCCGGAAACCTTAGCTTTGATGGCTGGCTTTTTGATGCAATTTTGGATTGATTTGATCGGCTTGAGCTAAGTCCTGTACATGCTACTGCTTTGTTTTTAGAAACATGTGAGCTATAAATGTTGTATTATGATTTATTGCTAAAGATTGAAGTTTTATTATTATTTTAAATTGATAATTTGGTTCACGAATTGGGTGTTTCTGTAGAACTCGATGCAGAGCAAGGTCAAGAACATGTTTGCTCACGCGGTATGCCCAACGTGTATGCATAATTGTGTTTGGAGATTTTTTATTGAAATTATTGTTATGATGTTTTGGGGCTGGTGGGGATAGCTTTGGAGTTTACGTGACTCGCCTCTGGAAGCTGTCTGGCATGGGTTTGAAATCTTGGCGTAGCTATGAAAAATGCGATGTGTCAATGTGTGCACCGTCATCAGAGGACAGCTAAGGCCGGAGGACCCCTCTGATAAGAATGGTTTGTTGGTGGACTTTAAATACCTCATGGTGTTTTTTCACAAATGAGTAGGCGAGTTACAGCGAGCGACCATGAACAATTACCAATTCCTATTGCTTCATCGAATGTCAGGCCTGGTTTCAGCGGTTCGTGAAAAACTCAGCCGAAAAACATGCCCGGCTACTCACAATGAGCTGGAAATAATTGGGGCATTAAGAAGTGGTAAATTATCATTGGTGTTTGTTTTTTGCAGGATACTAAGCTTTTCATTGGTAGCTACCATTTCTCTTGTGCAATCACAAGAATATTTCAGTTGAGCTTGTGAGAAACGTACTAACATTATTTTGCAGGTTATTGTGGACACTGTTTCTAAAGACATCTTGTATTGTATATTGGCTGTCTTTAATTGTGGGCAAAGTAAGATGAGGTTTTCTAGAGATAGGTTAAAGTCACTGTGTGGTGTTTCTTTTAATTGGTATGCCAAAATCTCTAGTGAAATGAACCTCGAATGTTTATCCCATGAATTTTTCTCCTGCTGATTGTGTTTATTATTCTTTGCTATAGATTACTCGTCTATTTTGCTAAATGTATTTGTATGATGTTAATCAGTATTGTAGAGATGCTTGATGCTGATGACACTGAAAGGTTAACTTAAATGTACATATTTACAGGTGAAGGAAGATTGACATGTTGACTTCTTGGAATCTTGAGAAGACTAAAAGAAGCGGTGAACATTCAGACTCCTGGAAGTTTACATAAAGTGGAATCAGTGGCTACGGTGATCAGCGCTGCGTGGCATGGATGTGGCAACAGCAATGAAGGCGCTCATATTTCTTGACGCGATATGGACGCAACCGAATTGAACTTACAGCGGATGCAGTAGCAGAGGCAGAGTGTAATCATTGGCTATTTTTGGTCTCATATTGCTTTTTCATTTGGAGTGATGTTTAACACCAGTCTACCTTTGTACATAGACGTTATACTCCATTATACTCATTTATCTCAAATGTATTGGTTGAGGAATCCGGCTCCTATGTTTGGGCTTTGTGGCTAATGAGACTTTATTTTTTTGTAGACTTATGTGGCAATGCTTGTATGTTAGATGCAAAGTAACAATGCAAAAGTTAACAATGGCAAATTACTCTTCATAAAGGAATGTGTGCAGTCTGGCATTGGCAGATAAAAGTAGTCTATTTTCGTTAAAACAATTGTACTTCGAATTTGTTTTCAATTTTATTTATCAAGGGATATGTGTAACATCATTGTAAAAGGCTGAATGGTTCGAAAAGTATCTAAAGTTGTTCGTTGTTCGATGTTTCACTTTTGTTTTTGACTGCACAGTGGCGGTGTAGTTTCAGTTCACAGATTTTGTCGTCCAACTAAAAGGCTAAACACTTGAAAAGTTATTTGATATCTATGTGAGGGAGTGCGATCCGACACTTTTAAGGCAAGAGAATTATTTCCTGAGAAGCATCCAGCAAGGTGCAATTTGTTTTTTTAAACTTGCTTCCATATCACGTATTTTGGCTTTCAGGCATTATATATTTCCTTCTAAGTTTTTCCACTTGTTATCTCCAATATTTCATGAAAATAGGATCATGCTGGTAATTGTGTAAGGTTGTATCCAGTGGCAGGCAATTTATATGGACATGTAAATGAGTGTTTACGATTATTTTACGCAATGATATATATACTGTATAGTGTATTACAGTTATCTGAAGATCTGGCTCATTATGTTTGGGTTTTTTTGTTATGAAACTTTTATTTTTGCAAGCAATTTACTGGTGCGGTTGGGTAATATATATATATATATATATATATATATATATATATATATAATATAATATATATAATAATTTTATGCTTTTCCACAAGCACAAACCTAGTGAAAAGAATTTTATTTATTTAATGAAAAAGATTAGGTAATGCAAAGCACAACCTCATAACAACATCCAATACCATATACTTAAAGACCAATAACACTCACGCATGCCATTACAGTGTATGCACGATCTGCACCCCAAAATTGTAGACTATGTGGTGATATCAGATGGTGTGAACATTGCCATGTATATTGTACATGTTGAAAACATAACAGTGCTTCAGAAAGGATTCACACCTTCGAACTTTTGTCACATTTTTGTTCTGTTGCAGCCTGAAATTTAAAATGGATTAAATTTAAATTTTTTTGTCACCGGATCTACCCAAAATACTCCATAATGACACAGTGAAAACAATGTTTTTTAGAAATTTATTTACAAATTTATTACAAATGAAAAGCTACAAATGTCTTGCGTCAAAAAGTTATTCACAACCCCCTGAGTTATATCTTTGTGGCAGCGCCTTTGCAGCGCTTAACAGCTTCGAGTCTTCTTGGGTATGTCTGTATCAGCTTTGGCACATCTGAATTTGGAGACTTTCTCCCATTCTTTCGTTGCAAGATTTGCTCAAAACTATACATAAGTTGGATGGGGAGTGGGTCGATGACAGAAATCTTCTAAGTCTTTCCACCACAGATTCTCAATGGGATCAAGTCGGCTTTGGTGGGGAAAGGATTTCACATTCTTGTTCTGAAGCCATTCCAGTGTTGCTTTAGCTGTATGCTTGGGTCATTGTCCTGGTGGCACGTAAAATATTTGCCAATTCTAAGGTCTTTTGCACTCTGAAGCAGGTTTCCTCAAGATTTGCCTGTATTTGGCTTCATTATCGTTTGCCCTCTTAATCTACAAGTGTCCAGTCCCTGCCAATGGCAAAGCATCCCAATAGCATAATGTGCTGCCACCATGCTTGCATGGGCAGGGATATGTTAGATGGGTGAATGAAACTGTGCTCAGTTTAACGCCAGACGTAGCGCTTTGCGTTAGGGCCAAAGAGTCAATTTATCTCCTCAGACCACAGAATCTTTTGGCTCAATTGTCTCAAGAGTCTTTCACGTGCGCATTTTGCAAAACTCCGCTGTGCTGTCATGTGCCTTTTCTCAGGAGTGACTTATGTCTGGGCCACTCTCCTTAAAGCGCTTAGATTTGTGAAGTGCTGCAGAGACTGTTAATCTCTCGCAGCAGGTTTTCCACTCAGCCAAGGACTCTAGTTTTCTGTTGAGTGTGGTCCTTAGGATTATTGGTCCCACCTCCTGACCGAGCGTGCTTCTTATCTTGCTCATTTTGGTCAGGGCGCGCAGCTCTAGGAAGAGCCTGGGAAGTTCCATTTCTTCTCTACTTTCTAACTAGATTGGTATTCATGGAATACTTACCCCCTCGCAGTCCTTGAGAAGGAATTGGTGTGAGCCAACTGACTGTTTTGGCAAATTTGTAAATAGAAAAAATTAATCAAATCAAATGGAAGAACCAAACAAAATAGTACTGTCATTGGCGTTCCATCAGAGGAAACCCAAACAAGAAAAAGCAAAGAACTGGATAGAGTCGGGTTTCAAAACTGCAACTCCTCCATCTCAACCCCATCCGGTGCAGCCAAGTGAGCCTATTCAAAACAAAATCAAAAGAATGCAGATTCAATAAATATTAAACAATTCTGGTTGCCGACCATGTGTATTATCAGGTTGCAATTTAAAACATATATTCCACTATCATTACTAACATGCATAACTGTGAGTTCATGTTGATTGTATGCAGGCGAGTTCCAGAGAGAGCTTTTAAAATATGTTCCTTCAAAACAATAGCCTGCAAACCATATAAGCCTTTTCAATTTATTCATGGAACATCCTGGTATCTCAAGGCTTGGGGAACATGTTTGTGAAGTTTTCCCGCAGATCTGTCCCACCGTTTGGAGATAGATTTTAAAAATATTATTAGGGTAAATCAATATGGTTGCAAACCATGTGACTAATGACAGTTCATAATAAAATCACACTTATTCGCCTAGGGGAGTACGTTGAAAGTGCCAAGTTTCATTTTGTTTTCAATTGAGCGGTTTTCCATTTCTTCCTTTTCTGGAAATGGACAGAGGTCCATTTCTCCTTTTTTTCCAAACACATGG
>CM068962.1:81267965-81270465 GCA_035128595.1 Eptatretus atami | reverse complement strand
GTCTGTCTTACGCCCTTGTAACTCTCTACACCGTTTGAAAATAGGAGACTTGAAACTTTGGGACATAGTGATATATGTATGGGGAAGAGCACCACTTTCGGATTTTTGTATGACTTAGGGGCCGGGCCAGTGGGGTTGGGGTCATGGGGTCGTAAAAAAAATTGTCTTATAGCTTTTTTAATCAAAAAAAATTTTCACCTAGCGTCTAATGGGACAAAGCAGTGCAGCCGTGGGAATATGCGATGGTGTGCATGCGACAACGTAGTTTCTAGTTGAAACACTGCCACGATAGGTAAATTGGAGTTAGTGGAAGCTTTTGAAGAAGGCCGGGCTACAATAACACTTATCTCTTTCCATCAAAATTGACAAATCAACAATCTGGATTTTTTTTTAATATGTTGTACTTTTTATGGACAGTTATGCACAGGCTTCTGAGGATAATGAAATTGCGAGAAAAAAAATGCGAGAATAAAAAAGTTCAAGTAGGTGTGGCTCCAGCAAAGGGTGTGGGGACGCCCCTCATACAAAAGACACTAGACCATGATATCTAGCTTGTGTCCAAGTTTATTTCAGATGCGGCATCAAACGTCAATGGAGGTTATGCTCTGGAGAGAGTCAAAGACAGACGACAGACAGTAGACAAAAAGCAAGAAACAGTGGTCACTGCTGGCGCCCCGCGACCAACTGTGGCGCCGCAACCGAATACCCGTATGGTCCCTTCAACCATTTGTCATGCTACGAGGATAGGTTTTACTAAGAAACATTTATCAAATTCCCTCTGCAATAGGTTAAAAACTAGAACGACAACTTTGGTAGGGAACATACTCAGCCAGGCTGACACGTTTTGTATCCGCACTGATGGCGGTTAAATTTAGAATCTATTTTTTTTAATACTGGTTCGTTATTTTTATTTTGGTCAGGGATGAAAGAATCACTTTTAAAAATTCCAGACTCTTCCGAATGCTGCATCGGGCACGTTAAGCCAAAATGCTAATCGGCTTGTTCTCTGCAACCTGTCGAACTCATTCATGCACGTTGTTCATACGCATCCACACCTTTTTGAGATTCATGCAATGTTATTGTTTTTTTGGCCCATCGTTCAATGGTGGAAAATACTTTAAAAGAATTCTTTGTATGCTGGATGCGGATCTTCACCAAAATCGAAAATCGAATAATTTTGTCTTGGTCATGCACCAACAGGCTTTGTCTATTGTCCTCTTACATAAAGACAGACAGACAAGCCGGGGTGAATACTACTCTGTCGGTGGCAGGAGGTATACCTATACGATTGAACACAGTTTGGAGGGAGGGGAGCTACATGTGAGAAATATTTGTTCTCACTCCCCCTCACTGGTGGTTGGCTTAATGGTTAGGGTGGTGGGCTTTGGTCAGGGTCCCGAGTTTCAAATCCGCTCAGATGTTGATTAATAACCCAGGTGGGGTTAACTCGCTGTCATCTTCCGAGGTCGGCTAAAATGAGTTGCCAGCCATGCTGGTATCCTGTTGTCGGAGTGGCGACCCGTCAGTGATTGTGGCCCTAATAACCAAGGAGAACTCTCAAGCAGCACCAAATTACGCTCTGCAATAGAGTATGGTCGCTCAATCTCTCTCCCCTCAACCCTGTTAGTCCTTCTTGCTGACCTTACATACATATTGTCTGCTCACCTTTCCTCCATTCATTATATTCTATGCCTTTAAAAATAATAATTTAACTGCAATTTACGGCGACGCCCCCCCCATCGAACAGATTGGTTTGAACGAGTATTGCTGCAACCGGGAGCTGTGGAAGAAAACAAACTGATGCCTAATTAAGTTTTGTAACAGTCGTATAAATGTCCAGAACGTGGCCACTCATCCACAGTCAAAACGCTAACTTGAGCATAGAGTGTGAGCAATCCGTTGTTGATGCCAATGTAGACTTCCGGCACCATCCGTCCACACTACCGGTCACATGAACTGTGAGGAGGAAGGGGGGGGAAAAGAAGGAGGAGGAGGAGAGGAGGTGGTTGCACGCAATGTTGAACAACATGCTCAACGTGTAGAATTAAGAAGATTCACTCAATGTATCAATCATACAAACAGTTGAAGAGAAATAAAATGAAAAAAAAACAAACAAACTTTCCCATTTTTTTAATGAACGACTTACAAAGGCAAACCCAGGAAGAGTTATTTACAGGGACTGTCATCGGTAATCTTCATTTCTTGAGATGGAAGAAAAATAGTCAACAGGTAAATCAACAGAAAAGGGAAGGAATATGGCTAGGTCTCTGCAAAGTAATGCAATACAGGTATTGGGATTACATTAGGACTAGAGTCTTGGCATAAAGTGTTGTCAAATCACTGGATTGCAAGTGGTTATAACTTTTTTTTGGATGTTTGACCTCACTGTGACCTTGACCTTTGACCGATTTTGACCAAAATGTAACCAGCGCTAGCTAACACGCTCCTGAATCACGTGGTGTAACTTGACATTGGTAGCTTCTTCCGTTCTCGAGTTATC
>CM068962.1:81250273-81267084 GCA_035128595.1 Eptatretus atami | reverse complement strand
GACCTCACTGTGACCTTGACCTTTGACCGATTTTGACCAAAATCTAATCAGCGATAGCCATCACCCTCCTAAATCACGTGATGTAATTTGACATTGGTAGCTTCTTCCGTTCTCGAGTTATCCTGCCTACAAACAAACACACACACACACACACACACACACAAAACAGAGGACGGAAGTCATCATAAAGATTTCGTAAGTAATAAATAAATGTCGGTTTGTGCACGGTATACATGCGCACACGTGCGAAACTGCAAACTCCAACTTGCGACACTGGATTTCCCCGCATGGAAGTCAGGATCTCCCAGGAATCCTTTTTTCTTCTTGCCCCATAGATTAGCCATCCCACAAAGATTGGTATTCCTGCCAGCGAAGCGACAGGTCATATATGCGAGTTAATAATGTATAAACTGGAGTTAGGTTCTTTTGAACATTTATTGTCAGAAAAAATAAAAATTGAAATACTGTACTCTACATGTGTTGTACATTCCTAAATTAAATAACATTTTAAAATAAAGCAATTTTTTATGTATAAAATAAATATAAATGAAAATAACATCACACTCACCAGTGATGGGTGTGGTTTAGAGAGGTAAAGTTGAATGGATGGGCGAGTGGTGAAATTAATGGGACAGAGGGGCAGGATATCTGCCTCTTCTCCCGAAGGTGAAACCGTAGCGTCTAACAGCTTCTCTTCAATAACCTTAAAATATTTATCCAAAGAGTGTTGGACAGCTTTTATTATTTTGTCGTTAAAACTCATTGTAACAGTTAATGTCTCTATTGATTACCCCATTAACTGCGTGCTCTGTCCGGATAATCCTCGGTGAAAATTCTATTGCTTCTTCAATAAGTTGAAATAAATTTAATTTCTAAACTAATTTTTTGTTTTTTTCGGACTAACTACGACAACTTTATTGAATGTTTTTGACTCATCTTTATAAGTAATTTAATCACACTTCAAACGAGAAAGTTCATTCAACACCTTACCCCATGCAATCTTGAGAAAAAAGAACATAGGAAGGGTCTTATCAACTCTTGCTTTGCGTTTCTGAGCACAACCTATATTTACTATGAGCCACAATTTTGTCTGAATCTCGATATTCCCCAACGCGGAAAGCACGAGTGGCAAATTTGATTGGTCAAGATGGCATAATATTTCCTCCTTTGTCCATCTTGTCCACCCCATGCATCCTTTCCTGACTTCCATTCCTCCCCACACCCATTGTTTGTTCCAATTCTCCCTCTATTTTATCCTTCAACTCCGCTGTTGACGTTTCCCCCTCTCTCACTGTTTTTTACTTACGAAATCTAAAGATTTGAAAATTTTGGAATCTAAAGATTCGTAAGTATATTGATGACTTTCGTCCTCTGTTGTTTGTTTGTGTGTTTGTTTGTAGGCACGATAACTCGAGAACGGAAAGAAGCTACCAATGTCAAATTAAACCACCTGATTCAGGAGGGTGATCGCTATCGCTGATTAGATTTTGGTCAAAATCGGTCAAAGGTCAAGGTCACAGTGAGGTCAAACCATTCGATTTTTGATGGTTTGGTACAGAGTCATCGTAGAAACTTCTGGTTTGCTTCGCTACCTTCTCTAGAGACAGCTTTAATTAGACAAGGTCAGAGGTCAAGTTGACGATTTCGTAAGTACCAGTCTATGACTGCTTGTTTTTTTTTTGTCCTGTTGAGTCCTGATCCGTTCAGCGTTTTAGTACTAGATATTCCTCGAGCCTTGACTGCATACAAAAAATTACTGCTAAACTAAATGTTTTTGGAAGTGCCGACTGAGCTTATTGCCAAGTGGCTTATTCTACAGTCTTGATTTGGAAAACGCCGCAACGATTTTGTGACGATAAAGTTTTTATATTCACTGTCCTTACTCATATCATCGAATGCCTGATCATCATAGCTATTAATCACTGCATACATTGCAATGCTTATAAACGCCGAGAGACACCAGCATTTGTGGCTTTATTTCATTTCCACACATGCTATAAGCTCTAGAATCTCTTAATCCAAACAGAATTTCAAAAGTTACACTTCTATGTTGACTTCAGTAGTCGTTTTGATTCTCCGGGTATTTGGTGTTTATATAAGACATCGGGAATCGCTAGCATTCTGGGTCTCTCGCGATATGGATCGTTTGGATGCCGGGTGTCTCGCCATATGGACACCTCGCAGGATTAAAAACAAAACCTGTCAAATGGCGGAGGAGATCCTTGTGAGCCAACAGCCATCCATATCTAGTACCCAACTGTGTCTGCGGATATCCTCCTGCAGTTGGGTTACTTTTTTGTAAGGAGGTTGGTGGCAGGATTTGCATTCCGGCCACCATAAAAACCTTCATTCTGCAAAAGACGAGAAAAACGCAAAGAAATCTGAAAACCCACTCCGTGGGAGTACCTCCTGTGCAGCTGCCCTCTGCAGGGCAGTTCACTGGATGGCGGGATTGGGGTAAAGCCTTCGGGACCTCCACTCTTTGATGATAGGAGGAAAACCACGGGGCAGCCTTTCCGGGTCAGATTGTGGTAGTGTGTGTCAGGGTGGTGCTGAGGTGGCGTGCACCAAACGGAGGTCTCCTTTGGTTAACCTGAGGTGGTCCCTTCAGGAGGATGACTGGAATGTCCCATCCGTAAGAGAGGGTGGTCACCTGTCTCTGTTATCATCTGAGCTCAAGTGTTTGAACATCGGTATTGCACCACTCTCTGAGGTTCGGAGACCGGATAGTGGCGAGATCATGGCGGGTGGTTACACGTGCTATTGGTCCGGTTGCTCTGATGGTTACAATGTCCAAGGAGTTGCTGCAGCTGTGTCCAACAAGCTGGCTCCAATGATAATTGAGGTAATACCGGTCAACGAGCGTAGTATGAGACGAAGGATTCGTCACTCCTTGGGTGTCATTTCTCTGGTCTCTGTATACGCTCCAACTTAGGCGAGTGATCTCACCATGAAGGAGGCATTCTATGCCACGCTCGAGTCTGTGGTTGATCAGTGCCCCAAGCGAGATACTCTTCTAGTCTCAGGGGATTTCAATGCATTGACTACAACTGATATGGATGGTTATGACACATGTGTTGGTCCCCATGGGTCTGGAACTGTGAAGCAGAAGCTCACTAAGCTCCTTGACTTTTCAAGAAGTCATGACTTATGGCGTCTGGTTCATGGTTTCAGTGCCCACAGGCTCATCACTAGAGTTGGTATTCCAACGTTGGTGGTGTGGCAAAGGAGATTGACCATGTGCTCATTGATGGTTGCTGGGGGGTGACCCACAAATGCAGGGTCTAACGGAGTGCTCAGTTCCTCAATACCGACCACAGGTTTGTGGTAGCAACTCTGAAGTTGAAGGTTAAATCTGGGAGAATGGTACCATCCCAGCCTAGGCTGGATGTTGGCAAGCTCAAGGATGATCAGGGTAGCTGAGGAGTTTGCAAACAGGTTGAGTGGGGATTTTGAGCGTCTGGGTGCTTTGGGGAATCCTGAAGAGTTGTGGAGTGCCTTCAACACCACCATCCTTTATGTTGCCGGTGGATGTCTTGGAACTCACTGCAGGGCGAAGAAGAATCTTGTCCCTCAAGGGACACGGGATACCATTGACCAGTCACAGGGCCAGGCTTAATGACAGAGCTGAACTGTTCAGGGAGTTGAAGCGTAAAACTGTATGTGCACTGAGGGTGGACAAGGAGGTCTATGTGCTAGGAATCTGTGAGGGGGTGGAGCATCACCTGTGGTCAAGTGATTCTTGTCCTGCTTCCAGGGGAATTTGCGCATTGCATTCCTCCAAGTCCGTCCCTCGGTGTACTGCAGTTAGAGCAGAGGGTGGTGGGCTCTTGACAGAGGAGACCGAAGTGAAAGCCTTCTGGGCCAGTTACTTTGAGCTACTGTACCAGGCTGATCCACCACCTGTTGAGTTGGATGTCAGGGTTGTTAATATCCCTATTGCTGACCCTCCAATCAACTGTGATCCCCCTTCGTTTGTGGAAACACAGGCGAGCGGTGACCGGTTGAAATGGGGTAAAGCTCCTGGATCTGTGGCATCCATGCTGAACTTCTCAAGGCTATGGAAATGCTGTACTCGTGTCGTAGCATGCAGTTCTGTGCTCTGCCTGGAACACAGGCATCATCCCAACTGACTGGAAGAGAAGCCTTGTTGTCCCTCTCTGGAAAGGGAAGGGTGGTCCGCCAGGACTGCAACAACTACCAAGAGGTGACGCTGCTCTTAGTGCCGGGCAAGGTCTTTGCTCAGATAGTTATTGATCGGGTTTGCCACCATCTGCTTGACCACCAGCACCCAAAGCAGAGAGGCTCTACACCAAAGAGGTCAACGATTGACCGTATCCTTGCTCTTCGTGTCCTCACCAAACGCAGACAAGAGTTTCGGCAGGGGCTGCTTGCAGTCTATGTTTATCTCTGTAAAGCATTTGATTCAGTGAATCGGGATGCCCTCTTGAGTATTCTTGGTCTTCGTGGGGAGCCACCAAAACTGATCAATCTAATGTCTCTGCTGTACTCTGCTACTGAGAATGCTGTGAGTTGTGATGATACCAACTCCGACTTATTTCCAGTTGTTACTGGAGTTCGTCAGGGGTGTGTACTGGCCCCCACACTTTTCAGCACTAGTAAGGAACAAAATATATACAATAACAAGAAGATAATCGGAGAGATCAAGCTGCGGTGCATCCTTTGGGAATGCCAAGATCTCTGACCTTGATTTCGCAGATTATGCAGTCATCCTTGTGGAAACACTGGATGTCCTTTTGGGCTTTTAGGTGCTGAATGAGGAGTCGGAGCTCTCACGCTCTCACCCCCTCTCCTCTCTTACCCCCTCTCCCTTTCACCCCTTCTCCATCTCTCACCCCCTCTCCCTCTCTCACCACCTCTCCCTCTCTCACCACCTCTCTCTCTCTCACCCCCTCTCCCACCCCCTCTCCATCACTCACCCCCTCTCCCTCTTCCACCCCTCTCCATCACTGACCCCTCTCCCTCTTCCACTCCTCTCTCACCCCACCCTTTCTCACCCCCACTCCCTCTCTGTTAAAGAGACTGTTAAAGTCCCAGCCACACCTTGACGTTTTAGCCAGCAATGGCAATGTATCAAAATGTATGTAAAACGCTGGCTTACGCTGAACTTTTGATTTTTTTTTTTTTAGATTCGGACATATTCATAACGAGTTGGTCGTATGCATAACATATTAGTAACGACACAGAACGTTTCGTTGTCTTATAGATAACTTATACCAACGAATGCTTAGCCTGTTGTCGGCGTTCACAACCTATGCCCAACGATAGTCTAACTTATGCATAGCGCGCTGCACGTATCGCCGACGATCACGTGGCGTAGCCTATTAAAAGGCTGCCGCACAATGATTCAAATAATAACCGCCGGAGAAATGGAAGTGTCAACATCGCAGTCACACCTTGGCGATATTGCCAGCGTATGCCGACCTCTGAAAAATGCGTCTAAAACGCTGGCGCACGTCGAATACGGTATGGGTAAGTTTGGTATACGTGAATAGAACGCTAAAGTACGCTATCATACCTCGTAGTAAGTGGAGTATGTCTTTAAATTTTAAACGTGTTAAACCTTTTACGACGTACTTGCCGTATGCCTCACACGTTCCGCATGCGATGGGAATAAGTTGTATGCACAATATGCGATCGTTGGCACAAGTCGACAAAAGTTACTTGTAAGTTACTCATAAGTCGAAACACGTCGAGGTAATGGTTAGCGTCAGTGTTCCAGACTCCCTGTTTTTTTTTTTTCTTCGGAATGACGGTGATGATGACACTTCGATTTCTAGTGCGGTTATAATATAATATAATTAATAGGCTGCCGCTCAATGATTTAAATCATAACCGCACTAAAAATCGAAGTGTCAACATCACCGTCATACCGAAGAAAAAAAAACCCCCAAAAAACCAGGGAGTCTGGAACACTGACGCTAACCATTACCTTGACGTGTTTCGACTTATGAGTAACTTACAAGAAACGTGTGTGGACGTGTGTCAACGATCGCGTAACGTGCCTACAACACGTTACTCTAGGTTAGAAATAAGTTTCGGATACGCTAAACATTACCTCGACGTGTTTCGACTTATGTTAACTTACAAGTAACGTGTGTCGATGTGTGTCAACGATCGCATAACGTGCCACAACTTATGGCAGCGTAGCGGAACTTGTGAGTCATACGCTGGCATAAGTCGTAAAATTTCAAGCATGCTAAAATTTGAGGACAACCGCAAAGTACAACGATGAAAGCCAGCATACTACGACGTAGCAGTTTTTCAGCGTGCTCATCTCAATGTTTCCAAAACTTACCCATCACGTATTCGACGTGTGCCAGCGTTTTAGACAAATTTTTCAAAAATCGGCATAAGCTGGCTAAAACGTCAAGGTGTGACTGGGCCTTAAGGACTGACAGTTTAGTTTTAGTTTTTTTGAATATTCCTCCATACTGTACATGCACGAATTAGATTCAGAGTAAGCTGACCGGAGGTATGCAAAGGTCGCTGCATGCATGTAAGCATGCAGGCGGGCCTTTGCTCTGCAGAGAGCATGGGTTTTAAATAAAAATGTACATGGTGTGAAAGTTGCGACCTTGCTGGTGAGCCAGAGGAATAATTACAGGCATAACAATCTCATCACTATATCTGACACCAGTGAAAGTATCTGTCTGAATGATGTGATAAGTTCAGTTATGTGGCCAGCTTGAATGCCAGGCTGTCCCCATCAAACCGATCATACTGTCCAATTGCACAACTAGCAAACCGCACCCCAGCTCATCTGTAGAATATAGCATGTCATCGTTGTCTCAACAGAGTCTTGGTGTGTCGGTGAAAAACAACATGGTACCAATGCTTCTCCCTGGAGTTATGATGCCAAAGCGCATGCTGCTGTCAATGGTGTTGTGATAGAAGGATGTGGAGTCAGTGGTCTTCTGTCACTGTCAAGTGCTGGCACCTTATATGCACTGCCAAGAAGCCTGTTCCAAATTGTCAGTGTGAAAATTTGATGGTTGATTGTAATTTGAAGGTCATTATAGAAAGCTTGTGCTGTTTAAAAGCGGTTCCTTTGAGCAAGTGGGACAAGAAAATGATCCTCACGAGTAATTGTAGACCTTAAGCAACCTAACCAGTTCTCTTCATGAAGTAGTCTTACAGTACCTTGTCAGTTCCAGTCTTACATTACCTTGTCAAAAAACATTTGAAGAAAAGCATTAGTCCCCTACTGGTTTCAACAGAGGGGACTATAGGTTTGCTCTCCGTCCGTTTGTCAGTCTGTCCATCCCACCTGTGGTTTTTCTGTCTTTTCCCCATACCCTTTAATATATTCAACTGAAACTTGGTACATGGCTTTATTATGATAAGTTACAGAACAAGTTCGAGTTTCAGGGCGCTTCGTCAATTTTTCACAGAGTTATGCCCTTTTTAGTCTTGGAAAATATTACGTATTATACGAGTCGGTGTCCAGCTGGCCTGACTCCACCCTGATAAAATCATGCACCGCCATTACATGAAGCAGGCCTTTGGCCTGGGTGTTAATCCATGGCCCAGTGCAATTGGAATGCTCCCAGGTATATAACCATGATGGATTATATATGCACATCAGCCAAACACATATTTTTGCTTCATGTATTTACATCGGGTTATTTAAAATATCACATCGGTAGGGGACATCTATTGTAAAGCAATTATCGCTCTTGTTTCCATTGTCTTCCTGGACATTGTCAGCCATTGATCTAGAAATGACAACACAATGAACAATGCACCAAGAAGCAACGAGAGTCCAACTCATCCACCCTTGAGCAGTGCCGGTGGCATGAGCCGACACATTTGTTGTTCAATGATGCGTCGAGTCATTCCTCAACTAACGTCGACCACATGGGTGGATAATTTATACAGGTTATTGACAGGTCATGTGCAGACACATGTACACAGATTATGTGAGAGATATGATATCCACATGGATTTCTCAGATCATGCCATTCAGGTGACGATAATGATTGTAACATTACAGGTTGTCCAATTTTCTGCTTGGGTTTCTTTCCTCAGTAGTAATGGTTTGCATACACGTGACAAAGAAATTTCTGAACTGTGAATTCCATTGTTCATTTTACAGTTTAAAAGTTGTTGCTTTTAAAATCTATTTGTGAGGAGCAATATTATCATCAAACATTCAAACCAGCTTGCTTCAGGCCACAACACATGTTGAGAAGTATTTGGCACACTCATGACGTTTGCCAAGTGCACATTGGCAAAATAATCAAGGCAGGAATTTCTGGAATTGCTTCATGGCCCTGACGATGCTTCAACTACTCTTCGTTGAAAGACACCATCGGATATTTAACGTCCACCAGGCAATTACAGCAGATGAATCCCCCGCGTAATGTCCACTCTAGGGATGACACACAATGTGACGCAACGCCCGGGCTGCGAAGCACCAATCTAACAGTTTATGGTCGGGTTGGGAATCAAACCCAGACTGGACAACTCAAAAATAAGCATGCTACCTTTGCACCATCCTGTCACAAGGAAATATAAAGCATTTATAATAATAGTCATTGTTATTAATTTTATTATTATGGACCGTATGCAGAGCATCGTTTCTGCCAAAGCATATTCCTTGGCTGAGGGTAACAATGACGGATGGGTCGCCACTCCGATGCAGAATACTCAAATGTCCAGGGTGCCGGAGATAGCTCACCCACTCTTCATGAAGGACACCATAGGATAGTTAACGTCCACCAAACAATGCTGGCAGATGGGACACCCAGTTTAAAATCCATCCAATGGACGGCGCACAACTTGACGGAGCCTCGCCCTGCCTGAAAAACACCAGTGTCTCAGTTTGTTTATACCTGGGCCGAGATTCGAACTCGAGCTAGACAGCTCAAAGGTGAGCGGACATGCTGTACCTCGAAGCTATCATGCCAGCACTATGTATATAATTAATAAGAGAAAAAATATTTCCTTGCTAATTACATACTCTTACATATTGTAAAATAAATAAATCAATTCAAAACACATTGGCATTTCTTGGACTACTCGGAGTATCTCATTCCCGAAACTTTTTGAACTCTACAAGTTATCACTGCCTGATATTTATCGACAACAATTCTGAAAAACATACATATCTTTATTTCAACTTTACTTCGGGCAAAAACAACTATCAGATTGGATAAACAGGAACGTTTATTTAAACCAATTTGTGATGTTTAAATGTTTACTTGATGCAATCTATTTAGTCCGTGCCCAACGGAATTAAAAATCTCGTCCGGTTTCCGTGCAGCAATCAATGTATTAAGCTCAATCATTCAAGTCGCACGTCGTAGCAGCACCTCCAAGTGGTAAATTGATAAAATGACACCTACCAACAAGATGAAAGACACATTTGCACACACACACGTAGCAGAATCCAGTGATTTCATGCTTCAGCCAAACTGAACAAAATATGATGTAACCGATGCCTTTGTGATGTTTAATTTTTCTTTGCTCTATTAATATATGACCATACAAATTGGTGTTGAATTGCGCATGAATTCCAACGTACCATAAGTTTCCATGATTTCTGTTTTACGGCATTCTTTCCGAAGGTAAAAATCGAGAAAGGAATAAACCCAGGAAAAGGAAGAACAAGAGGAAGAAACCGAGGAGGAAAAAGCAACCCAGGAGACAGACTCGCCGACGTACTGAATGAACACTGCGGGATCGTAAAGCAAAACCTGGATCGCCCCAATCGTGTGCAATGACAGACTTGGGAACAGAGCCTGGTTATCTGCAAAATTTGATTTGGCAGTCAAATAACAAAACGCATGGAGACATCGAGCACAGAGTATGGTACTGTTACAAACACAGCAGGTGTGCTACGATTTCTGGTGACATCCTTCTGGCTTTTTCACTTTTGACATTCCATAAAATGGCCAAGGAAATGAAACTTGGTTCAAATGTCTCGTCACTTTTAAGTTCACTTAATCAGAGCACTCGTGCTGCTGCCAAAGTATCAATGCACTACCCGAAATATAAAGGCGGTTAGCAAAAGAATGTCGCTTTTTGTAAAATGGGTTCCACTGTTGGCACGTAGATGCTCAATTTTAGAAGGGTAACCTTTGTTGAAAATGCAGTACAGTATACGCATTACGTACTAGAAGAGGAATTTAGCATTTTTCGCAGGCACATAAAGACCTACTCCTTTGGAAAGGTGCCATGGTACACCGATGCTCGCAGTTGGGATGGCCAGCTTAATGGCTTTTCCGAGGAATGGTGCCCTCATTGATGCTGCTGTGGCCCACCTGCAAAGCACCTGCAGGGTACACGGTCCTTAGTCGGGTCTGGACTCAAACACTGAGTGGACGGCTCAAAGGCGACTCTGCTACCTCCGATAGCCATCCTGTCAGCCTGAAGGGGCACGTAAGACTGTGTGAACATGAAGTGAACAGTGTTGATTGATAAAACCTTGCACCGTACATTTTAAATGAAATTCAGAGTTACCATTTACATGATGAAACATCATAACCGTATCCTACAGTATTTTTGCTTTGATGTCAACCCTCCCCCATTCCTTTGGGTTAACAGTATAATCATGAAGTCATCTGTGATGTTGACAAAACCAGCTGCTTATTAAAATGATATGTATTTTCAAACTATAATCGTACATTCACTTCAAGTACATGGTAAAAGCACATACCGTACTTATATCTGAGTTGCTGAACTTCGTGTGTGTGTGTGTGTGTGTGTGTGTGTGTGTGTGTGTACAGTATGTATATGTACACACACACACATATATATATGAAGACCACAAGGGAAAACCAGAGATGTCACTTTTTATAAATTTCAGGGTTATTGCACCTGCCAATAGTTGGCAACATAAAGTTTCCTCTCACAATATTACTTTAACAAATAACCAGGGGTGTCACATAATTATATGGTATAAAGTTTAGCCGTGCAATGAAAAAACAAGTGTTGTCAAAGCTGAACAGTAGAAACCCACAGTTGTCAGTAACTTTACTCCTGGTTATCTCCCTTTCATTCATGTTAACTGTTCCACCATAATATTCAGAGTTGAGAAACTAAAAAATGAAAGGTTGTAAAACTTTCACAGCATAAACTCTGAGCACTACAATAGCCTATTTGGTTATATCATGGGCTCCGTAGTTGGTGCTAATCGTGGTTCAAGCCTGGTCAAACCTTTATTGTGACTTTTATGGGACCCACGCCTGGCTTAATGGTTAGCGCGTCTGAGTACCCTCTCATTCGATGTACCCACCGCCCAATCAACCTGCTTAGGTATATGAGGGAGTCACATGAGGTGACTACGGCTATCGCGGGGGTGGTTTATCCTTGGTTTCCTCCCGGTTTTCCATCATATTAAGTAGTACGGAGTAAGAAATGGAGAATCCGTCGTCATAAAGCGAAATACCCTTGAGTATGGCGTTGAACACCAATCAAACAAAAAAACAATATCCGTTTAATGTTGAAAAAAATAATCTGTGATACCAAAGTCATGTAATGTATGCTAATAACCAACAAGCATGAATTTTGCTACATCCTGGTTAAAATTGCATGGCAATTATTAAACAAGGGAATAACCAGTGATGTCAGTTTGCAACATTGATTCGTTCTTTGCTCTTAAATTAAATAACACAGAAGCTTGGCAAATGCTACATGCTTAATTTGATCGGCCAATGATCACTCTTCCTTTTACTGAAAAAAATCTATATGACAGTTATTAAACAGTCCACAAGTCTTGAAACTTGTTTTTCAGTTTCTTCAAAATTAACTTATCCTGACATCTCTGGTTTTCCCCTTGTGGTCTTCATGTATATATATATATTATAATATATATATATATATATATAATATATATTATATATATATATATATATAATATCGTCCTACCAATGTGAGACATAATCCGCAGCGATGCTCACCATAACAGTCAGGAGGTTCGTCTGATGCACACACACACACACACACACACACACACACACACACACACACACACACACACACGCTGTATCACACATATTATAGAATTGTGTAAATAGTTATTGTGCATATGAATACAACGTGTTGTTTATGAAAAAGAAAAATGGAACAACCTTTCTATAAAAAAAAATTTCCATTGTCAAACACTTCACTGTGAAAACATGTTTCATTTCAATAGCCTGGACACTCTTTTGTCCTTCCTTATACAAAGCTGAAAGCAATATTGGATGAAACCCTCACCAAATTTTCCCCAATCCAAATCCTCGATCTTTTCTACCCCCGTTAATCCACCCCAAACCCACCTTCTTCAAATTCCTGCCTTTCCTTCCTGAAAGTCCCTGTAATGTCCATCTTGTATTCCCATGTTCCCGCCACAGTACTAATTCTCTGTTCCCCACTGTTTTGTCCTTCTCTCTTCCGCCCTCTTGTCTCATGCCCCCCCCCCCCTTGCTGTGCTTTGTGTGTTAGCTCTCATACGAGCCTCGACAGGTCTACAAAAAAAATGCCATCAGACTCGGTGGTGGAAGGTTAGAGTGTCTAACTGTTGATCCGGGAGGCATCATCGGTTCGAACATGGCCGAGTCACACAAAATATTTTAAAATGGTACATGCTGCTTCCTTTCTTGACAATCAGAATTTAAAAAGAAGAGCACGAACAAACAGCTCCAAGTTGGCAACCATTGCACAGCCTTTGATGGGCTTCATGGCCTCCTCCTGCATTTTTTGTTCCTTGGAAGGGAACTCGTACTAAACTGCTGCGAAAGTTTCCAGATGAAAAAAACTAATGTAGACGTGAGTGTTCCTGTCTTGTCCGTTCACTTACTGGTCTGCACAACTAAGGACTGATCATATTTCCTAGAATGCTTGTGGGAATGTCCTTCCTAAATTTGTTCGATCCCACTCTAGGGCTTGAAACGTTGG
The DNA here is from genome assembly GCA_035128595.1 of Eptatretus atami. Classification (NCBI taxonomy): domain Eukaryota; kingdom Metazoa; phylum Chordata; class Myxini; order Myxiniformes; family Myxinidae; genus Eptatretus; species Eptatretus atami. Next base: position 81,254,178 of record CM068962.1, on the reverse strand, counting down.
CAGAACACAACTTCAGGCTCAGGTCATCTTCCACCCCTACCAGTAATCATTTATATGCTCACGTACCCTCTCTTACCTCTTCCCATGTTTCCTTCCTTTTTAACTCCTCCTCTTGATCATGTATCCCCTTGCTTGTTCAGTATAACTTAGTTGACTGCCCCACTGTCAGTGCATTGCCTTTATACCATCAGTCACCTTGCTCTTCCATGAGCCTAGATCTGCCGTATAACACATTCGACCCACATGGAGAGATGACCATCACACTGGGCAGATTAGTGCAAGTAGGGCAGTTTTATACAGAGCATCACAGAGCAGAAATATGGCAGGAAGGACATTCGTTGTTTACATTATTATGGTTTGCTTCCAATGAACTGAAATTAATTAAAAGTGAGGGATTACTTGTAGTCCTTTAATCAGCACATATTTATACATGGTTTATATCAATCACTCACTATGAAGTAGGTTTTTTCATTATGAGGAGATTGACATGTAATCGATGTGCTGCACAAAGATACAAGATCAAGGCTAATGGAAGACGAAAATGATTGAGGATAAAAAGGTAATTGATTGACAGTGGCGCAACAATTGAACACAACAATTGAAGGAATGAACGAACAAGGAAAGAGGACAGAGAAATAGAGGAGGGGAGGAAGCACAGTTACGTACAAGGCAGAGGGAATGGTTAGGTAGGGATAATGGGGGTTGAAAACATTGGGGAAAGGAATGATCATGGGTAGGGATAGGTGATGACATGAGATGGTGCACTGATTGCTTGAAACCCTGGAGAAAAGTGTGGCAAAGAACAGCCTCTGGAAAGTGGTTCTTTCAACGGGAGAAGTGAGCAATTAAAGAGTTGATGTGTGCAGTCCGCATGGATTTTGGAAGTATGACAAAGAGAGCGCTACTGGGAGAACGTATGAGTCCGGGATTTGCTGGGAAGAGTTGGAGAGCTGCGAGAGCAAAGGAAGGCAGACCGGAGGAATGGGAGTAAAAAAAAGAAACATAAGAGAGGACACCCACCTGCCTCTGATGCAATAGCAGCAGATGTTGTGCTTTGGCCTCATCAAAGGAGATTCCAACAATGTTGAGAGCTTCAAATAATAAATTCCAGAGAATCCAGAATGGACAGATGTGATGCTGGGGCACCAGCCCAAAAGGGTGAACGGTGCTCCATTGAGTTATGTACAAAGGCCTGGAAGACAGTGAGTAGCTCTGATTGTCATGGAAAAAAAACAACTTGGCTTGATGGAGGATTCCCAATCTGCAGCTAGCTTTGGAGACCTGCTTTGCGATATGGTTGATCTATTTCACCGATTTTTTTTTTAAGCTAAATACATTAATAATGCTGAACATTCAATACCTCCTTTAAAGTTCACATGATTAATCACTTCATTTTGCTGGGTTCCCATTGAGAAAGTTTCTGAGATAAGCATTGTTGAAAAACTTCGTGTCATGCATGTGAACATCATGCCATGTTCATTCCTCAGTTTACAGGTAAACATGGACTAAGCATCTGGCACATTGTACAGTATAGCTAAAGTGCTGGGCAATAAGTAGTTATGCATGGTTATTAATCCCCAACCATTTGTTCCATTTCTAATATGGTGTTGGTCTGCTTTTGGAACAAGTTCGGCATGTTCAGCTTGGAGAGTTTACTCACAGTTTGTTCCATTATTTAGTAGATGTAAGTCTTAAAAGCACATCATTCCACGAGAAAGCTTCCTCTCACCCAATTTGCCAATAATATTGGCCTTCCTGTCCGGCTTTCTTTCATGAGTGTGGCATGATCTCGTCCCCCCCCCCCCCCAATTTCCTAAAAAGACGTCACCCATGATAAAATTGAAAAGGCCCAGAGTGATGGAAATGTCATGAACTTCCATCAGTAACAACAATAATAATAATAAAAAGCAGTGCAGGTCATTCAGCTCTTCCCCTTCCCTTCATGTGCAGCCTTTTTGGCTGCTGGTTGCATCATTGGTTAGGGGCATGGCTCTGCTGCTGATGCAGTGCCCCAATTACCAGTACACTGGTGCTCATTTCACCGACCTCCAAAGGATGACGGGTTGAGTCAACCACCTGGTGTTAATTCAGCGGAAAACGGGGCTCAAACTCAGGACCCCAGGATCCCAAGCCACCACCCTTAACCATTAAGCCAACACCAGGCTTTTCAGCTCTTAACTTTGTGGCATTTCGATTCCAAATGAGTGTGTTGATCAATACCTGTTAACACCTTAATTAAGGACAATGCTTTGCAAAAAAATTACATGTTGGGAGGGTTCTCTTCAAGTTTGGGTGCATGCTGTCCCAAAACCTAATCATGTAATCAAGTTTAAAATGGTGGTCGTTCAAGGACACATCTCAGGTAGCCAACAGCGGCAGGCTGAGTTTGGCTATAAACCCTGCCAGAAGTACAGACAGTGAACCATGTTTGGTCCAGCCTCACTGGCTACCTGGAAACCGCAAAACTACCCACTTTTTTGTTCTTCCTTTCCAACCTCAATTGTCCCACAATGTACAGTGCCTATAGAAAGTCTACACCCCCTTTCAAATTTTTCACCTTTTGTTGCCTTATATCCTGGAATTAAATTCCATTAAATCAGACTTTTTACACCTTTATTTACACATTGTAACCAACAACTTCCAAGGGAAAAACAAATTCTACAAATTTCAGAAAATTAATTAAAAATATAAAACTAGAATACCTTGGTTGGATAAGTGTCCACTCCACTGAGTTAATACTTGGTGGAAGCACCTTTGAAAGAGATTACAGCTGTGAGTCTGTTTGGATAGGTCGCTACCAACTCTGCACACCTTCAATTGGGCAATATTTGCCCATTCTTCTGCACAAAACTGTTCAAGTTGAGTCAAGTTGCGCGGGAAGCGTTGATGGACAGCAATCTTCAAGTCATGCCACATATTTTGGATTGGATTTAGGTCGGGGCTCTGACTGGGCCACTCAAGGACATTTATCTTCTTGTTCCTTAACCACTCCAGTGTAGCTTTGGCTGTGTGCTTCAGGTCGTCATCATATGAAAGGTGAACTTCCATCCCAATTTCAGCTTTCTTGTAGAGGGCAGCAGATTTTCCTTGAGGATTTTTCTGTATTTTGCTCCATCCATTTTCTTTTCCATCCTGACAAGTGCACCAGTCCCTGCTGATGAAAAACATCCCTATAACATAATGCTGCCACCACCATGCTTCACAGTAGGGATGCTGTTCTTTGGTTGATGTGCTGTGTTGAGCTTGCACCAAATGTAACATTTTGCATTTAGGCCAAAATGTTCCATCTTGGTTTTGTCAGACCACAAAATGCTTTGCCTCATGGCATCAGAATCTCCGGAGTGTTTTTTTGCATACCTCAAACAGGACTCAATGTGGGGTTTTTTGAGTAATGGCTTCCGTCTTTCCACCCTACTGCAAAAGCCAGAATTGTAAAGTGCTTGGGATATTGTTGTCACATGCATGCAGTGACTAGTCTTTGCCATAAAGGCATGGAGCCCTTTCAAAATTGCCTTTGGCCTCTTGGTAGCCTCTCTGATCAGCCTCCTCCATGCTTGGTCATCCATTTTGGAGAGATGGCCTGATCTATGCAGGGTCTTGGTGGTACCATACACCTTCCACTTCTTAATGTTTGTCTTGACTGTGCTCCAAGGGATATTCAAAGCTTTCAAAATATTTTTATACCCATCTCCTCATCTGTGCCTTGCTACAACTTCATCCCGGAGGTCTTTTGAAAGCTCCTTGGGGCTCATTGTTGAGTCTTTGCTGTGAAATGCACTCCCCATCATAGTGAACCTACAGGAACAGCTGATTTTATTCTGAAATAATCAGAATCACGAAAATTTAACACAAGTGGAGGCAAATCAACTTGGTGTGTGATTTTGAAAGTGATTGGTTACACCTGA
>CM068962.1:81228838-81246083 GCA_035128595.1 Eptatretus atami | reverse complement strand
TCTGCCAACCCTATTCTACACCACTGGCACCCTTAAACATCTGCACCTTCCATGTTGAATAAAAGTCACCGAGCTCCTGCTCTATCTGCATCTGCCACCTCCACTGCAATTTCAAACAGCCATGCCTCGACCACCACTCTGCCTACCAACCATGCATCCAACAAAACACCACCTACCAGCTGTGTATACAACAAAACTCCACCTACCAGCTGTGTATACAACAAAACTCCACCTACCAGCTGGTATACAACAAAAACTCCACCTACCAGCTGTGTATCACAACAAAACTCCACCTTACAGCTGTGTATTCAACAATAACTCACCTACCAGCTGTGTTACAACAAAACCACTACCAGCTGTGTATACAACAAAACTCACCTACCAGCTGTGTATACAACAAAACTCCACCTACCAGCTGTGTATACAACAAACTCCACCTACCAGCTGTGTATACAAAAAGCTCCACCTACCAGCTGTGTATACCACAAAAACTCCACCTACCAGCTCGTGTTACAACAAAACTCCACCTACCAGCTGTGTACAACAAACTCCACCTACCAAGTGTGTATACCAAAAACTCCACTACCAGCTGTGTATACAACAAAATCCACCTACCAGCTGTGTATACCACAAAAATCCACCTTACCAGCTGTGTATCAACAAAACTCCACCTACCAGCTGTGTATACAACAAAACTCCACCTACCAGCTGTGTATACAACAAAACTCCACCTACCAGCTGTGCTTCCACCAACACTCTGCCTAACAGCCGCGCCTCCACCACCACTGCCCGCCTACCAGCCGTGCCTCCACCACCACTCCGCCTTCCAGCCGTTCCTCCACCAACACCCACCTACCAGCTGTGTATACAACAAAACTCCACCTACCAGCTGTGCACCCACCAACACTCTGCCTAACAGCCACGCCTCCACCACCACTCTGCTACCAGCCGTGCCTCCACCACCACTCCACCTACCAGCCGTGCCTCCACCAACGCCCCACTACCAGCTGTGTATACAACAAACTCTACCGACCAGCTGTTCACCACCACCACCGCCTATTAGCAGTGCCTCCACAACCACTCTGCCTACCAGCCGTGCCTCCACCAACACTCGGCCTACCAGCGATGCTTCCCACCACCACACCCGCTATTACAGTGCCTCCACCTCACTCGCCTAACCACAGTGCCTCCAACACGTCAGCCTACCAGCAGTCGCTCCACCACACTCCGCCTACCAGCTTGCCTCACCACCACTCGCCTACCAGCTGTGCCTCCATCCAACACACTATGACACCTCGCTGCTAGACCTCCATCACCACAACGCCTACCAGCCGTGCCTCCACCACACTCTGCCTTCCAGCCGTGCCGTCATCGTAGCCAGTGAGAGCGTCAAGGGAGGCAGTGACATTAGTGGAGAGGAGAGTGAAGACTTGCATAACCCTATCTCTCTCTGAGTGAACCCCTGAGCTCTTTGCTCGAACCGAAAACATTTTTGTATCTGGCAAGCTGTACTGCACACTATTCGTGGTTAATTAATCAATAATACCATACAAGTATGTTATATTTTATGTGTTTAATTTACTTGTGGGTCTTCTCTTTTTTTATATAATAATGTGAAGAAAAAAAAACCCATCATGTTCGAGCGATAACCTCCACCCCAGAACACATCCCCTGGTTTCTCATGGTTCAAATTGTTCGTGACACAGCAAACCTTATAAGCTCGGTCTACTGCAACCCTAACCCTGGCGGACAATGAGGGATGCCTCTATCTGTAGTACTTCATGAACAGTTTGGCCTGTTTTTATTAATTGTGAAACTTTGTTCCACGGCATTGACGTCTTGCTGCAAACCTGCAGAGGTGTACAATTCAGATTTGGAAGAAATTTTCCTGATAGAGTTATCATTTCTCTGGTACCTGTACAAGACTAACAAAGATCTTTCACCACCTTGGAGGTTATTGCACAGCATATTGGAGAACTCTGAAATTGTCGGAGTGTTTCCAAATGTTTCCGATTGTATTTTATGCAATTTTCTGGTTCCTATTATCTAATGTCTTCTTTTCTTTTCTTTTTCTTTTTTTTGCTCCATGGCATTGTAGACAAAGTGTTACAGTGTTGTTCATTTTGATGTGGATAACAATAAAGAGTTAAAGTTCAAGTTCAAATGTTGAAATACAAAGCTGCAGATTTACCTGACATTGCCAGTGGCAAACCAAGAAGGAGAACGCTCATTTCATTTCGTACACAGTTCTCAGTGACATTTTTTTTTTAGCATGGTTATGATATTTCTAGAGTTAGGATAATGTGCTTTCTTTTATTTCATCAAAACTTATAAAAAAAAAAAAGTTTCTCTCTTCTCTTCTTCTCTCTCTCTCTCCTCTCTCTCTCTCTCTCTCTCTCTCCTCTCTCTCTCTCTCTCTTCTCTCGCTCTCTCTCTCCTCTCTCTCTCTCTCTCTCTCTCTCTCTCTCTTGCCCCCCCTCCCCTCGCCCCCCTCTCTCCCAGGCCCCCCTCCGCCTCTCCTCCCTCCCCTCTCCTCTCTCCCCTCTCTCCCTCGACCCCTCCCACCCCTTCTCCCCTCTCTCCCCTTCTCTCCCCTCGACCCCTCTCACCCCTCGCTCTCTCCCTCTCTCTTTTTCGCTTTCTCTCTCTCTCCTCTCTCTCTTCTCTCGTCCTCTCTCTTCTCTCTTCTCTCTCTCTCTCTCTCTCTCTCCCAACCCCCAAAGAAAGAAGAAGAAGAGAACCCTATCCTACCTCCTTTACTTTCTCTCAACAATCCCACCCCCCCACGCCTTCGTTTCTGTTACCTCTCCTCAGTTTGAGAGACACCAATAAAACAAGTGGGTGAGGGGGAGGGGAATAAGAGGTGACCAAGTTCATCGATTTAATGAGCAAATGCTTTTGCTTTAATCGGATTAAAAGTTGTGCAATATAGTTGCACTCACCTCCTCTCTGTGACGTCACACTCGTGAAGAGTAACAAACTCGTTCGGGGTGACGTGCGCGGGATACGCCGAGAAGGGCACGCAAGCACTGAGGGGGGGGGGGGGGGGGGGGGGTGACGTCACCTTACAGCGCCTGTGACAAAAAAGTTTGGATGTCCGTAATTTTGATGTCCACGGCGAGATGAACGTTCACCTTAACTTATACACCGCCTCAAATAATATCAGTCTGAATATGAAGAAAATCCGTAGAAAACGACCACGAGATGGAATCATAAAGAGATAGATGTTGTGCACAGGTTGACTACACGTTGTGTGCAGGTGATCACGACAATGGCGACGCATATTATTTCACAGGAAGAAAGCATTTGTGAATACAACACGGAAATGAAGTGAACTCAGCACTTGTTTTTAAAGGACTCGTGTTGCTCATGAGAGCGATCGCCGTTTACATCTGGGTTGGAATATCTCACTCAACGTTCTGTTGATTTCATCGCATGTTTTGGAGTCGAGCCTCAGAAATCACGTGGTACGACAAAAACCCGTATTCAAGATATACTGCGTGATGACGTCAACACGTAATAACGGGCCTGAGTCCGCGTGGGCACGGACGGAAGTGACGTCATGTAGCTCCGGACGGTCTGTCCAGTCATTTGATGCTATGGCTACAAGGAGAAAGGCAAGTTCGGAGCTTTTTACTTGGTTTATCGATAACTTTGGCGAAGTTCCAGGTTATCGAACATGTTTGCCTGTCATCAAATGTTCAATAATAAAGGGAAAAGTTTCGCTTCTGTTATAATGATATAATACATAGCAAACTGACTATGGTTCACCTGCGAACATGTTTATTCATAATCAAAGGAATGTTGTACCTTCGAGGAGATATTTAAGTTTAAGCTGAAGCTTCTCATGAGTTTATCCTTATTCAGGCTGTACTGGAAATGACCTTGTAGTTGTCAAAAGACTTGATTGTCGTATAAAACTGTGCTCCCTACCCCCTCTCTCCTTCTCCTCCTCTTTCCTCGTCCTCCTCACTCCCCTGCCTCCTCCTTCCCTTCGGTCCTGCCTCCTGTCGAATCGCTCTCCTTTAGATAAAACCATCCCGTCCTGTCACACTTCTTCCCATCCATCCGTTCCGCTCTCCCGCCGTCCTTCCCTCTCTCCCCTCCTTCCCTCCTCCCCCTCCTTTCCCTCTCCCCTCCTTCCCTCTTCCCCTCCTTTTCTCTTCCTCCTCCTCCTTTTCTCTCTCCCTCCCCCTCTCTCTCCCCATCCCCTTTTTCCCCCCTCCTTTTCTCTCTCCCCTCCCCCTCTCCCCTCTCCTCCCTCTTCTCCCCTCCCCTCTCTTCCCCTCCCCCCTTCCCCCTCTTTCCCCTCCCCCCCTTCCCCTCTTTCCCCTCCCCCTCCCCTCTTTCCCTCACCCCCTCCCCTCTCCCCTCCCCCTCCCCTCCTCTCCCCCATATCCTCTCTTCTCCTTCCCTCCCCCTCCTCCTTTTCTCTCCTCCTCTCTCTTTTCTCCCCCCCCTCCCCTCTCCTTTCTTCTCCCCCGCCCCTCCCTCTCTCTCCCATCCCCTTTTCTTCTCCCCCTCTCCTTTTCTCTCTCCCCCTATCCTTTCTCCCCTCCTCTCTTTTCTCTTCCCCCCCTCTCATTTTCTCTCCCCCCTACCCTCTCTCCCCCTCCTTTCTCCCCTCCTCTCCTTTTCTCTCCCCATCCCCTTTTCTTCCCCCCCCTCCTTTTCTCTCTCTCCCCTCCCTCCTCCCCTCTCCTACCCTCTCTCCCCCCTACCCTCTCTCCCTCCTTCCCTTCCCTCCTTTTCTCTCCTCCCCTCTCCTTTTCTCTCCCCCTCTCCTTTTCTCTCCCCCCTCTCCTTTTCTCTCCCCTCCTTTTCTTCCCCCCCCTCTCATTTCCTCCCCCACTCCCCTCTCTCTCTCCCCTCCCCTTTCTTTCCTCTCTCCCCTCTCCTTTTCTCTCCCCACTCCAACTTCCTTCCCTCCCCTCCACATTTTCCCCAACTCCCCCTTTTTTCCTCCACGAAACTCTCTTCCACTTTCACCCTTCCTCCCCCCTCCTTTTCCTTCACCCCTTCTCCCCCCACTCTTTTACGGTGTACTTTAAACAGGAAGAAGATGGTGGACGTAAAAAGTCTTGTGGACCCTCCAGGAGCATTGTTCGTATGATTGGTTCACACCTTCCGCTCAAACCTGTTCCACGTGCGCATATCCAGGTAGATCCTCTCCAGCAGGAGGTAACTTCTGATGCACAGAAAAACATGTTCCGATCCGAGTGGTGTATGACAGTTCCGGATGCAAATCGGTTGGTTTGGAGAGTTTGCTTTTGGATTGTGTAAGGCCCAAAGTGAAATTACCCAAAAGAGATTTAAGGGTTTCATTATTTATTTATTTTAAACAATCTAAGACCTATTTAGGAGCTTGTATGTAAGACATGCATTTGCACATGTATCTTCAATCCGAACATAATGAACAAATTGAATCGTTATGTATGATTTGAACCGAGAATCTCAGCATCATCGGCTCCCTGCTCACATGAAAACACCAAAAGGACTAAACTATAATATTTTAGCCTGAATCTCATACTTCTCAAAAATAATATTTTATCATTGCAAGCTCATTGCTGAAAGTTGTAATCCATTGATTTCATAACTACGCGTCTTTTCCTGAGTTTGGTGTGAACAGGTCTTTCTCGGTGCTCTTTCCTTTGTTCAGGGTGCGGGTGATAACTCGCCTACTCTTTGTCAAAAGACATCGTGGGATCCTGAACATCCACCAATGAATGCCAGCATACGATGACTACGCCAACTACGATAATGGTCTCAATAATTCCCAACTTCTTGTCGTGCCAGCGGAGAAAAATATTTGGCCCAACTTTCACGGACCAGCTGAGCACGTTTGACTGAAGATTATTTGGGCAGGGATGTTCAGTTGGTTCAAAGTGCCGGCCATAGCTCGCCTTCTCTTCATAAAATACACCGTGGTGTCTTTAATGTCCAACATTGTCCATCTTTGTAATGGCAGACTTTGTGCTGCAATGACCTGCTTGCAAAGCACCAATCCAGCAGTTTATACTGGGGTCAGGAATTAAACCCACACTGGGCAGCTCAAAGGTAAATGGCCCAAGTCACTACCTCTGCACCACCATGTTGGAAATTCTCTGTGTAACTTGCCATTTTTACACACAGCGTTATGGAAGTCTCTGTTTTTGGCCGAAAAATTGGTGGCTGCCCCAAAACTGAAATATCAGTTTTATTTGGGAAACTGGAAGACAGTTAGCTTGGTTCGCATTCCCCTTTGAGTACAGGTCTCACGATGCTAGGATACCAACATTCAAATCCCAGCAACTGTTATGTCATATCATTAATGTTAAGGTGCTCTGATGTATACTATGTCCTTGGGGCTTCACCAGGAGCCATAGCCTCTACTGATAGATTATACAGCAAAAATGGTGGAGTGGGGGCAGAAAGAGAAGGGTGGCAACGTGGCAACACAAGACTTCTGTAAGAGAGCGATTCCAAATTAATTTCTGATGTTTTCTGCTTTTACTTTTTCAAATCACAATGGCTTTAAACACACAGGCTGATCTGTTGTTTGGCCATACACACACACACACACACACACACACACAACACCTTTTAAAGTTGGCACTTATGGATTCAGACAAAATTTGGTAGACAGGTTGGGTGTGTGACAAGGACAAATTGATTAGATTTGTGAAGATCAGGATCAAATAATCTTTTAAATGATTCTTTACCATCGAGATGGTTCCAACAATGATATGAGGCATGATATCTCCAAAAAGTTGTTGACACATGTGGATGAGTTGGCTAGGTGACAAGAACAAGCCGATTCGAATTTGATTCAGGTCCGGATGCAGATCCTGGTTATCAGTGGGATACAAAACAAACTGTTCAGCTTGGCAGAGGTATGTGCTCAACTGAGTGCTGTTCTGGTTTATTATGAAATGATATGGAAAGGCATTCATATATATTGCTGCTCAAAATGTGTCATAAAAGCAAGCTGGAGTACCGAACAAACTGACGCAAACACACGTCCATGTACATGCAAAAGCTGTACAGTACTTTCGATTGCGTGGCCGGGTACGTCAAATAAATCGAACGCATTCTTAATGAAACATCAATTGGGCTTTGGGGGGGGAAACAACTTGTCAAGACTACATTTTTTTTTACTTGTGTGGGCTTCTTTTCTAACACCTCTATTAATACACCGTACATGCACAACTCCTGCGGATGGAATTTTGACATCACACCCTTTTTTGTAATGAGTACAATGTGTGGCAATCCTTTGGCTTATACATTGTTTGTTAGATCTTGTGTCTGTTTTACATCAGTATTGTTGTATGCTTTGGATCTCTATCCTCCTGGAAAGACGGTTCATAGAAACAACAAGCGATCAATTTTCACAAATGTTCGACATTTTTGGTCTTTTTTTTGGCCTTTGCTAACCCCATTAGCTCCGAGGAGAGTTAACATGGTTGCAAATTGGCCTCTTGCCTCGGCACATAAAAAAATAACTTTGCCGAATAGGTAGCTGGAGTTATATGTATGTCACGCAGACTCGACTACAGACCATAAAGTCCGATCCTGGATCCTCGGAGAACTACCCAGAACCCGAGTCGGACACACCATCACTGGCTGACGTTCTTTGGATTGTGGATGATGAAGGGGAAACATTTAGCAGGCTCAGGTTTGTCTGGCATTGGTTTTTTGGGGGGGTTTTTTTGGAAATCAGTTGTTGCAAATGGCAAACATTTAGGCGCAATTTACTCTGGATAGGATTTTAAAAATCTAAATTGTGGAACGACACAACATATGACCTACATCGCATCGGGCATAGGGATTAGTTCTTTCCACCTCCCCATTAGCAGAGCCAGCAGCAGTTCCTTCAAACTATAGTCATAATTTTCACTAAAAGCTGGTGAGAGTTTAAAATTGCATCTTGTTTCCACTACACCATCTGTAAAATGTTGTTCAAAAGACTTTTTCATTATTGAGCTTAATTTTGTGGCAGGTTTACTTTTGGTAAACTCCTTTAATGAAGCTACTAGTCCTGCGGCAGAGAAGATTGTTGAAGCGTTTGGGCTTGTTTCTTGTTTGTGCACACAGCATTGTTCATGATCTGTTGTACACGTTTTTGCCTGCAGGTGGCACAAGAGGGCATCTTAGTTGTTTGTTTGTGAATGCACAGTTTGGATCGTGATTACATTATCAATTTGGCCCATTGGTTGCAGCGATTTCTAGTGGCGTCTGTGCCGCTGATGCACTGCCCCTGCACATTAAGGTGCTGTCACACCTTGACGATTTAGCCAGCGTATGCCGACTTATGAAAAATTTCTCTAAAACGCTGGCACACATCGAATACGTTATGGGTAAAGGTGCTGTCACACCTTGACGTTTTAGCCAGCAATGGCAACGTATAAAAATGTATGTAAAACGTTGGCGTACGCTGAAGTTTTGAGGTTTTTTTTTTAAGTTTTAGTCGTATTCATAACGTGTTGGTCGTATGCATAACATATTAGTAACGGGCACAGAACGTTTCGTTGTGTTATAGATAACTTATACCAACGAATGCTTAGCCTGCTGTCGGCGTTCACAACCTATGCCCAACGATAGTTTAACTTACGCATAGCACGCTGCACGTATCGCCGCGAACTCGTGGCGTTCTCTGTAAAAACCTGCCGCAGCCGATTTAAATCATAACCGCCTGAAAATTGGAAGTGTCAACATCGCAGTCACACCTTGACGATTTAGCCAGCGTATGCCGACCTTGAAAAATGTGTCTAAAACGCTGGCACACGTCGAATACGGTATGGGTAAGTTGTGTATACGTTAGGAGCACGCTGAAAAACAATGAAGTATGCTGTCATATTCCGTGGTACGTCTAGTACGTCGTGAAATTTCAAGCATGCTGAAAATTTTACGACGTACTCGACGTATGGCTCACAAGTTCCGCATACGCTGGCATAAGTTCTCTGCACGCTCCGCGATCGTTAACACACGTCGGACACACGTTACTTGTAAGTTACCCATAAGTCGAAACACGTCGAGGTAATGTTTAGCATACCGAAACTTAATTTTTAACCTATGAGTAACGTGCTTTGAACCTATGAGTAGCGTGCTTTGACCTATGTGAACGTATCTCAAACGCACATTGTCGTATGTAGACGAATTTGATTGACGTCTTCCGGACGACCACAGAACTTACTGAACGTGTTTCTAACTTACATCTACCGTATAATGGCGATTTGGCAGCGTTTAGGGGAATTGGTATATACAAATGGGCTTCACAAGAGGAACCCGTCAGTGTTCCAGACTCCATGTTGAGTAGATGTCAATGTCAGTAGTAGTAGTAGTAGTAGTAGGGTGAGCGTGTCAGTAGTAGTAGTAGTAGGTGAGCGTGTCAGTAGTAGTAGTAGTAGTATTGGTAGTAGTAGTATGTCCATGTCAGTAGTAGTAGGTGAGCGTGATGGGGAGGGTGTGGTGATGATGGATCCTCGTTGCGTCCACGAATAGGAGACTACTTTGCACCATTGTTCGATGTTCTTTTCGGCTAATTTTTTTTTTCTCATTCCCACGATGAACTATTTTTTGTTTCAGTTTTAAAAGTATTCAAAACGACTTGGACAAATGCATAATGTACTAGTAATGAACACAGAACGCTTCGATAACTTATACATACAGTGGGAGAACAAGTATTTGATACACTGCCGATTTTGCAGGTATTCCCACTTACAAAGCACGTAGAGGTCTGTAATTTTTATCATAGGTACACTTCAACGGTGAAAGACGGAATCTAAAACAAAAATCCTGAAAATCACATTGTATGATTTTTAATAATTAATTTGCATTTTATTGCATGAAATAAGTATTTGATCACCTACCAACCAGTAAGAATTCCGGCTCTCACAGACCTGTTAGTTTTGTCTTTAAGAAGCCCTCCCATTCTCCACTCATTACCTGTATTAACTGCACCTGTTTGAACTTGTTTTCTGCATAAAAGACATCTGTCCGCACTCAATCAATCAGACTCCAACCTCTCCACAATGGGCAAGACCAGAGAGCTGTCTAAGGACATCAGGGACAAAATTGTAGACTTGCACAAGGCTGGGATGGGCTACAGGACAACAGGCAAGCAGCTTGGTGAGAAGCAACAACTGTTGGCGCAATTATTAGAAAATGGAAGAAGTTCAAGATAACAGTCAATCTCCCTTGGTCTGGGGCTTCATGCAAGATCTCACCTCGTGGAGCCTCAATGATCATGAGAAAGGTGAGGGATCAGCCCAGAACTACACGGCAGGACCTGGTCAATGACCTGAAGAGAGCTGGGACCACAGTATCAAAGAAAACCATAAGTAACACACTACGCCGTCATGGATTAAAATCCTGCAGCGCACGCAAGGTCCCTCTGCTCAAGCCAGCGCATGTCCAGGCCCGTCTGAAGTTTGCCAATGACCATCTGGATGATCCAGAGGAGGAAGGGAGAAGGTCATGTGGTCTGATGAGACCAAAATGAGCTTTTTGGTTTAAACTCCACTCGCCGTGTTTGGAGGAAGAAGAAGGATGAGTACAACCCCAAGAACACCATCCCAACCGTGAAGCATGGAGGTGGAAACATCATTCTTTGGGGATGCTTTTCTGCAAAGGGGACAGGACGACTGCACCGTATTGAGGGGAGGATGGATGGGGCCATGTATCGCGAGATCTTGGCCAACAACCTCCTTCGCTCAACAAGAGCATTGAAGATGGGGCGTGGCTGGGTCTTCCAGCATGACAACGACCCGAAACACACAGCCAGGGCAACTAAGGAATGGCTCCGTAAGAAGCATCTCAAGGTCCTGGAGTGGCCTAGCCAGTCTCCAGACCTGAACCCAATAGAAAATCTTTGGAGGGAGCTGAAAGTCTGTGTTGCCCAGCGACAACCCCGAAACCTGAAGGATCTGGAGAAGATCTGTATGGAGGAGTGGGCCAAAATCCCTGCTGCAGTCTGTGCAAACCTGGTTAAGAATTATAGGAAACGTCTGATCTCTGTAATTGCAAACAAAGTTTTCTGTACCAAATATTAAGTTCTGTTTTTCTGATGTATCAAATACTTATTTCATGCAATAAAATGCAAATTAATTATTTAAAAATCATACAATGTGATTTTCAGGATTTTTGTTTTAGATTCCGTCTTTCACAGTTGAAGTGTACCTATGATAAAAATTACAGACCTCTACGTGCTTTGTAAGTGGGAAAACCTGCAAAATCGGCAGTGTATCAAATACTTGTTCTCCCCACTGTAAGTTATACCAACGATTGATTAGCGTTGTTTAGGCGTCCACAACCTATGCCCAACGATAGTCTAACGTATGCATAGCGTGGCAGCGTATCGTCGACGATTACGTGAGGTTTTCTATTCATAGGCTGCAACTTCACTTTTAATAAATGGCTGTCACTCGCCTATTGTTTTTGGACGCTGGTGCTCGGCAATGAATCGTTTCCATTGAACGAGTTAAATCGCTTCCACTGGACTATTGAAATGATTTAGTAATAATGCTTGGTTATCCTTGGACCCACTCTGGCTAGCAGCTCGTCGAACATCGCTGGGGGCATTCGCAGGAAGTTGATGAAGGATGCATGGTCCTCGTTCCGGAGTTCCACCATGAGCTGGTCATATATGCCGTAGTGGCGTCGCCTCCCGATCCATGGTCTGACCCAGTTCCTTCTCCTCCGTTCACGTCTTCTTCTCCCAGCCTATTGGTATGCAACTGGTGCAGTGTCAACTCGATGAGGTCATGTTGATGGTCGAGGACAGGTAGGTATTGTCGTCTCAGCGTTGCCGTATCCTCCATCTCTCGGAATGACATGGACATGTACTCACCAGCAAGTCTAAAAAAAAAGACGGGTTCCTCCTGCGAAGCCCCTTTTATATTACCAATTCCCCTAATCGCTGCCAATACGCCATTATACGGTATCTGTAAGTTAGAAACGCGTTCATTAAGTTCTGTTGTCGTCCTGAAGACGTCAAATACGTCTACATCTTTTTCAAGTAACGTGTTGCGAAGTGTGAACAACGTTCGTGTAGCGTGCTTACAAAACGTTACTCATAGGTTAGAAATAAGTTTCGGTACGCTAAACATTACCTCGACGTGTTTCGACTTATGAGTAACTTACAAGTAACGTGTGTCAACGATCGCATAACGTGCCTACAACTTATGGCCAGCGTAGCGGAACGTGTGAGTCATACGCTGGCATACGTCGTAAAATTTCAAGCATGCAAAAATTTGAGGACAACCCAAAAGTACAACGTTTAAAGCCAGCGTACTACGACTTATGGCAGTGTTTTCAGCGTGGTCTTAACGTATACAAAACGTACCCATAACGTATTCGACGTGTGCCAGCGTTTTAGACAAATTTTTCATAAATCGGCATACGCTGGCTAAATCCTCAAGGTGTGACAGCGGCTTAAGTTTTGATAACATTAAGAGCACGCTGAAAAACACTGCCATACATCGTAGTATGCTGCTTTCATCGTTTTACTTTGCGGTTGTCCTAAAATTTTAGCATGCTTGAAATTTTACGACGTATGCCAGCGTATGACTCACACGTTCCGCTACGCTGGCCATAAGTTGTAGGCACGTTATGCGATCGTTGACACACGTCAGCACACGTTACTTGTAAGTTTCTCATAAGTCGAAACACGTCGAGGTAATGATTAGCGTACCCGAAACTTATTTATAACCTATGAGTAACGTGTTGTAGGCACGTTACACGATCGTTGACACACGTCGAGGCACGTTATGCGATCGTTGACACACGTCGAGGCACGTTACTTGTAAGTTACTCATAAGTCGAAACACGTCGAGGTAATGCTTAGCTTACCCAAACTTATTTCTAACCTATGAGTAACGTGCTTTGAACCTACGTGTAACGTACCTCCAACGCATATTGACGTATGTAGACGTATTTGATTGACGTCTTCCGGCAACCACAGAACTTACTGAACGTGTTTCTAATTTACAGCTACCGTTTCATGGCGTATTGGCAGCGTTTAAAAAAACAAAAAAAAAACAATAACTTCCGATATTTCGTCACGTGCCGTTAAGTCACGTCCGATTGCCTCTTCAGTTTGCTCATGTCTTATTCTTAGTTCCTCCTCTGTGAATATTTTCTGTTTGAGGATACTGTCACGTCGACGTCGAAACTTAAAAGCAAATGTCCGAATATATTTTAAAATTCGTGATAGACTAAAAAAAAAACAACAACAACTTCAGATATTTCGTCACGGAGCCAAGGAGAAAAAAAGAAAATGTGCCTTGACGGAGAAAATAAGTTTCAGGTATGCTAAACATTACCTCGACGTGTTTCGACGTATGAGTAACTTATAAGGAACTTGTGTCGACGTGTGTCAACGATCGCATATCGTGCCTACAACTTATTCCCAGCGTAGCGGAACGTGTGAGCCATACAGCGAGTACGTCGTAAAATTTTCAGCATGCTTGAAATTTCACGACGTACTAGACATACTACGACGTATGACAGCGTACTTCATCGTTTTTCAGCGTGCTCTTCACGTAAACCAAACTTACCCATAACGTATTCGACGTGGGCCAGCGTTTTAGATACATTTTTCAGAGGTCGGCATACGCTGGCTAAATCGTCAAGGTGTGACTGCGATGTTGACACTTCCAATTCTCAGGCGGTTATGATTTGAATCGGCGAGCGGCAGCTTTTTAATAGGCTACGCCACGTGACCGTCGGCGATACGTGCAGCGCGCTATGCCTAAGTTAGACTATCATTGGGCATAGGTTGTGACCGCCGACAACACGCTAATCATTCGTTGGTATAAGTTATCTATAACACAACGGAACGTTCTGTGTACGTTACTAATATGTTATGCATACGACCAACTCGTTATGAATACGCCAAAAACTTTTTTAAAAAACATCAAAATTTCAGCGTACCGCAACGTTTTACATACATTTTTATACGTTGCCATTGCTGGCTAAATCGTCAAGGTGTGACAGCGCCTTTAGGCTTGGCATTTGTAATTTTCCCCAGGGTACTGGCGATAACTCGTCTATGCTTTGTCAAAAGACAACGTGGGATTTAACGTCCACAGATTAATCCTAGCAGACGGGAGACCCAGCTTAGCATCCCTCCGAGTGACGGCACACTCGTCGATTCAATGCCCTGCCTGCGACAGTTTTTGCCAATCAGACAGTTTTTAGTCAAGAATCAAACCCAGACTCGGTAGCTCAAAAGTAAATTAAATTATGTACGATTCTGTATCTCATAAATGGTGAGGGTAATAAAAGTTGCTGCAAAACCTTGTACTTGGAGGGAATGCCAGCCTCATTAAGCAAAACAGTTGTTTGCATATTTAAAACCTGGAACACATGGGGTGTGTTCAGCTACCGAGCATCCAGCTAGCACTTGCTGAGCCAGCCGTTCCTTATCAATGGTTTTGAATGGAGTACTTGCTTGAGTGCTTCAGCCACTTGGCGAGCATGACGAGAAACTTAACTGAATTTTCCTCGAGTACCCTATCCAAAGAGATTCTTTCCAGGTTACTGGAAGCGTTCCAACCACCCTCACTGGCACTGGTAAACATTAAAGGTAATATCAGGGATTTGTAATAAGCAGCAAAAAAGTTGTTCTTGTAAAGACCATCTTTATCACTTGAGCTTTCCTCCCAACTTATTTGGAACTTTTCAGATTTCTAATTGGAAATGTCTCCTTAACCAAAGCAGCAAGTTGACATTGCTGATTATTTTCTTCTGAAAACAAGTTCCTATGACTATATGTATCCATACATGCGTTTGGTTAGCTGCAAATAGTTTGGTCCAACTTGCAAAAGAATTGCTTGTTAAAATGCCAGGACCGCACATGTATGAATATCAAAACGCAAGGCTTCATATTACTCCCTCCAGATTATTGTAGAACCAACTGGTCCACAAGACACTGAACAGGTCGATGGGTTCGCCGCAGGTCTGAGGTCCGTCCAGGAAAGCAAAACCGGCGAGCCAGCTCGATGACTTGCTTACGGAAGGTGTTCTCATCGCCATGCTTTCGTGGGCGGCTCGGAAGTGTGAACATGCCTCTTACGGAAGAGTTCCGGCCACCCTCACTGGAACAAGAGCTGGCAAAGCTGCGTGCACAGATCGCTCTGATCATCGCCGGCAAGGAGGGTGTGTGTCGGAATTTCCTTTTCTCTCTTGTTTGTACGCTGGACGTGGAACCAAATTTGATCGCTTCTGCATTCTAATCTAAACGGATTTCTGATCGTCTGTAGTTTTAATTCATATCGATTGGTGACATTGGCTCCCCCAGTTTGCATGCGGCAGAATCTGTCATTATCAAGTCTTGCTTTAAAGGACAGACTTCAAAAGAGAGCATAAGCTTAATTAGTGTGTGGGGCCTTTTTTGTGCTTGCATCGATCAAATTATTGTGACACTTTCTGACAGAATGCATTTTGAAAATTATGCAGATTTACTCCTTTTAATGGCTGCTCATTTTTTATGTTACTGTCCTAGTTCTGTCAAAACGGGAGTAGTTTTTTGTCAGCTGTATTACTGACGTTTTATGGGTGGGCAGGAAGCATCCCAGCTTCCATGCCACTGAGGTGCCCCCCAAGCGCTCCAGCGGAATCGAGCGGGCTCTCTTGGCTCATCGGCTCGGACAATCAGAGCGATGACAGCGAAGATGAAGACACGCGGGCTCCGCCAACAAAAGTACCGGGTCCACAGCCCTCAGCAAGCTTCCCATCGCACCTGAATACTGTAGGCCCTCGTGCCCAGACATGGTGAGCAGTCCTGAGTGAATTACATTGGACATCGTTTGGTTCCACCAAACGTGAGACGCTGCATCATGTCATTAGGCATTCTGTAACAAAAGGGAGTAATGTTTATGAAAGTGATGCCGTATCGTTGCAGGTCATCACGGCAAATCTCTGGCAAGCTGGCACGCGTGGAGGAGTCTGCGAAAGACCCGGTCCAGCTCATCACAAAAGTGGCAAGGCACAAGTTTTCAGCATCCGAGGGAACGAAATCGGAGCAATAAATAGAACCTCGACCCCTCCACACCCCACCTTACACTTCCCCTGTTTAAATTTATAATCACCACATGACAAAGTTTTATTGTATTTAAAATTTCTGTGTGCAAATCCATGATTTGGTGCAGTGTTGCCGTTTGTCGACTGGCAAAGCTTTAGATGAAGGCAAAGGAAAAAAACCAAAAAAAAGCCCTCCTTTGCAATACAAGCTGTGTTGGGAGTTTGGACAGGATCCTTGTTTGTGTGTGTGTTGTCATTTCACCTCTTGCTCAGTACCTACAGCAGTATGTTTTGTGCAATAAGAAAAAAAACAAAAGAAGCCTCTACTGACAGATTATAGTTCTAGCGGCACGACGCGATGTACAGCGATTTGTGGTATGTGCTCGAATCGTCGAAGCGAGTACCATGTGACCTCCGGTAATGTTACAAAATGCCACACATGCATTCTCATTTCCTGTACCCATCAATGTTACTGTTTGAATGTATATAATCCATCACAAAAGAAAAGTTTTTTTTTTCAATGTGTTTTTAATTTCATTCAATAAAAATCACCTGTCAGTATAACAATTGAAAACAAGGTTACCCAGCATGCCCAAAGGGCACATCGTCCACAATAAGTACATTTTATACAGTTCTTTACCCCAATCAAAGCTAAGTGGATTCTATGGCAAAAAAAAAAAAACCCCAAAGGTTAGAGATTTTTAAAATCAAGAGACTTTTCCATGTATGCATAGGTTAAAGAAAATAATGGCCAGGTGTATTCGCAGAGAGTTTCTGAATTGTCTCGCCTTTTCGGTTTCAAACTGGGAAGGTGGGGTATAAGGAGAAGATGTTGATTCGGTGTTCAATCATTTTGCAATGAAAACGGTCTCGGATGGTGCCTTGCTCGATAAACAACAAAACTAGCTAAACTGTGACTTTTCAACTCATTCCGCAGCAATGTGATGAACACTTATCCCGAGGCAATACTGCATTTCAAATTCGAAACAAGTTAAGTCAGGGTAAATAATAATGCTGGGATTTCTAACCTCTAACCTTCGTGCTTTAAGGCTGATATAACCAGTCCTATCACTTAAATTATATAAAATAGTAAGAATCCACTCCGCTCCTAAATGTACTACGCTAAAGTACCAAAAAAGGGAATTGGCAAAAGGCTGTAAAGTTTGAACTCTACCCAAACAAGGAGAAAAGCTCTTTTTTTGTAGAAATACAACGGCTCCCTTTTATTTATTTATTTCTTCCC
>CM068962.1:81199483-81209598 GCA_035128595.1 Eptatretus atami | reverse complement strand
CAAGAAAGAGATCATCCACATTCAACATCTGGTGCTCATCTATTTTTTTTTTAGTTTTTTTCTTTGTTTATGATGGGTGGCATGGGGGGGGATGAATGTGCATTGACCGTGATAGGGGAGGGGCGATCGGTGTTGTGTTTGGCAATGATGTTTGTCGGCTTCGAGGGTAGCATGTACGTGAGCTGCCTTGGGGCACGCTTTTTGTATGCGTGCTTTGCCGTCTTGATAAAAGCTCCCTGCACGGGTTCTGAGTTGGAGTTCAGATGTGAATGTACTGGTGCAAATTGTGTCTCTCCTCCTCAGGCACAGGCTCAGGATCCTCAAGAAAAGACCCTGATGATGAGTCAGGAGAACTGGCAACTGAGATGGGACAAAGTTTTTCTCACCATTCACATGAGAAGCAAGAGGAATGATGTTGCGTATTTTTTGTTTTTCTTTGTACTAGGACTCTCGTGTTCTGTAAAATGAACCCTTCATGTCGATCTTCTTACAAATCAATGAAAATAGGTCTCCATCTTCACTTTACGATACCGCAACCAACATTTTCCATTATCGAATGTGCAGATTATATATCGACTATGAAAAGTTTGCGTTGGCCGTTGATATTTTTTCAATATCGTTATCTAGCCGATAATATTAAGATATCGCCCAGCCCTACTAACACTGTAAACAACCACCTTCATAGAAGGTAGTCATGGAATAATGGCTTGGCCACCATTTTTAGCCAGAGGTTCCTCAAGTACCTACTATTGGAGGATTGAATTATTAAAATAAAAAGTCAAACAAGTCCTTGTGCTCAAGAAAGGTCCTCCAACAAACACATGAGGTGGTTCAAGGCTGACAATTCGATTCATAATGGAGTTTTTACAGAGCTCGTACAACTTGGTGTTAGCCTGGGCTGAAGGTTTGGAACCTCAAAGCACTCGATAGCTTATCCACATGTTTCCAAGAGGTGGGCGATCTAATCACTTGTTTTACGTTTTTAACATTTGAGATGGAAAAAAAGAGCTAACTAGTGTTGTGTGTGTGTGTGTGTGGTGTGTGTGTGTGTGTGTGTGTGCACGCATCTATATATGTACCATAAATCGGCAGTCGATCTAACAACTCTGGATATGGGAGTTTGGAAGAAAACCGAGGCAGCAGTTCAAATCAGTACAAAAAGTATGGCTCCTTACAATGTTCGGCCATTTGTCCAAATTTAAAAACAAATATCATCCTCACCTCCCCCTTCTTTAACTTTCATTTTGAAGAAATGTGATCAAGTATCAAGACATACATACATTAACAAACAGTTTATACAGTTATACGTGTTTATGCAAACTCATTTTATGTGCTGAACTGTGCACGCTGATAAAACTTACTGATCTGGATATTTGGGACGTTTTGAGTGCTCCGGTCACACAGGGGACTCACATCCACATTATATTCTTTTCCAGATCACCTGTTGGGAGCAGGAACAGAAGGATGATTATATATAAAAAATAAAAATATAAACTAGAAGGGCACTTGGTAGTGCGCAAACCTCTGCCACGCAATGTCTGATCCACGAGAACATATCGGGCCCAATACGTTTTTTGAAATATCATGCTATACAGTACTATATCGTTTTAGCCTAATGTCTCAATGGTGCAGAATCACTTTAAAATTTGGAGTAGTATCCAGATCCGGATTCGGATCTTCACCAACATCAAATCAATTAGTCCTTGCCAATACACCAACGTGTCCACAGTATCATCCGAACCCGTCCACAACTTTTTGAGATATCGTGTTAAATATCGTTTTAGCCCAATCTTGATCTCAAAGGTGAAGAATCACTAAAAAAATTATCAGATCCGTATCCGGATCTCCACCAAAATCTAATCAGTTCGTCTTTGTCACACACCCAACTGTCCACAACTTTTTGAGATATCCTGCACACAAACAACACAGATAGACAGGAGTGAAAGCATAACCTCTTCACCTTTGGTGGTGGAGGTAAAAAAAAATCAGTTTCTCCTTGTCAATTGCTTCACAGTACCCCCCCCCCTTTCCTGGTTTTGTTTGTACCCTTGCCACTCTACGTGCTTGTCAGGCTCACCATACTACTCACCCTGATTGAAGAACTCCTCACAAACGCGCTCGCTCCAGCGTTTACTGATATTCCACATCCGACATGGGTTGCAGTGTCTGCACATTTGGGGCAATCTGTGCGATGGATGCAAAGTGCAGAATAAAATTCTCAGAAAAGAAAAAGGTTGTTTACACACAAGCGCAAAATATCGCTTTGAGTTTTTCCGCAATTCCCGGTGCAATCCTGCACAACATGGTTTTTGTGACCCACAAACAGGCTGAGTAATAGTTTCTAAACTGATCCCAGAAAGTGCGGAGGTAATGAACTGACCTGCAGCACCAAATGGCGGTGCTTCACATTGTCCAAGGAAAGGTCGTTAGAATCCAGGTGAGAACGAAGCTGCTCAATAGTCATTTTGCCGAGTGATGTCAGTCGCAAGGATAAGTGATCCCAGGTCGGTCTCAAATTGATGTCTGCAATGGTAGTTGCCACTCGGTTATATTCAGTTTGAGCATTTAGGTATCATCTTGTTAAAGCTTTGACATACTTAATGCAGTATAACAAACTAGTATGCCAACCGTTCAGCGAAAACTTCACGTATCAAATGTATTTTGCTGGAAAGTTTAATGTTTTCTGATAAACTTGAATCTTTATTATCGTATGTTGTTGAAAAGTTTCATTCTTAAATATTTTTATTCAGGAAGGAGAGATAAATGCTTGTTGTTCATGAATGCTTATTTAAATACTGTACTTTCAAAAGCAAGAGAACGTTGCAAGGAATGTCTTTAAAACATGACGGGATTGAAAACTTGTACATCACGTGGGGTGGCCAGCTATATGATTTAAAAACTACTTGTAGAAATTACTGAACATATGTATATGTATTGGTGATACATACAAGTGGTGTGCAAACGTATTCACCCTCCTCCAAAATTTTCACATTTTGATGTCACCTGAGCTTATTTCATGATGCTTTCAAATCAAACTAACATATATGGAGTTTTCACAAACTAGTCTTAAGTGATAACACTAAAAAAATGTTGAGAAAATGTGAATAAGTTCGATTAAGAGAAAATCAGATAATTCTTTGCTGCAAAGTATTCAAACCCTTTGCCTAATTAACCATAAATCACTTCAGGAGCAAATTATTTGTTTGAAAGGTTACAAAATAAGTGTAATCGGTTTCACCTGTATGCAATCAGTGGTTTAACTTAAAAATTAATCTTCCCCTTATCTAAGGAGGTTTAAGGTGCAACTCACTTGGTCAACCAACAAGGCAACACATGAAGACCAAGTTTTTGAAAGAAGTCAGACATAAAGTGGTGGAGAAGCACCATTCAGGAGAGGGTTATAAGGAGATTTCAACGTCACTCATTATCGCTTTGAGTACGGTAAATCCATCATTAAGAAGTGGAAGACGTATCATACCACCCAAGCTCTACCCAGATCAGGTTATCCAAACAATATCTCATTCCCTTCACAAAGCTGGCCTCCATGGACAGGTGGCAAGAAGAAGTGATTACTGAAAAAGACATTTAAAAGCTCGTATGGAGTTTGCGAAAAAAGCATCTTAATGATACTGAGGAATGTAGAGAAAAGTTTTGTGGTCAGACGAGACTAAAATCGATTTTTTGGTTGAAATTCAGTGTTACATCTGATGCAAGCCAAACACTGCACATCACCGAGTCAACACCATCCCTAGGTTAAGCATGTGGTGGTAGCATCATGTTATGCAGCTGCTTTTCATCAGCAGTGACTGGAAGCTTGTCAGGATAGAATGGACAATGGACGGAGCAAAGTAAAGGAGAATCCTTGATGAAACCTGCTCGAGTCAGCCATGAATGTGAAACTGGGTCAGAGATTTCATATCAGCAGGACAATAATCAGAAACACAAAGCTAAAGCCACAATGGAGTGGCTAAATAAGAAAATAAATGTTCTTGAGTGGCCCAGTCAAAGCCCTGATTCACCAGATTGAACATTTGTGGCGAGACTTGAAGATTGCAGTCCATCGATGATCTCTGTCAAACTTGGCAGAACTAGAGAAATTTTCACCTGAAAATGGGCAAAGATTTCACAATCTCACTGTGTCAAGCTGTGGAGACTACCGAAAAATACTCATATGGCAGTCATTGCTGCAAAAGGTGCTTCCACCAAGTACTGACCTCAGGGGCTGAATACTTTTAGAGCCAGTGAATTTTGATTTGTACGTATATTTTGCAATGCTAACGGCAACAACGGCATGTCGGCCAGCGTTTAGGCTGCCGGCAGCGCGAACAGTAAACCACCAATCACACGTCGGCCAGTGTGGAGACGCCAGCAGTACTAACAGCAACCATAAAGCATGTTGGCCAGCATAGAGCTGCCTGCAGTGCTAACAGCAGCAACATCAACAACAACAGCAATACGGCAGAGCCAACGGCACCACATACATGACATGCCGGCATTGCAGTGTGGCGGATATTTTTTCTACTCTGTGAATGGCAGCAAAACAACCGGTATCAATTCACAACGACGTTGCCCCTATCATTAACAACAAAAACAACAATACGTCATTTTGCCAAAAATGCAGCCTAACGACAGCAAGTCATGGTGGTGCCGGTAGATTTATTGTGACATTTGCTCGATTGGTTTCATCTTCACTGTGTGAAACTCACCAGAAGGTAAATGGATTAATTGAATACGGGGAATGGCCCATGCTGCAGGCAGAAGGTTTCCTCAGTGAAACCACAAATCAATCCAGTATGCAACCAAAAAATCCCCCATGTGTTTCTATTTTGAAGCATGTACCTAAATCATCTAGAATCCAAGTAGCAAAAGTTCCCACGGATATACTTAGCAATGTCATTAATGAAACACCTCAGAGGCTTGGGAAAAACTTTTTTTCTTTCCCAAGAGCTTGCCTTGCTAGCCCCGGCCATGGCAGAAAAAAAAAGAAAATCGACATCACTGCTCTGTTGTAAATCAACAAATTTGCATTTCCTCTTCTCACGGTGCCGCTTCCAAAGCACTTCCGTTGAATGGCCATTCAAATACAAAGTGGGAATTGTCCACTCGATCAATTGCATCAGCAGTTTCACCTCCGATTTTGGTGCGGGACATTGGGGGGGGGGGATTGGTGAGGATAGTTTTATCAGATGCATCGATCACAGAACCGTCACTTGAAGTGGTACGGAAACTGCAAGATAAGCATCTGGAATCTCACGCCGATTCGTCACTGCCACCCTCACCTTCTAGGGGAGATATCTCGACAAGCATGGCCGTCGCAGACAGGGCCAATAAGAGCCATTTTTTATTTTTTAAAGTTTTAAAATGGTTTTCGTGGTATAACTTGGACAGGTTTGGTGGTACCAAGACCCGAAAGACCAGACAGCTGAGTCCGTCGATGATATGACAATTAACTTTTGGATGCAATTGTGAAGACCAGTAAAAATATCATTTTGTTGGGACATGCCAGAAAATGTGCGTGCATTCTTCTTCGGGGCTACTCTCTTGACACTGTCCAAACTGGATGGTGGTATAAGGCCAATTGCAATTGGAATATCGTAGAAATACCTCACGAGCAAAGTGTGCATAAACAAATTGTCCACCATTTGCTCCACAAGTTTTTTACTCACTCACCATTTGGGCATCGGTCTACCTTCGAGGGCAGAAGTGGCCACACACACATGTAGAAGATTCATCAGCCACTCCCAATTGAAAGGAAAAGCCATAAAGATCGATTTCAAGAATGCGTTCAACATGATTTGGCGTGATGTTGTTGTTTTTTTTTAATCAACAAAGACACTCACTTCCCCTCTCAACTTTGTTTGGCAAGCATACTCCAAACAATCAACTTTGCACTTCGGGGATCTTCTGTTGAGTTTGATGGAAGGCGTGCAGCAGGGCTATCCTCTAGGCCCTCTTCTCTCTCCTTGGGCATTCAAGACCTTATCAACAACTGTGCCAGCGAGTTTTGATGTTTGGATGACGGAACCCTGGGTGAGAATGGTACAACCGCTTTGGCAGGCTTTGAAAAGATTATCGACGCAGAACAGTCTCTGGACTTGAAAATCAAATACTTAAGTGTGAGTTGATCATTTTGGATTTGGACATGAACAATGAAATGTCCACACAAAACAAGTCCCCTGAAATTGCCCTTGACATTAAGCTTCTTAAGAAGGTAATGATACTCCTGGGTTCCTCTTTTGTTGAGCAGTGTAACAGACGAAGTCCTCGAAAGCAAACTCAACGAGTTGCAACGTATGAAGAGTTGGCAAAATGATTTGGATGCCCATGAGCTTTGTTTTTTGCTAAAAAAAAAAAAAATTAATACTGTCGCAATTCTGAAATTGTTCTTCTTGCGGACAACTCCATCCTTTGTAGCAACATGCTTTTCTCCTTTGCTTTGGAACTAAAACAAAGCCTTGGAAAGTGTTTTGAACACTGAGCAGTTCGAATCAAGGCGGACACAGTGTTTGCTGCAACAATAACCGTGGCATAGATGTCAGATCTGCTTCCGATTTGTCCCCTGACGGCTTTTCTTTCTTCCGCAATACTTCTAAACTACCGTTGATGCTTATTACACATAATATTATTTCTCAGGATGATTATTCTGATTTGACAGGCATCCGCATATAGTGGATGGAAAAAGCAGGTGTTGGCATTTGGGACCCAGCCAAAACATCCAGCTAATCTGCATGGGACACTCTCTTTGTGTATTTATCAGTTGAACCCTGCTCTCTTGTTCATCCTCAGAACAAGAACAGGCGAGGCTGCGAGCAACAGCTTCTGAACATTCACAGATTGGCGAATGCCATTCACATCTCCTCTCTTGGCCAAAAGTTGGATAATTCTCAGCTGAGAATCGTGTGTGCCCTTTGACTTGGTTCACCTCTGTGCCACCCTCATACTTGCATTTGCAGCACTACAGTTGACTCCTCGGGGGGTGCATGGTCTCAACTGCAAGTAAAGCGCCGGCAGGTTCCTCGTCATAATCAAGTGGATGGACCTACTCAGATGGGCTTTGGCTTCTGTGAACTTGCCCTCTGTTTTGGAAGCAGTCGGGGCTTCCAGAGTTGACGGTAAGAGACCTGACGGCATGTCCATTTTCCCATGAAAAAAATGGCAGGACATTTGGCTCGAATTTGGACAATTCGGACAAAATGATTAGATCATGGTGAAGATCCAGATGCGGCTCTGGATCTGAGAATTAAGTGATTTTTTTACCACTGAAGATAGGGCCAAAACGACATATACGGGAGTTCTGAAAAAGTTGTGGACGGATTCGGACAAAAACTTGTGGGCAGGTTGGGTGTGTGACAAGGACGAATCGATTCGATTTTGGTGATCCAGGCAGAGGTACGTGCTCTACCGAGTGCAGCTGTAGTTATCATCCTGTTTTAATAAACATTATTTCAATAAAAATGTTATATATGTATATGAAGAAAGACCCACCCACATCTCTCACCTGTGAATGGAAGGAATAGCCAATTATCTCTCACCTTACCAACTAAATCCAGATGGCTCGGCTATATAAATAATTGACACTCCCACACTCTTCTAGCCAAAGAAGCTGCATAAAGCAACCCAAGAAGGCTGAACCAGGTAAGCGCTTTGCTGTTTCGAACCCTTCCCAGAGTTCCTCCACAACTATAAAGACGTTCACACATAGTACACACATGAGAATCCCAATGCTACACACCCCTCAGCTGTTAGCTACCGGACCGGTTTCATCGCTTATTGTGGAATCTTCAGCGATAGCGCAGACAGCAATGCATACCAATGAGAATCCCAAGCATTATGCAGCTTCATCAGCTGGAGGAGTGTGGGAGGTGTCAATTATTTATATAATCCTAGCCACCTGGGTTTTAGTGATTAGGTGAGAGCTGATTGGCTATTCTCTCCATTCACAGGTGAGAGATGTGGGTGGGTCTTTCTTTGTTTATATTTTGATGTTGCACATGGTACATGCTTGGAAGCCTCATTGGAATGCATTGCTGTCTGCGCTATCGCTGATGATTCACCAATCAGTGATGAAACCTGTCCGGTAGCTGAGGGGGTGTATAGCATTGGGATTCTCATGTGTGTATTATGTGTGAACATCTCTATAGTTGTGGGGGAACTCTGGGAAGGGTTCGAAAAGCAAAGCGCTTACGTTGCCTCGGCCTTCTTGGGTTGCTTTATGCAGCTTCTTTGGCTAGAGGAGTGTGGGAGGTGTCATTACATATTATATATATATATATATATATATATATATATATATATATGTTACGGTTGTGGAAATTCACAGAATACCATTCAGGTTCCCCAGAGGTCAGTTACTTCGGTAAGTGTGTGTTCCAGGTTAGAATTCCCCACCGATGTAAAGAGGGAATTGTTCGTGTACTGGGCTGTGAACTTTGAGTTAGCCGTTATTCTTTTCTGTCTTTTATTTCAAACAAACAGCATCTCTTCAATGACACCACTACAACCACGCCACCTCCACCACCACAACAGCATCTCAACAACCTCACCACTACAACAGCATCTCAACAACCACACCATCCCACCACAGCGCCAACCACACTTCAACCACGTCCGCTTGTGGCAGGGTGATTTCAAACACGTCCGCTTGTGGCAAGGTGATTTCAACCACGTCCACTTGTGGCAAGGTGATTTCAAACATGTCTGCTTGTGGCAGGGTGATTTCAACCACGTCCGCTTGTGGCAGGGTGATTTCAAACACGTCCGCTTGTGGCAGGGTGATTTCAACCACGTCCGCTTGTGGCAAGGTGATTTCAAACACGTCCGCTTGTGGCAAGGTGATTTCAACCACGTCCGCTTGTGGCAGGGTGATTTCAACCACGTCCGCTTGTGGCAAGGTGATTTCAAACACGTCCGCTTGTGGCAAGGTGATTTCAAACACGTCCGCTTGTGGCAGGGTGATTTCAAACACGTCCGCTTGTGGCAGGGTGATTTCAAACACGTCCGCTTGTGGCAGGGTGATTTCAAACACGTCCGCTTGTGGCAGGTGATTTAACACTCGCTGTGGCAGGGTGATTTCAAACACGTCCGCTTGTGGCAGGGTGATTTCAACCACGTCCGTTGTGGCAGGGTGATTTCAAACACGTCCGCTTGTGGCAGGGTGATTTCAAACACGTCCGCTTGTGCAGGGTGATTTTCAAACACGCCGCTTGTGGCAGGGTGATTTCAAACACGTCCGCTTGTGGCAGGTGATTTCAAACACGTCCGCTTGTGGCAGGTGATTTAAAGCACGTCGCTTGGCAGGTGATTCCAACACGGCCGCGTTTGATGGCAGGAACGGATCAGGAGGCGAACAGGGGCGGAGCCAGCCGGGGGTGAAGGGTCGAAGGTGAGGGAGTGAAAACCCCTCCCCTTGGGGCTATAAGAGGCCGCGTTCACTCGTCGAAAACCAGTTGAGTACAAGTGGAGCTCTGGAGACAAGTGGAGCTCTGGAGACGAGTTGAGTTGGGAGTTGGTGGAGTCCAGTTGAGTTGGGAGTTGGTGGAGTCCAGTTGAGTTGGGAGTTGGTGGAGTCCAGTTGAGTTGGGAGTTGGTGGAGTCCAGTTGAGTTGGGAGTTGGTGGAGTCCAGTTGAGTTGGGAGCTGGTGGAGTCCAGTTGAGTTTGGGAAGAGAGTTGAGGGAGTCCAGTCGAGTCCGGGCTTGGAAAGAGAGAGCTCGGAGGCAGTGAGAGCTGTTCGGATTGGTGTGGAGAGCTGGAGAGTTTGGAGGTGGGAGTGCGGGCAGAGAACCCGAGGGTCGCCGAACAGGGCCCAGCGAGTCACCACGAGGGTGGCCAGGTAGCCCGCCCGGTCTCTCGGAGCCCTTCGGTCATCCTGGCTCCGAGCAACCATAAAGGCTCACGAGCCCTGTTCTTGCTTTTCTGGGTTTTGGATGAAGTCTGTGGCACCTTGTCTACCAAGTAGAACTGACTAAGTCATGTACATAATAAATAGATATCGGCTGTAGGTTTTTGCTCGTGTCTTTTTCCCCATCCCCCCATTCATTGCTTACGTGTGTAAATAAATGTCCCCATTGTTGAAATGTCACCTGCTCGTTGCGTCCTTTCCTGCCATTGACTGCCA
>CM068962.1:81181426-81199292 GCA_035128595.1 Eptatretus atami | reverse complement strand
TTCTGTCCACGCTACAGGGTCGATCGCCAAATTGTCGATGTACCTAATTATTCGCGCAACAGAAATGCCGGGGATTTACACCTCAACGGAGCCTGCACGAAAACGAACCGCTTAAGCAGCTCGTCCGTTGCGAATGCTGAGCGGTTTTATATCGCCAAGCCCGTCGGACCAGATGTACGTTTATCGGCTTATAATCAGCCAGCTATTTATTCGAACGCAATTATGGCAGTCAATGGCAGGAAAGGACGCAACGAGCAGGTGACATTTCAACAATGGGACATTTATTTACACACGTAAGCAATGAATGGGGGGATGGGGAAAAAGACACGAGCAAAAACCTACAGCCGATATCTATTATTATGTACATGCACTTAGTCAGTTCTACTTGGTAGACAAGGTGCCACAGACTTTCATCCAAAACCCCAGAAAAGCAAGAACAGGGCTCGTGAGCCTTTTATGGTTGCTCGGAGCCAGGATGACGAAGGGCTCCGAGAGACCGGGCGGGCTACCTGGCCACCCTCGTGGTGACTCGCTGGCCCTGTTCGGCGACCCTCGGTGTCTCTGCCCGCACTCCCACCTCCAAACTCTCCAGCTCTCCACACCAACTCCGAACAGCTCTCCACTGCCTCCGAGCTCTCTCTTTCCAAGCCCGGACTCGACTGGACTCCCTCAACTCTCTTCCCAAACTCAACTGGACTCCACAGCTCCCAACTCAACTGGACTCCACCAACCCCAACTCAACTGGACTCACCAACTCCCAACTCAACTGGACTCCACCAACTCCCAACTCAACTGACTCCACCAACTCCCAACTCAACTGGACTCCACCAACTCCCAACTCAACTCGTCTCCAGAGCTCCACTTGTCTCCAGAGCTCCACTTGTACTCAACTGGTTTTCGACGAGTGAACGCGGCCTCTTATAGCCCCAAGGGAGGGGTTTTCACTCCCTCACCTTCGACCCTTCACCCCCGGCTGGCTCCGCCCCTGTTCGCCTCCTGATCCGTTCCTGCCATCAAACGCGGCCGTGTTGGAATCACCCTGCCACAAGCGGACGTGTTTGAAATCACCCTGCCACAAGCGACGTTTTGAAATCACCCTGCACAAGCGGACGTGTTTGAAATCACCCTGCCACAACGACGTTTAAATCACCCTGCCACAAGCGGACGTGTTTGAAATCACCCTGCCACAAGCGGACGTGTTTGAAATCACCCTGCACAAGCGGACGTGTTGAAATCACCTGCCACAAGCGGACGTGTTTGAAATCACCCTGCCACAAGCGACGTGTTTGAAATCACCCTGCCACAAGCGGACGTGTTTGAAATCACCCTGCCACAAGCGGAACGTGTTTGAAATCACCCTGCCACAAGCGGACGTGTTTGAAATCAACCCTGCCACAAGCGGACGTGTTTGAAATCACCTTGCCACAAGCGGACGTGTTTGAAATCACCTTGCCACAAGCGGACGTGGTGAAATCACCCTGCCACAAGCGGACGTGGTTGAAATCACCTTGCCACAAGCGGACGTGTTTGAAATCACCTTGCCACAACGGACGTGGTTGAAATCACCCTGCCACAAGCGGACGTGTTTAAATCACCCTGCCACAAGCGACGTGTTGAAATCACCCTGCCACAAGCAGACATGTTTGAAATCACCTTGCCACAAGTGGACGTGTTGAAATCACCTTGCCACAAGCGGACGTGTTTGAAATCACCCTGCCACAAGCGGACGTGGTTGAAGTTGTGTTGGCGCTGTGGTGGATGGTGTGGTTGTTGAGATGCTGTTGTAGTGGTGAGGTTGTTGAGATGCTGTTGTGGTGGTGGAGGTGGCGTGGTTGTAGTGGGTCATTGAAGAGATGCTGTTTGTTTGAAATAAAAGACAGAAAAGAATACGGCTAACTCAAAGTTCACAGCCCAGTACACGAACAATTCCCTCTTTACATCGGTGGGGAATTCAACCTGGAACACACACTTACCGAAGTAACTGACCTCTGGGAACCTGAATGGTATTCTGTGAATTTCCACAACCGTAACAATATATATATATATATATATATATATATATATTATATATATATGTAGCACCTCCCACACTCCTCTAGCCAAAGAAGCTGCATAAAGCAACCCAAGAAGGCCGAGGCAACGTAAGCGCTTTGCTGTTTCGAACCCTTCCCAGAGTTCCCCCACAACTATAGAGATGTTCACACATAATACACACATGAGAATCCCAATGCTATACACCCCCTCAGCTACCGGACAGGTTTCATCACTGATTGGTGAATCATCAGCGATAGCGCAGACAGCAATGCATACCAATGAGGCTTCCAAGCATGTACCATGTGCAAACATCAAATATAAACAAAGAAAGACCCACCCACATCTCTCACCTGTGAATGGAGAGAATAGCCAATCAGCTCTCACCTAATCAACTAAACCCAGGTGGCTAGGATTATATAAATAATTGACACCTCCCACACTCCTCCAGCTGATGAAGCTGCATAATGCTTGGGATTCTCATTGGTATGATTGCTGTCTGCGCTATCGCTGAAGATTCACCAATAAGCGATGAAACCGGTCCGGTAGCTAACAGCTGAGGGGTGTGTAGCATTGGATTCTCATGTGTGTACTATGTGTGAACGTCTTTATAGTTGTGGAGGAACTCTGGAAGGGTTCGAAACAGCAAAGCGCTTACCTTGTCAGCCTTCTTGGGTTGCTTTATGCAGCTTCTTTGGCTAGAAGAGTGTGGGAGGTGTCAATTATTTAATAGCCGAGCCATCTGGATTTAGTTGGTAAGGTGAGAGATAATTGGCTATTCCTTCCATTCACAGGTGAGAGATGTGGGTGGGTCTTTCTCATATACATATATAACATTTTTATTGAAATAATGTTTATTAAAACAGGATGATAACTACAGCTGCACTCGTTAGAGCACGTACCTCTGCCTGCACCAAAATCGAATCGATTCGTCCTTGTCACACACCCAACCTGCCCACCAAGTTTTTGTCCGAATCCGTCCACAACTTTTTCAGAACTCCCGCTATATGTCGTTTTGGCCCTATCTTCAGTGGTAAAAAAATCACTTAAATTCTCAGATCCAGAGCCCATCTGGATCTTCACCATGATCTAATCATTTTGTCCGAATTGTCCAAATTCGAGCCAAATGTCCTGCCATTTTTTTCATGGGAAAATGGACATGCCGTCAGGTCTCTTACCGTCAACTCTGGAAGCCCCGACTGCTTCCAAAACAGAGGGCAAGTTCACAGAAGCCAAAGCCCATCTGAGTAGGTCCATCCATTGATTATGACGAGGAACCTGCCGCGCTTTACTTGCAGTTGAGACCATGCACCCCCCGAGGAGTCAACTGTAGTGCTGCAAATGCAAGTATGAGGTGCACAGAGGGTGAACCAAGTCAAAGGGCACACACGATTCTCAGCTGAGAATTATCCAACTTTTGGCCAAGAGAGGAGATGTAATGGCATTCGCCAATCTGTGAATGTTCAGAAGCTGTTGCTGCAGCCTCGCCTGTTCTTGTTCTGAGATGAACAAGAGAGCAGGGTTTCAACTGATAAAATACACAAAGAGTGTCCCATGCAGATTAGCTGGATGTTTTGGCTGGGTCCCCAAATGCCAACACCTGCTTTTCCTCATCCACTATATGCGGATGCCTGTCAAATCAGAATAATCATCCTGAGAAATAATATTATGTGTGAATAAGCATCAACGGTAGTTTAGAAGTATTGGCGGAAGAAAGAAAAGCCGTCAGGGGAAAAAATCGGAAGCAGATCTGACATCTATGCCACGGTTATTGTTGGCAGCAAACACTGTGTCCGCCTTGATTCGAACTGCTCCAGTGTTCAAAACACTTTCCAAGGCTTTGTTTTAGTTCCAAAGCAAAGGAGAAAAGCATGTTGCTACAAAGGATGGAGTTGTCCGCAAGAAGAACAATTTCAGATTTGGAAGCAGTATATTATTATTTTTTTTTTAGCAAAAACAAAGCCATGGGCATCCAAATCATTTTGCCAACTCTTCATACGTTGCAACTCGTTGAGTTTGCTTTCGAGGACTTCGTCTGTTACACTGCTCAACAAAAGAGGAACCCAGGAGTATCATTACCTCTTAAAGAAGCTTAATGTCAAGGGCAATTTCAGGGGACTTGTTTTGTGTGACATTTCATTGTTCATGTCCAAATCCAAAATGATCAACTCACACTTAAGTATGTTGATTTTCAAGTCCAGAGACTGTTCTGCGTCGATAATCTTTTCAAAGCCTGCCAAAGCGGTTGTACCATTCTCACCCAGGGTTCCGTCATCCAAACATCAAAACTCGCTGGCACAGTTGTTGATAAGGTCTTGAATGCCCAAGGAGAAGAGAAGAGGGCCTAGAGGATAGCCCTGCTGCACGCCTTCCATCAAACTCAACAGAAGATCCCCGAAGTGCAAAGTTGATTGTTGGAGTATGCTTGCCAAACAAAGTTGAGAGGGAAGTGAGTGTCTTTGTTGATTAAAAAAAAACAACAACATCACGCCAAATCAGTTGAACGCATTCTTGAAATCGATCTTTATGGCTTTTCCTTTCAATTGGGAGTGGCTGATGAATCTTCTACATGTGTGTGTGGCCACTTCTGCCCTCGAAGGTAGACCGATGCCCAAATGGTGAGTGAGTAAAAAACTTTGTGGAGCAAATGGTGGACAATTTGTTTTGCACACTTTGCTCGTGAGGTATTTCTACGATATTCCAATTGCAATTGGCCTTATACCACCATCCAGTTGACAGTGTCAAGAGAGTAGCCCCCGAAGAGAAATGCACGCACATTCTGGCATGTCACAACAAAATGATATTTTTACTGGTCTCCACAATTGCATCCAAAAGTTAATTGTCATATCATCGACGGACTCAGCTGTCTGGTCTTTCGGGTCTTGGTACCACCAAACCTGTCCAAGTATACCACGAAAACCATTTTAAAACTTTAAAAAATAAAAAATGGCTCTTATTGGCCCTGTCTGCGACGGCCATGCTTGTCGAGATATCTCCCCTAGAAGGTGGAGGTGGCAGTGACGAATCGGCGTGAGATTCCAGATGCTTATCTTGCAGTTCCGTACCACTTCAAGTGACGGTTCTGTGATCGATGCATCTGATAAAACTATCCTCACCAATCCCCCCCCCCCAATGTCCCGCACCAAAATCGGAGGTAAAACTGCTGATGCAATTGATCGAGTGGACAATTCCCACTTTGTATTTGAATGGCCATTCAACGGAAGTGCTTTGGAAGCGGCACCGTGAGAAGAGGAAATGCAAATGTTGATTTACAACAGAGCCAGTGATGTCGATTTTCTTTTTTTTTCCTGCCATGGCCGGGGCTAGCAAGGCAAGCTCTTGGGAAAGAAAAAAGTTTTCCCAAGCCTCTGAGGAGTTTTCATTAATGACATTGCTAAGTATATCCGTGGGAACTTTTGCTACTTGGATTCTAGATGATTTAGGTACATGCTTCAAAATAGAAACACATGGGGGGATTTTTTGGTTGCATACTGGATTGATTTGTGGTGTTCACTGAGGAAACCTTCTGCCTGCAGCATGGGCCATTCCCCGTATTCAATTAATCCATTTACCTTCTGGTGAGTTTCACACAGTGAAGATGAAACCAATTCGAGCAAATGTCACAATAAATCTACCGGCACCACCATGACTTGCTGTCGTTGAGGCTGCATTTTTGGCAAAATGACGTATTGTTGTTTTTGTTGTTAATGATAGGGGCAACGTCGTTGTGAGTATTGATACGGTTGTTTTGCTGCCATTCACAGAGTAGAAAAAATATCTCGCCACACTGCATGCCGGCATGTCATGTATGTGGTGCCGTTGGCTCTGCCGTATTGCTGTTGTTGTTGATGTTGCTGCTGTTAGCACTGCAGGCAGCTCTATGCTGGCCAACATGCTGTTATGGTTGCTGTTAGTACTGCTGGCGGTCTCCACACTGGCCGACGTGTGATTGGTGTTGTACTGTTCGCGCTGCCGGCAGCCTAAACGCTGGCCGACATGCCGTTGTTGCCGTTAGCATTGCAAAATATACGTACAAATCAAAATTCACTGGTCTAAAAGTATTCAGCCCCTGAGGTCAGTACTTGTGGAAGCACCTTTTGCAGCAATGACTGCCATATGAGTATTTTTCGGTAGTCTCCACCAGCTTGACACAGTGAGATTGTGAAATCTTTGCCCATCTTCAGGTGAAAATTTCTCTAGTTCTGCCAAGTTTGACAGAGATCATCGATGGACTGCAATCTTCAAGTCTCGCCACAAATGTTCAATCTGGTTGAATCAGGGCTTTGACTGGGCCACTCAAGAACATTTATTTTCTTATTTAGCCACTCCATTGTGGCTTTAGCTTTGTGTTTCTGATTATTGTCCTGCTGATATGTAAATCTCTGACCAGTTTCACATTCATGGCTGACTCGAGCAGGTTTCCATCAAGGATTTCTCTGTACTTTGCTCCGTCCATTGTCCATTCTATCCTGACAAGCTTCCAGTCACTGCTGATGAAAAGCAGCTGCATAACATGATGCTACCACCACCATGCTTAACCTAGGGATGGTGTTGACTCGGTGATGTGCAGTGTTGGCTTGCATCAGATGTAACACTGAATTTCAACCAAAAAGTTCGATTTTAGTCTCGTCTGACCACAAAACTTTTCTCTACATTCCTCAGTATCATTAAGATGCTTTTTCGCAAACTCCATACGAGCTTTAAAATGTCTTTTTCAGTAATACTTCTTTCTTGCCACCTGTCCATGGAGGCCAGCTTTGTGAAGGGAATGAGATATTTTTGTGATAACCTGATCTGGGTAGAGCTTGGGTGGTATGATACGTCTTCCACTTCTTAATGATGGATTTACCGTACTCAAAGCGATAATGAGTGACGTTGAAATCTCCTTATAACCCTCTCCTGAATGGTGCTTCTCCACCACTTTATGTCTGACTTCTTTCAAAAACTTGGTCTTCATGTGTTGCCTGTTTGGTTGACCAAGTGAGTTGCACCTTAAACCTCCTTAGATAAGTGGGAAGATTAATTTTTAAGTTAAACCACTGATTGCATACAGGTGAAACCGATTACACTTATTTTGTAACCTTTCAAACAAATAATTTGCTCCTGAAGTGATTTATGGTTAATTAGGCAAAGGGTGTTGAATACTTTGCAGCAAAGAATATCTGATTTTCTTTAATCGAACTTATTCACATTTTCTCAACATTTTTTTAGTGTTATCACTTAGACTAGTTTGTGAAAACTCCATATTATGTTTAGTTTGATTTGAAAGCATCATGAAATAAGCTCAGGTGACATCAAAATGTGAAAATTTTGGAGGAGGGTGAATACGTTTGCACACCACTTGTATGTATCACCAATACATATACATATGTTCAGTAATTTCTACAAGTAGTTTTTAAATCATATAGCTGGCCACCCCACGTGATGTACAAGTTTTCAATCCCAGTCATGTTTAAAGACATTCCTTGCAACGGTTCTCTTGCTTTTGAAAGTACAGTATTTAAATAAGCATTCATGAACAACAAGCATTCATCTCCTTCCTGAATAAAAAATTTTAAGAATGAAACTTTTCAACAACATACGATAATAAAGATTCAAGTTTATCAGAAAACATTAAACTTTCCAGCAAAATACATTTGATACGTGAGAGTTTTCGCTGAACGGTTGGCATACTAGTTTGTTAACTGCATTAAGTGATGTCAAGCTTTAACAAGATGATACCTAAATGCTCAAACTGAATATAACCGAGTGGCAACTACCATTGCAGACATCAATTTGAGACCGACCTGGGATCACTTATCCTTGCGACTGACATCACTCGGCAAAATGACTATTGAGCAGCTTCGTTCTCACCTGGATTCTAACGACCTTTCCTTGACACAATGTGAAGCACCGCCATTTGGTGCTGCAGGTCAGTTCATTACCTCCGCACTTTCTGGGATCAGTTTAGAAACTATTACTCAGCCTGTTTGTGGGTCACAAAAACCATGTTGCAGGATTGCACCGGGAATGTGGGAAAAACTTCAAAGCGATATTTTGCGCTTGTGTGTAAACAACCTTTTTCTTTTCTGAGAATTTTATTCTGCACTTTGCATCCATCGCACAGATTGCCCTCAAATGTGCAGACACTGCAACCCATGTCGATGTGGAATATCAGTAAACGCTGGAGCGAGCGCGTTGTGAGGAGTTCTTCAATCAGGGTGAGTAGTATGGTGAGCCTGACAAGCACGTAGAGTGCAAGGGTACAAACAAAACCAGGAAAGGGGGGGTACTGTGAAGCAATTGTGACAAGGAGAAACTGATTTTTTTTTACCTCCACCACCAAAGGTGAAGGAGTTATGCTTTTCACTCCTGTCTATCTGTGTTTGTTTGTTGCAGGAATATCTCAAAAAGTTGTGGACAGGTTGGTGTGTGACAAAGACGAACTGATTAGATTTTGGTGGAGATCCGGATACGGATCTGATAATTTTTTTAGTGATTCTTCACCTTTAGATCAAGATTGCGGCTAAAACGATATTTAACACGATATCTCAAAAAGTTTGGACGGGTTCGGATGATACTGGTGACACGTTGGTGTATTGGCAAGGACTAATTGTTTGATGTTGGTGAAGATCCGAATCCGGATCTGGATACTACTCCAAATTTTAAAGTGATTCTGCACCATTGAGACATTAGGCTAAAAACGATATAGTACTGTATAGCATGATATTTCAAAAACGTATTGGCCCGATATGTTCTCGTGGATCAGACATTGCGTGCAGAGGTTTGCGCACTACCAAGTGCCCTTCTTTATTTTTTTTTTTATATATAATCATCCTTCTGTTCCTGCTCCCAACAGGGATCTGGAAAAGAAATAAATGTGATGTGAGTCCCCGTGTGACCGGAGCACTCAAAACGTCCCAAATATCCAGATCAGTAAGTTTTATCAGCGTGCACAGTTCAGCACATAAAATGAGTTTGCATAAACACGTAAACTGTATAAACTGTTTGTTAATGATGATTCTTGATACTTGATCACATTTCTTCAAAATGAAAGTTAAAGAAGGGGAGGTGAGGATGATATTTTTTTTAAATTTGGACAAATGGCCGAACATTGTAAGGAGCCATACTTTTGTACTGATTTGAACTGCTGCCTCGGTTTCTTCCAAACTCCATATCCAGGAGTTGTTAGATCGACTGCCGATTTATGGTACATATATAGATGCGTGCACACACACACACACACACACACACACACACACACACACACACTAGTTAGCTCTTTTTTTCCATCTCAAATGTTAAAAACGTAAACAAGTGATTAGATCGCCACCTCTTGGAAACATGGGATAAGCTATCGAGTGGCTTTGAGCGTTCCAAACCTTCAGCCCAGGCTAACACCAAGTTGTACGAGCTCTGTAAAAACTCCATTTTAATACGAATTGTCAGCCTTGAACCACCTCATGTTTGTTGGAGGACCTTTCTTGAGCACAAGGACTTGTTGACTTTTTATTTTAATAATTCAATCCTCCAATATAGGTACTTGAGGAACCTCTGGCTAAAAATGGTGGCCAAGCCATTATTCCATGACTACCTTCTATGAAGGTGGTTGTTTACAGTGTTGATAGGGCTGGGCGATATCTTAATATTATCGGCTAGTAACGATATGAAAAAATATCAACGGCCAACGCAACTTTTCATAGTCGATTATATAATCTGCACATTCGATAATGGAAAATATGGGTGTGCGGTATCGTAAAGTGAAGATGAGACCTATTTTCATTGATTTTGTAAGAAGATCGACATGAAGGGTTCATTTTATCA
The DNA here is from genome assembly GCA_035128595.1 of Eptatretus atami. Taxonomy (NCBI): domain Eukaryota; kingdom Metazoa; phylum Chordata; class Myxini; order Myxiniformes; family Myxinidae; genus Eptatretus; species Eptatretus atami. The sequence goes on along the minus strand of CM068962.1, from coordinate 81,189,458 downwards.
GAACACGAGAGTCCTAGTACAAAGAAAAAACAAAATATACGCAACATCATTTCCTCTTGCTTCTCATGTGAATGGTGAGAAAACTTTGTCCCATCTCAGTTGCCAGTTCTCCTGATCATCATCAGGTCTTTCTTGAGGATCCTGAGCCTGTGCCTGAGGAGAGCAGACACAATTTGCACAGTACATTCACATCTGAACTCCAACTCAGAACCCGTGCAGGGGACTTTTATCAAGACGGCAAAGCACGCATACAAAAAGCGCTGCCCCAAGGGCAGCTCACGTACATGCTACCCTCGAGCGAAAACATCATTGCCAAACACAACACCGATCGCCCCTCCCTATCACGGTCAATGCACATTCATCCCCCCCCATGCCACCCATCATAAACAAAGAAAAAAACTAAAAAAAAAAAAAAATAGATGAGCACAGGATGTTGAATGCTGAGCCGGATGACGTACACGTCCGTAGAGGTTGAGCCCAGCGTCAGATTGAATGAGTCCCAGTAGTGTAGTAGATAGTAGAAAAATCGTGCAATTATGATACAAGCATCAAATTTGGCATTTCTGTTCTGCAGGGCTTCTGACAAATCTGCCAGATTGGCCATTTGAAAATCCAAATTGAAAATTTGACCAAAAAAAAAAACTTAAAAAAAAAAAGAAGTCACAGCTGCTGAAATTCTTGAAGCGCAAGTGAACATCCAGACAGGAACCAAGGGGAGATCAGTCATCATTGATGCCTCAGACATTATCAATGCCTACCTCCACCCACTTCAAAAGATATGATGACTATGCTAAAGAAGACATCTTCCCAAAGGGAATCCTATGGTGCCAGGTACGAGAGGTGGACGTAGTGTTTGATGTGTACAAGAAGTCAAGTCTGAAGTCCGATGCAAGTCGAAAGGGGCAAGGAACAGAAGAGTGACAGAACCAGTAAGACCCCAAGTAACTGGAGAAGCTTTCTTCGAAAGACAGCAAACACAACGAGCTGTTTCACTTCCTTGCGGAAAAAGATGTGTAAGCACAGACGACAAGCACAGTCATGTCACAAAAGGAGAAGAGTGCCATTAGCAACACAAGAAGTTACTGGATGCTGTTCCCATGTTGTCACGAAGAAGCTGACACTCGAATATTTGTACAACGCCAGGGATGCAACGACGGATGTAGCAAGTCCATTATCATTAAGGCTAATGACACGACGTACTAGTCATAGCAAATCTGTACTGCCATCCTTACAGGAACTAAGGTCTTGAGAACATGTGGATTGCCTTTGGCCAGGAGCCAAGACGCGATGGATTCCAGTCCATGGGTAGTTTCTGCAATAGGCCTGAGAAAGCCAAGGGATCCATACTTCCATGCGTTCACTGATGTGACGTCGTGTCTCCTTCCGCGTAAAGCGGAACAGAAACTGCATGGCAGACTGGAACGTCTTGATGATGTTTCTGAAACATTCACCAATCTCACCAGCATCCAACATTGATTCGTGATCTGACTTTTTTGAAGTTTTTTTTCTTTTTCAAATTTTTCAAAATTGGATTTCAAATGGCCAATCAGGCAAGATTGATTGGAATCCCCACTGAGAACAAATGCTGCCAAATTTGATGCTTGTATCAATCATTTGCACGATTCCTCTCAAAAATTGCTGTTATTCCGCCCACTACAGATTAATAGAGTGCGACAGGTATGGATAAATCCAGCTGCTTTAACATACGGTATAGATGAAGTCTGATTTCAGTCACAGCGACTTCTTCGCCCACTCTCAAAAGGTGATTAATGTTCAGAAATACCCCATTATATTGTGTAATGACGAGAGAGTTGGCTGATTTATGGTGTGGTTAACAACACCCGTAGCTGGGTTTCGGCATTGATCCGAAAAGCTGTGCTTAGATTGCTCGTTCGGTGGGCGCGCGCAGCCGCAATTTAGCTAAAGGCGGTCGCCCACACGCCGAACGGGCGAGAATCCACAACAATATATATATTTATCTTCTTCTTCTTTCGGCTAGCTCCGTTAGGGGTCGCCAAAGCGGATCAACTGTCTCCATTTCGCTCTATCCTCCACATCTTCCATTGAACACCAACCACCCGCATGTCCGCCCTCACCGTATCCATGAACTCTTTTTGGCCTTCCTCTTCTCCTCCTGCCTGGCGGCTCCATCTTCAACATCCTTCTCCCGATATACTCCGTTCCTCCTGTGCATGTCCAAACCATCTCAATCTCGCCTCTCTCACTTTGTTTCCAAACCGTCCTACCTGCGCTGTCCCTCTAATATACTCATTTCTTATCCTATCCATCCTCGTCACTCAACGAGAATCGCAGCATCTTTAACTCTGCCACCTCCAGCTCCGCTTCCTGTCTTTTTGTTAGTGCCACCACCTCCAAACCATACAACATAGCTGGTCTCAATACCGTCTTATATACTTTCCCCTTCACTCTTGCAGCTACCTTCTGTCACAAATCACTCCTGCAACTCTTCTCCAACCACTCATCCTGCCTGTACTCTTTTTTCACTTCTCTCCCACACTCTCCGTTACTTTGGACAGTTGATCCCAAGTATTTAAACCCATCCACTTCCCACCTCAACTCCTTGCAACCGACCATACCACCACCCTCCCTCATTTACGCACATGTACTCCGTCTTACTCCGACTGACTATCATTCCCCTTCTCTCCAGTGCGTACCTCCACCTCTCGAGGCTCGCCTCAGCCTGCTCCCTACTCTCCCACAGATCATGATGTCATCCGCGAACATCATAGTCCATGGAGACTCCAGTCTGATCTCGTCCGTCAACCTGTCCATCACCATTGCAAAAGGAAAGGGCTCAGAGTCGATCTTGGTGCAATCCCACTTTTACCTAACCGGTCCGTCATTCCTACCGCACACCTCACCGCTGTCACACTGTCCTCATACATATCCTGCACGATCCTCACATACTTCTCCACCACTCCCGACTTCCTCATACAATGCCACAACTCCTCTCTTGGCACCCTATCATAAGCTTTCTCTAAATCCACAAACACACAATGTAACTCCTTCTGGCCTTCCCTATACTTCTCCATCAACATTCTCAAAGTAAACATTGCATCAGTGGTGCTCTTTCCTGGCATAAACCCATATTGCTGCTCACAGATCGTCACCTCTCCTCTCAACCTAGCTTCCACTACTCTTTCCACACCTTCATGGTGTGGCTTAACAACTTTATCCCTCTGTAATTTCCACAGCTCTGCACATCACCCTTATTCTTGAAATCGGAACCAGTACACTTAATCTCCACTCCTCCGGCATCCTCTCACTTTCCAAGACTTTTTAAACAATCTGGTTAACAACCCACTGCCATCTCTCCTAAGCACTTCCAGGCCTCCACTGGTATATCATCTGGGCAACCGCCTTTCACTTTTCATCTTCTTCATAGCAGTCCTCACTTCATCCTTACTGATCCACCCCACTTCCAGATTCACTATCTCCACCTCTTCCAACCTTCTCTCTCTTCATTTTCTTCATTCATCAGCTCCTCAAAGTACTCCATCCACCTTCTCAACACACTTTCCTCGCTCGTCAGCACATTCCCATTTGCGTCCTTTATCAGCCGAACCTGCAGCACATCCTTCCCAGCTTCCCAGCTCTGTCTTGCCAATCGGTAGAAATCCTTTTCCCCTTCTTTTGTATCCAACTTCTCATACAGCTCCTCATATGCCTTTTTCTTAGCCGTTGCCACCTCTCTCTTTGCCTTTCGCCGCCACTCCTTGTACTCCTGCCTACTTTCTTCATCTCTCTGACTATCCACTTCTTTTCGCCAACCCTTCTTCCTATACTTTCCTGTACTTCCTCATATATATATATATATACACATACTGGTGTGGTGTGCTTACACATTGTGTAAGCATTTAACCGTTGCTCACCCATCGTCTCGGGTCACTCACCTGCATTTGATTTTTCATTTATTTATTTTCATTTATGTTTTCATTTATGGATGCTTTCTGAGGGTTTTGTGATTTTTCCTGGTTTATCGGCTTCGATGTCCATCGGCACACAAAATTACTGTGCTTCCCCATCGTCTCGGGTCGCTCACCTGCATATTTTTCATTTATTTGTTTTCATTTATTTATATTTTCATTTATGGATGTTGGCTGACAATTCTGTGATTTTTCCCAGTGTGCTGGCTTTGTCCATCAGCATGCAAAATTTCATCTTTCTACGTCACCTGGAAGGTACCGATCTTTAATATCAGTCATTCAGTCAGTCAGTCAGTCAGTCAGTCAGTCAGTCAGTGGTTCGAAAGAGATACAGTATATATTTATATGACATTAAATTAAGGCAGTTAGGATTATCATCTGTTCAAAAAGAAGCACAGCCAACCAACAATTTGTACTAAACACGACTCCACGAGTTTGAAACAAACGAGAAAGAGGAGACTTATCCTCAGGTGACATTGTGATGGGGCATGGATATGAGTCACAATCAGCTAATATTATATACAGTATGTATGTATGTATGTATATATACCAGATATATATATATATAAATAAACGGGAATAAAATCCGACGTGGGGCTGGTGTGAAAAATTCCTGACTCAACCCAGGACTTGAACCCAAGGACCTCATTGCTAACACAACAACAACTCACTGAGCTATTCGGTCTTTGCTATAGCCCCAGGACTCCTGGGTTGAATCAGAATTTTGTTCATACCAGCCCAATGTGGGTGTATATATATATATATATATATATATATATATATATATATATATATATATATATATATATAGTAGATATATATTAAAGGCAAAAATAAATTCGAATCAGATGATGAGGTCATGGTATTCTTTAATATGGTTTCCCTCTCCACAAATGTTCCAGTTTATTTGGAAATCAAAATCATGCCATCAGTTAAAATGCTCCAGCAAATTAACAAAAGCATTCCCAATTACACCTTGAAGTGTAATTGACAACATTATCGACAGATCTTGGATACAGCTATGGGATCTCCAGTATCTGCAGTTGGTGTGGGTAAGCATCATTTGCTGGGGTCGCAGCTTGCCACTGATGCAGTACCCCCTATAGGTGAGGGCAGAAATTCGTAATATCGTCCAGGGTGCCAATGATATATCACCTACACTTCGCGAAGGACACCGTTGGATCTTTAACGTCCATCAACTATTGCTTGGAGATGAAACGCACAGTTTAACATGAATTTGATGGATGGCCCACACATTGATGAATTACCCTGCCTGCGAAACACCAGGGTGGTCCTTTAAACTGGGTCGAGATTCAAACTCAAGCTAGATAGCTCATAGATGAGTGTGCAAACCTCTAGGGTCCAGACTATCTTGTTGGCCCTGAGTTCTGCTGATGTTACAATTGCCATTGTGCATTGGGATTAGGGTTAGTCACCCACGAACAACAGATATAGTAGTAACCTTGCCTAAACTACATCCACCATCACATTATTGCACTTTATCTCCATGAACTTCAATGCACTTTGTCCGGTGCTTAACCAACCTTTTGATCCCAGCATAGAAGCCTTCCGTTTTCAAATGTCCCTGACATAGTGAACATGGTCGTGCACTGTTCAGCAGAGGCAAAAAAAAATCGTCTGTCACATTTGGTGGATTTTTTTCTTTCTAAAATCTATTGGTTGGTTTCCTGTGTGTTTACCTTCTACATCATGATGAATGCAACAACAGTTTTGGATATCGTCTTTCCTGAAGTTTTCTTTCCATGCCTTGTACTGTATGCTAATATTTTAATTCCTGAAACAAAACAATCTGGGCAGGAGGCCGAGCCCCAAGGTCTGCTTCTCGCAGGCAGCTTTTGATGGACTCTGTTGTTCTCTTGCCTCACTTCTGACCTCGCTCCTTTCATCCTTTCGCCCCTTCATCCTCCTCCAGCCCACCCAAGTCGCACGCATTTTTACATAATCCTACACCTGGTTATCCTCCCCCTTTCTAAACTGAATGCTCACCTCCATCGCTTCATCCCTGCATTGTCTCATCTGTGGAACAAACTCCTTGCGTCTGTTGTCTTATGCCGGTCCCCCCAGACTTTCAAGAGTGCTGCCAATCATCATGTACTCTTCTACTCTGATAGTCTTCTACTCTTCCATAGATACTCTTCTACTCTGCCTGATGATGCACCCACTCCAACTCCCCCCCACACTTCCGGTCACACACACACACACACACACACACACACACACCTCCTTGTTACCCTTTGATATTCTTTCAGTTTGTGAACCTGCCGACTTCTGTCATTTGGGTCCTCCTTTAGTCTAGATTTCTGTATACAAAATACATAAAAAAATTAACATTTACCAGATGAGAAATTTGACGTTTGCATGACGTACCAATAAATAAGGAGCGAGAATGTACTCGGTAGAGCACGTATCTCCACCAAACTGAACAATTTACATTTTGTATCCCACTGATAAGCTGGATCTGGATCCGGATCCAGGCTGAACCTACATCGAATCGGCTTGTTCTTGTCAGCTGACCAACTCATCCACCTAGTTTTGTCATAACTCTTCCACAACTTTTTGAAACATCATGCGATACTGTATATTGTTTTTGGCTCCATCTCTCAATGGTAAAGAATCACTTAAAAAAAATTCTCCGATCCAGATTCGGATCGTCACCAAAATCAAAGCAATTTGTTCTTGTCCCACACCCGACGTGTCCACCAAGTTTCATCCGAATCCGTCCAAACTTTTTGAGATATCATGCTATATATCGTTTTTGGCCCAATCTCTCAATAGTGAAGAATCATTTAAAAATTATTGTGTCCATTTCGAGATCCGGATTCAGATCTTCACCAAAATCTAATCATTTTTTGTCCTTGTCACACACCTAACCTGATCACTGAATTTCGTCCGAATATTCCACAACCTTTTGATATATCCTGCACACAAACAGGGAGACCAACACACAAACAGGCAGACCAACACACAAAACAGGCAGACCAACACACAAACAGGCAGACCAACACACAAAACAGGGAGACCAACACACAAACAGGCAGACCAACAGACAAACAGACAGACCAACACACAAACAGGCAGACCAACACACAAACAGGCAGACCAACACACAAACAGGCAGACCAACACACAAACAGGCAGACCAACAGACAAACAGGCAGACCAACAGACAAACAGACAGACCAACACACAACAGGCAGACCAACAATAAACAGAAAGACCAACACACAAACAGGGAGACCAACACACAAACAGGGAGACAAAACACAAAACAGGCAGACCAACAGACAAAGGAGACCAACAACAAAACAGGCAGACAACACACAAACAGGCAGACCAACAGATAACAGACAGACCAACACACAAACAGGCAGACCAACAGATAAACAGACAGCCCAACACACAAACAGACAGACCAACACACAAACAGGGAGACCAACACACAAACAGACGACAACACACAAACAGGCAGACCAACAGACAGACCAACACACAAACAGGCAGACCAACACACAAACAGGCAGACAACAGACAAACAGACAGACCAACACACAACAGGCAGACCAACACACAAACAGACAGACCAACAGACAGATCAACAACAAACAGGCAGACACAACAGACAAACAAACGGACAGACAGTCAAACAGATGTTAAAACATAACGTCCGTCCACCTTTGGTGGCCGAGGTAAACAGTATAACATGGAATTTTGCAATAAAGGTACACACGGAATGACAGAACTTTTGAGAAGGCTAAAATATTCACTCGCAGTGTGGATTTTAAGGATGTGGTTTTTAAGGAACATGCCTTTTATCAGTTGGCAGGTGATCGAAAAGTCGAGATTCCCGAAGCATTCCGACGGCTGACCTCCAATGATGCTTTTCCAGCACAGAGTTGTTCTAAGAAACAAATACTTGATAAAGTCATATTGGCAGAAAAAGGACATCAACAAATGATATCAGGCACATTTGCAAGGTTTGTGTTGTAATCATGTTTTTAAAAAAATAAGATTAAAAGAAAACAGAAATGAATTAATTTTCAAATAATTATCACACTTTTTTGAGA
>CM068962.1:81142141-81157568 GCA_035128595.1 Eptatretus atami | reverse complement strand
AACTCTTTGGGCATGGTAACCATCAGAGCGACCAGCTGCCAAACAATGTGACCTATCAATTATTCCTGAACAAACTTGTACACCCAAGGCTTGGGGAACATATTTGTGAAGTTTCCCCTCGATCTGCCCAGCCGTTCTGGAGAAGAAGATTTTTCAAAGGTTTTAGGATTAATCCAATATGGCTGCCAAACCATGTGACCTATGATGTCGTATGTGTGAACCTTTTGTTCCCCATGGACAGGTGGTAATACTTGTAAAGTTTCAGCTCGATCTGTTCAGCCGTTTCGGAGAAGAAGATTTTTGAAGGTTTGTATATTAAAAACAATATGGCTGCCGAATCACGTGACTGATGACGTCATGATTTTTTTTTCAATGGACCATTTTATTCCTAGACTCGCAAATACAACCTGTCGTTTCGCTGACGGTAATATTAGGGGGGGGAGGAAGGGAAAGGAAGAAAGGAGGGTGGAGAGGGAGAGGGGTGGGAGAGAGGGAGAGGGAGAGGCGTGAGAGGGAGAGGCGTGGAGAGAGAGGGAAAGGGGTGGGAGAGAGAGGAAAGGGTGGGAGAGAGAGGGAAAGGAGTGGGAAGAGAGAGGAGGGGAAGAGGGCTGAAGAGAGAGAGAAGGGAGAGGCGTGGAGAAAGAGGAAAGGGTGGGAGAGAGAGGGGGAAGGAGTGGGAGAGAGGAGGGGAGGTGTGGGAGAGAGGGAAGGGAGAGGCATGGGAAAGAGAGAAAGGGGTGGAAGAGAGGGAGAGGTGTGAGAGAGAGGGAGAGGGTGGGGGAGAAGAGAGGGAGAGGCGTGGAGAGAGAGGGAGAGGAGGGGCGTGGAGAGAGAGGGAGAGGTGGGAAAGGGAGAGGAGTGGGAGAGAGAGGAGGTGGAGAGAGAGGGAGAGAGCAGGAGAGAGAGGGAGAGGAGCGGAGAGAGAGGGGGGGGGTGGGAGGGAGGGAGGGGGGGGCGGGGGCGAGGGTGGGTGGGAGGGAGAAGGGTGGGAGAGGGGGGGGTGGAAGGGAGGGAGAAGAGAGGGAGAGGGGTGGAGAGAGTGAGAGGTGGGAGAGAGGGATATGGTGGGGTGGAGAGAGAGGGAAGGGTGGGTGAGGAGAGGGATAGGGGTGAGAGAGGGATAGGGGTGAAGAGAGGGGAAGGTGGGATGAGAAGAGAATGGGTGGGAAAGAGGGATAGGTGGTGAGGAGAGGATAGGGTGAAGAGAGGGATAGGGGTGAGAAGAGAAGAGGGGATGGGTGGAGAAGGGAAGGGTGGGAGAGAGAGGATAAGGTGGGTGAGAAGAGGGATAGGGGTGGGAAGAGAGGGATAGGGGTGAGAGAGTGGGATATGGGGAGAGAGAGGGATAGGGGTGGAGAGAGGGATATGGGTGGGCAAGAAGGGATAGTGTGAGAGAGGGATAGGGTAAGAAGAGGATAGGGGTGGGAGAGAGAGAGGGGGATAGGGGTGGGAGAGAGTGGGATAGGGGTTGGGAAGTGACCTATGATGTCGTATGTGTGAACCTTTTGTTCCTCATGGCTAGGCGGTCATACTTGTAAAATTTCGCTTCGATCTGTTCAGCCACTTCAGAGTAGATGATTATTGAAGGTTGGTCTTTTTTAACAATATGGCTGCATAATCACATGACAAATGATGTCATCAATTTTTTTTCTGTGGACCATTTTATCCCTAGATGACCCTCAAAAATTTTCATACTGATCAGATGTAGCGTTTTACATGTGCAAATGTGACATCATAATGAAGGCACATAATTATGACGTTATTAAAAAAAAACATCACACCTATTCCCCATGAGGAGTACTTGACACGTGCCAAGTTTTAATTTTTTCCTTGATGTGGTTTCAGATATCCAGATGTCCAAAGGTTGCGGCGAAAAACACGAAAGTTCAAACAACTAAACAAACAAACAAATGGACTCGAATACAATACCATCTCCTTCGGAGAGGGTATAAAGGAATATGGAGACAACAAAAAGAGATCTTTACATCATGCAGTGACTAAAATTGTCAAAAAATGCACAACACTCCAAGTGCATCTCACAGACTTTGCCCACTCCACCCTCAACCTTTCCCTTTTATCCTCAACCTCAAATTAATTTCCTGAACAACCTGAATTAATTTCCTAGAGCAGACTGAACAACCTGATCCAAAATTTTATATCTAACCTGAAATTACTTACAAGTTGTGTGACATAGCAAGCGATGTTTAATGGCCGTTGAGCAAAGGGACGTCATCATCGTTCCTATGCAGAACGTGGTTGCGGGTTAGCATCAGTCCCTGCAGGGACACAGTGCCACTGACGGCGTGCCCCCTGTAGGTTAGAGTAGAAATTTCTAATTTGTTCAGGGTGCTGGCAATAACTCACCTACTCTTCGTGACGGCGACTTCTTTAACCCTTTGAACCCTGAGCTCCTTGGACTTTTGGCTCCCTGGGCTCCCTGGAGAGAAATCCGACCACTCGGGTATGTGGAGGTATGAATAGCGGCCGTTTTATCAGCCGCTAGGGTTAAAAGGGTTAATGTCTTTAACGTCCACCAAATTAATCTCCACAATCATTGGTATCTCCCGGGATGAGGCTGAGTCTTTGGGTCTCCCACTCTCTCACCGCAGGCAGGTCGGTGGTCTTTCTGTCTTTTCCACCGTCTCCTCTTCCGTCTCGCCCCCCCCCCCCATATTTCCGCAGGGCGCTCAAGGTCTGTCAGCAACCCCTTCTATGGTAAAACGACAAAAATCAAGAATCACTGCTTACCTCACTCTTTCATTCTCTTTTTTCCCACCCCTTTGGAACAAACTCCCACACTCTCTTCTATCCCACTCTTCCCTCCAGGTCTTCAAAACAGCTGTTAACCACCACCTCTATTTCTTCCTCCATCCAAAACCACGATATTTTCTACCCTCGCAAATCCACCCCAAACCCACCTCCTTCAAATTCCCTGCCTTCCTTCCTGAAAGTCCCTGTAGTATCCATCTTGTTTACCTGTGTACCCCGCCCCATCCCTCTCCCTTCCACAGATCTCCTCATGTCTCTGTTCCCCACTGTTTTGACCTTCCCTCTCCTGCTCCTCTTATCTCCTGCTCCCCTTGTTGTACGTTATGTGTGTTAGCGAGCCTCGACATTGTCTACAAAAAAAACAACAAAAAATAATAATAATAATGACAATGATGATAGATGGGACACCAAGCTTAATGTGTGTGCCATCCTTTGGATGGCACACACATTAATAAATCACCCTGCCCGCAAATCACCAGGATGAGAACTTGCAGCTGGGTTGAAATTCTAACCCAGGCTCGACAGCTCAGAGGTGAGTGTGCATGCTTTCAAGCTATCCCACCAACACGAGCAAAGGGGAGAATAATCTCTATTCGCCATCACATCAAAAACAATATCTGGCTTTGTTGTTCCAGCACCCAAAAAGCAGGGGGAGGCTGTCAAAAGTCGACAAAACCCACAAGCTTGTCATAAAAATAAATTAATTTATTGCAAATGCACGAATCACTTCTTGCCTAAAGAGAAAAAAAAATGTGGGTGGGAAGAGAAACCGGTGAAAAATAAAGCAGGGTATGGAGTAAATTAAATATTTTTTTTAAAAACGGAGAAATTATTTGTTTTGAAAGCTTCGGAGGAATCAAGATGACAAAAATGCAGTTGGTATCGCCTTATATGTTCTATGGCAGGTGGTTTGACACTTTGGTGTACAAGTTTATATACATAGCTATGAGAGTGACATTGCGCAAGGACAAAGTTCGTCACCAATAAAAGTACAAAAACACGGCGGTTAAACGAATCTCACGATCTGCAGTGAAGAGAATCAGTGTGTAAAGAGTATTGCTTCATGCAAGGACAAGGACACAGGCATTTGAAGAATTAAAAACGACGGTTTGCATCAGAATTTTAAATTTCTAAGTTAGTTTGTGGTTGGTATAAAAGTACCAATCAGTTGACGTCAGGTTTCATCTCCATCCAGGAGGTTGGTTGGATGCCACAGATCTCCAAGTCCTCCTTCTGGCAACTTACATGCCTCGAACATTCCACATTGCTTGGTGCGGTCGACAGCTTTATATGGGCCATCCAAGTGATCCTCAGTTTACCCCAGCTCACTTGCCCTCACACAGAGTATGCATACACATCGGTAAGGTTTATCGATGTGGCAAAGCAATTTATTTTCCAGTTTTCTTCATTTGTACGCAGCACATGGCTGTGGGTAACATCCTTTTACTGAGGGCACAGCTGTGCCATTGATGCAGTGCCCCCTGTAAGTTAGAGCAGCAATTTGTAATTTGGCCAGGGAGCCAGCGATAGCTCACCTACTCTTCGTGAAGGAGATCGTGAGATCTTTAACATCTACCAACTCATGCCAGCAGACAGGACGCCCAGTTTAACGTCCATCCGAGGAAGGAGGGACATCACACACATTAATGGCTCACCCAAAAAATTGATCCGATGCAACAATAAACTTGAGTAGTATCTATTTTTTGAGAGAAAAAAAAACAATTCTTAATTTGTTTGTTTTTTCTCTCATTTCAATTTGTTCATTTTGAGTGAAACTTTGTTCTTAGGATTAGTCATAAGGAAACAAATTAACTGCAATTATAGAACAGACAGGATAATCAAATGTTCTTGTGCATGAGCTAAGTTTGTAAAATCCACGGTGTTATGTATGGAACCACCTTATGTATGGAACCACCTCAAATGACCACCATGTAACGGAAATCTTAAAAGTCATTGTGTAAGGGTGAAGTGTGTTGCCTGTACTACAGCTTTAGGGAAGCTGTTTGGTTGGCCTAGTGTTTGGCACTTCACTCATGAAACTGCAATTGCACGTTCATGTCCCATAATACCACATGCTTTGTCTAATAACATCCTTACAATTCATGGAAAAGTGCAATGGTATCTCCTTTTAAACTTGGTTTCCTTATAGGAGAAATAGGGTCACCCGATCAAAATTGGGTTATCGAGACATGAGGAAAACATCAAGACTTGTTTGTAGCAGTAGCAAACATTAACTCGGGAGTACAACACGGCAATGATGGGCCAAATGGCATCCTCACTTCCATGTTTCCAACAGCTGTGTACATACAGGATCGTGCGACCACTACTTACACTCAATGTAGTCCCAGTCAGACCCTTTGTATGTGCCTATTCATTCTGCATACATGATGTAACTATTTAAAAGCAATTGGTTTGATTCCCGACAAAGAATCGATCTTGGAGGCACTGAGGCGCAAGCCAAGCTCTTTGTACAAGTTTATATGCACTGAAGGGGCATCTGGCATTCGGTGCTTGATTGACCAAAGCACCTTTATTTCACGTTTTTACATCAACTTCATTAAGAATTGAAGTTTTTATTGTGAGGTTGACCATCCACGTGTGAAAAAGAATGCGGTAAAGCAAAGTTTGGGGAAATTGGCCCAGGGAGTTGGAAACGTATGATGAACAAACAAACAAACAAACAAATAAAGACTCGTCCATCCATCCATTACGAAGTGTGTCACAGGCAAAAATAGCATTCCTTTCCTCTTGCAATTCGCTGCAGACTACTGTTGTTGGACCTGTTACAAACTATGGTATATGAGAGTACAACTCTCTTATACCATAGTTCTAACAATACCATTTTTGCCCGGGCTACATGTGTGTGTGCGTGCGTGCGTGCACGCATGCAACACTTTATTCCAAAGGGTTCCTGCTGTCATGGAATAATTAAAATGGAACTAATTTACTCAGTGAATAATCTGAACCTTGCGTTTAAAGTTAATAGTGGATTTACTTTAAAAAAAACATTTTATGCCCGTTTAATTATAAAAATTCAATTTTTAAAAACCACTCTTTCCAGGAGGGAAGAGGAAGAATCAGGAATTGGAGCATAATGTAGCGGTTCTAGCATCACCATTTATATTATGCTACGGCAACAAGAACTCTTTAGAATACAGCATAATGGACACAGAAGGAGCACACAAATTATATGAAGTAATACTTCTTGAAGCAATCTCATCTCAGATCATCAATTCGGATTCAGACCAGGTCACTCCACCCTGGACATGCTGCTTCGACTCTCCCAACAATGGATGGAGGCACTCAATATCAGTCATGAGATTAGGGCCGTCTCTCTGGACATGTCTCAAGCTTTCGATGCAGTCTGGCATCCTATCTTGCTCTCCAAACTGTCTGCCTATGGAATCCAAGATCAACTCCACCTTTGGATTGCTGACTTCCTCCACTCTAGGAGACAACGTGTGGCTCTCAACGGAACCCTTTATTCTCTTCTCCTTGTCAAGGCTGGACTACCCCAGGGCAGTGTTCTAGGCTCCATCCTATTCCTAATCTTCATCAATGATCTCACTGACTCGCTGGAAAATCCTCTTTATGTCTTTGCTGATGACTCCACTCTCTGCCATGACATCCCTCATCCTTCGGACAGACAGTCAGCAGCCTCTTCCCTCTCCTCAGACCTTGACAAAATCACAAACTGGTCAAAAATTTGGAACATGTTTTTCAATTCTGCAAAATGCCTCACACTCACCTCTCTCTCCAAAAGGACTGCACCACAAATCCTCCCATCTACTTTCTCAACAACAGTCTCAAAGAGGTTCAGTCACTCAAACTCTTGGGTCTCACTCTCAGCAATGATCTCTCTTGGGCAAGCTACGTTTCAGGGTTGGCCTCCAAAGCCAGACGCCGACTGAGCATCCTCTGTCGTGCAAACTCCTTCCTTGGTACACCTGAGCTCCTATCCACCTACAAGGCTTTTATCCGCAGCTCAATGGAGTACTACTCTCAACTCTGGTTTGGTCCCCCTGCCTCACATCTTGCTCAGCTTGACGTCGCAGAAACAAAGGCTTTCAAGATCATTGGAATCTCTCACGATGAAGCTGAGTCTATGAGCCGATTACTTCGCCATCACCGACAGGTTGGTGGTCTCTGTTTTTTACTGCCTCATTCCTGGTCTTGCACCCTCTACCTCTCCATGCTCTGCCCCCACCCCCCACCCCAAGTATCCGCAGGAAGCACGCGGTCCACCAGCAATCCCCTCAGTGAAACTGCTTGAATCCAGAACAACTGCTCAACTCCACTGATTAATTCCTCTCTTTTCCTGCCTGTGGAACCACCTTCCACA
Source organism: Eptatretus atami (assembly GCA_035128595.1). NCBI lineage: Eukaryota > Metazoa > Chordata > Myxini > Myxiniformes > Myxinidae > Eptatretus > Eptatretus atami. The sequence goes on along the minus strand of CM068962.1, from coordinate 81,150,457 downwards.
CTCTCTTCAATCTCATTCTTCCCTCCGGGTCTTCAAGACAGCTGTTCACCATCAGCTCAGGTCATCCCCCATTCAAAGCCATGATCTTTCCTACAACCATTAAACCTCCTCCACCCCTCCCAAAATTTTGTTTATGCATCCATTTTGTCCACAAATTGCATTCTCCTTAACCCTCATCGATACCTGCATCCCTTGTTTGTCCGTCTCTGTCTACCTTCTCCCCCCGCCCTGCTATTGGCATTTCCCCTTTCTCCTGCTGTTCCCTTTGGTATATTGTATCCTGTTCTGGTCTGTGCCCTAGCTCTTCCACAAGCCTAGACCATGTATAAAATAAAATTAACAAAATAGAAAAACATAATAGTACACAGAAGGAACACACAAGCAACAACATCCACAGCCACTTTGACATCAGCATAAACAACATCTACATGTAATATAAAAGATACCTTGTTCACATGTTTAACTTCATTTTTACATCCTCATTGAGACTCACAGATATACATGCAATATGTTTGTGAAGTGAAACATGCTGTCTTTTAATTGAATCCGTCAGCAAAGCAACGGGTAGGTACAGCTAATGTGTATGTACTAGTGGGGCATGCCGGCACACTGCAAGCAACTACACAGGTGCATCTTATGGTCATACATAATAATAGGCTTTATATATTTGATGAAGTGTATTGTGCTTGCATTCTGTAAGCAGTGAAATAAATCAAGTAAATCAAGAATTAGTGATTAGAATGAGCTCTTTATTTTAAAGTTTACAGCTATAGTCGTGTTTCGTGTATATATGGCAAACATTCTCAAATAAGAGGTGGAAGAGGTATGTGTTAGCGTTGCCTTGCAAACAGTTTGACTGTAAGCTTCATTGTCTTGGTCTTGGGTCATGTGATCCGCATTGAGCATACTGAGGCTGCACCGGCCGACTTTTACTCACGGATATTTTCTCTTCGGCAAATCTGACAATTTTTCCTGGGATATTGGCTTTGAGTTGCATCAACATGCAAATTTCAGTTTTCTCCACAACCTCGAAGGTACTAAACATTTATATCAGTGAGTGAGTGAGTGAGTGAGTTATTGAGTTAGTGGTTAGAAATATATATCCTATATACACATACACACACCTGGTATATGTCTGCTACAAGCTACCTCACTGTGAATAATAAAAAATAATAATAAACGCTTCAGCCCAATTTCAAATTTGGATTAAAAAATTAACTCTCTGAGGTGGTCCACCTATTCATGAACAAAAATCAATGGTTCCCATTAGGCCTTAGTTATTTTATAACTTGGTTTACGGATCCGCCGACGGTATATTTGCCGAAATGAAATATAAATATAAAACACATTTTTAGCCTTTTATATTTATACATTTTCCCCCGAAGGTGCAAAAGTTTCAAAACCCGAAATGTAAACGTCGGCATTTATTTTCAAAATATAATTTCGTGCGCGCACGCCAAAATGCCGAGTCACCTTTAACCGAGCTGCGCAGTAGAACTGCGCAGTCGTCTTCGGTCATGGCGTCTGAGCAGTGGCCAGCGTGGTTCAGATTGACTGTGGTTTCTGGGGCGAAAGTGATTGTTAAGAAGTATGTCAGCGGTATAAATTTGAATGACTGTATTGGTGATTTAATCACGCAACATCTTGACGACGAATATTCTGGCCGAACGATTGCATTACTTCAGTGCAGCAGCAGGGATGATTCGCAGGCTTCTCTCGATCGTGCCGATTTTGTTTCCATCGAAAGTTGTACACTGCTGTTCGTATTGAAAGATTTCGGTACCAAGTACGTCAAAGTTTCCCTGCGAGATGCTGATATATTCAGCCTTCAACGGACCAGAAATCAGCCTTTCATGTGCTGGTGAGGATGGGGAGACGGTACGATCAGATGCCCACTGAAAAATAAAAGCTGGTTATGGCTCTGATTGACCGTTTTGAGCGTGTTGACTCCTCGTAGGCACCTTTTTAAAATCATATCCAGCACTATGCACTGGTGTGCACGCACACATCTACGACTTGGACAGTAATTTTCTCAGCATGTTTCCATTTGTTTGATGATCCAACAGGTTCCCATAAGAAAAGCATGCCAGACTATATGTAAAAACAAGTTTTAATCCTTATTTATTGTTTTTCACATCAGATGATACAGTGAACAATGGCATCCTGCATTTGAATGGTTTTCCATCTTCAATGTTTTCTTAGATCCTCCTGGTCCGGAATTATATTTATTCCCCCCCCCACCACCTACCCTTGTCTTTTCCATGGAACATCCGAAAAAAAAATCATAAAAATATATAATTTCTAAAAATTGAAATTATATTTTATATTTATATTTCGACCTACCGACCCTACATTTTAGCTGAAGAACTGCGTAAACCAAGTTATAAAATAACTAAGGCCTTACTGGAAAGTATTAATTTGAAATGGAGGGGTCAAACCATATTTGGCAATTGAAGACAATGCAAGTTCTGCAATTCAAGTTTTACATGGAACAGTAACCACAGACTGATTAAATTCCCAAAATCCTGGTTTACGCAAACATCTCAACTCTTTTCTCCTATCTATGGAACCACCTTCCCCAGGATGTTCTACCCTACTCTTCGTTCCAGGGCTTCAAGCATGGAGAACTTTTAGTTGTAGGTTACCGTTTCCTTACCTGTGTTTACTGTGTTTCTCTTTTCTTGTTCATTCATTCCCTTGGTTCGAGTCCAACTGTTGCCCAATAATCAGTACATACCTAACCTCGTTCTTCCACGAGCATGGATATTGTGGACCGGACCATAACATTTTTGGATAATGTTTTTTTTTTAGCCTCATGGTATTTTGATGGAAAAAATAAAAAATAAAAAAACACCATACATACCATTTCAACATGTTCAATTGTAAAATAAATATATATGTTTTCACTCCCTTCTAACACCACTTTAAATAATCCTCTCCATTCTCAAATGCCATGTCCTTTCATACCCTATCCTCCATCTTTCTCCTAGGTTGATACAAGGTGTTTTGCCTTTTATAAGGAAAGGAAACAGTGGTTGGATTTCAAAGTTGAATTAAAATGCAGCAACACTTTCCAACACGACCATGAAACTTTTGGCGAAATGTATTTGCTCTATATTTAAGTAATGAGCAATAAATATTTTTGAGCCATTCTGGCGATGATGACATCAAAAAATTGACGACATCATTTGTCATGTGATTAGGCAGCCATATTGTTGCATTTTGAGCCATTCAGCTCGAAGCAAACAATCATCTGGAATCTGGAGGTGAACAGCCTGGGTCTTTTTCTTTCCCTTGCTTCATCCCAGCATATTGCTACCTCAGTGGATGCAAATCTCCTCTCCTCCCCCCCCCCCCGTCCCTCCACCTCTGCTCCCCCCCCTCACTTCCCTCAAATCTCTGTGTCTTCATTCTGTCTCCCAGAGATGCACTCTAAAGGGCACGCAGCACAATGCTAAGGCTCCTGTGATATTACCATGGTGCCGACATGACAATTTACTCAATGGCACCTTCGGGGACAAATCAAACGACGGCGCCGAAGCAACGAGGCCTGTCAAAGAGTTTGCTTCGGGCATTCTCGGTGTTTAAATGACTCGCATGCATCGCTGGTTAAAACAAGCTGTCAAAGAGATTTAAGGTCTCATACGGTCTCCTTAAGAGAAAGACAAGCAAGCCAGTGCACTGTGGACACATTCAAAAACTCACAAGCGGGTGAAACGTCGATTTTCAATATCCTTACTGAAACCTTCACCAGACTGTCGAAATTGAAGATGCACGTTGATGGAACAAAACCACAACTTTTGTCAATAGTGTGGCCTTTTTGATGAATCCAAGAAGATTTACTACAAAAAAAAAAAACAATGATATTTATACTGACACAAGCTAAGACATCTGCATGGCCAAACAAAATAAAAAACGAAAAAGCATCTCAAAATGCAAAGCTGTGCACATCAGATTTTGTAATTGATGACATCATCATTTAAGTCCTTGTAATGTCCATCTTGTATGTCCCCATGTTCCCCGCCCCATCCCTCTCCCTTCCACAGAACTCCTAATGTCTCTGTTCCCCACTGTTTTGTCCTTCCCACTCCCGCCCTCTTGTCTCATGCCCCCCTTGCTGTGCGTTGTGTGTTTGCTCTCATATGAGTTCGACAAGGTATTCAAAAAACAAACCAAAAAAAAAAAGCTCAATTGGTGAAAATGATATGGTACAGACAGACATACTGAAGCTCAATAAATAAAGAAACACCAGACACAATGAAAAAAAATAAAAATAATAAAACGTTTGTCTCGTACTTGATGCACTGCAGCGGAGCCAATAAGGGCTACTTATCATCACTATGACTTTGCCCTTTCAAATTTTGACCCAATTTTTAATTATTTTTTCCATATACTCATAATAAAGGTTTGGTGAAAATTTGATGACACATTTGAGTGAAAACATACACATACATACACACGTGCACGCACGCACACACTTGCAAAACTCTGCCTCCCACTGTGTGGGGAGGGTGTGAGGCTAGTAAACATTTTATTACCAAATAACGCACACAAGAGCATTCAAAGGCTCGTGGGCTTGAACATGCATCACATTCAGGACAAACACAAAGGTTGACGTCAGTGTTTGATTTTTTTTTTTGTTTTTAATACGTTAAAGGCTCCAGTCGCAGACTGCACAATCTTCAATGGGGATAGGCCTCAAATGAAAGAAAATAACCGAAGAGCTATAGGAAAGTGAAGAAAAGGAAAAAAATAATGTAAGAGTTAAATTAGTCGTTAACATGAAAATTGAAGGAAAAAGAAAGAATGTAAAGATATTGAGTGAAAATGAGTAGGATAAGGACATAGCATGTGAGATTTGAACTTAGGTCACCTGCAGCATGAATTAGGGCTTCAGATTGGGAAACAAGCAATACACCATCTGCGAATGTTTACCAACTGAAGGTTGCAGACAGACAGTAAACACCACAGTATAAAAACACAAACCAGTTTGGATATAAAATTTGATGCCCATTTATGTACTTATTCTGTGCTGGTGCTGAAAAAAAAAACTTTTCAAGTGACTTAAGAACAATGGAGTTTTAATGAATGCAATTACTTGAAAAATATAATCGACACCACACTGTAAAGTGAATGTATGCGGCACTTTTCAAATGACGTATTCCACTCCAGAATGCTCGGCACACATGCGCAGAAACCCCAAGAAACGTCGATGTTCAGGGCATCATAAAGTATATTGCGTGGCGGAGATAAGGATTGCTACTTGAAATGTCTCACAAAGCTTCTGAAAAAAGCGGAAAATACTTGGAAAAGTACGTGAGAGCAAGGACTGCGTCTCTACACAACGAAAGACATGGATAACTTTCTCAGCTCACCGAACGGGAAGCTGCCCGTACTGCAAACTCCCAACCATGTGGACTGGTACAAGGCCAGAGTGGAAACCCTCGACAGATCGCTACTGAATGAACTGTTTATCTGGATTAGTTTCTTCCAAACACCAATGGGAAGGACACATCTGAGGCTTCTGAATGTGCAGGGTAAGATTTAAATGACGATATTTACTCTTTATAACATTAGGGGGGGGGGAATGGGAGCTACAGGAACTGAGAGGGCTGTTATAAATACATTGTTTGTTTGGTTCCAGGGCCACAAGAGAAATTATGCCAGATTTTGCATATATTTCAAAAAATTGAAGTGTGTGTGTGTTTTACATGTTGACTGTGGCCACTAATTGTATAAAAAGGATATGATAGGAAACCAACAGCTCTCAGCCTCATTCACGGATATTTGTCCTATTCCTACATTTCCTGAGTCCAATTTTCATTCAGGAACAGAATCAATCATGGTTAACCATTCTGAAATTGCCACTCTTGTCTAAATGCTGGAAATTGTGTTTAAACAACTGTTTGAATCACAGATGTCACACTAATAACAGCAGGTTAAAAGTTCTCGGCAAGCCAAACCAAGTCACTGAAAATGCACACACAGTGTTCAGCATTCATACGTCATTTTAAAAGTCCCGTATTGACCGCAGTCCTGAGAAGGCAAGTATGAAAAATAAACAATTATCTCGTGAAACAATGAAGATCAAGTCATTTGATGCATGCAATGGTTAGTTAGGTTTCATAATTTTCACTTGGTTATTCTTTTTCAATCCGCAATAAATTTTTGCTTCGTTTTCCAGGCCTGGTCATTCTGGACGTAATAATGTTTCGTTTTAACGCAGAGCAATGAGCACACTTGAATAATGCAGCTTTATACTCATGGACAGTGTTAGGACCAGGGGCCATTTATAGCCTGAGGATAAAGAGGATGAGAGTTAGGACAGTATTAAGGCCGGGGTCTTTCAGTCAGAGAGAGTAGTTAATGCATGGAATGGTCGTCCGTGAAAGGTAGTGACAGTAGAGGGGGTAGATATGTATAAAATTGGAATGAGATAGGAACCTTGATGCATTGGAGATAGAGGGGGTATGGGGATGTTGGCAGGACTTGTAGGTTGCCTGTGTGTGGATGGGTAATGGTTTCTGGGGTTGGTGCAGCACAGGCATTATGAGCCGAATGGCCTCCTCCTGTGCCAAAGTCTCATGTGTATACTCATCTTTACCAATCACTTCATGACTTTACACCATGATAGTTTTTTTTCCTAAGGAAAGAAAAGATCCAACAAAGTAAAACGAAGACTTAAAGATCATATGGTATTCGAGATATTTAGTTTGTATGCCTTGTGACACTTAAAGCAACTTGGCAGACATTATAAGAGTAAAAAAATAAAAACTTTAAAACAGGAAAGAATTCACTGTATATGGAACTAGTCATCACATATCGGAATAATTAGTCGAACTTCGTCCTTGAGATGACCATTTCAATTACAGAGATGCCTTCATCAAGCGAACACACAAGGACCATGCTGGAAGACTGCTCCATCAATTACACCTCACAGGAAAGATGGATGAAGAAGGATGGATGGGACAGCATTTGGAGATGGGTCGTAAAGCCTCATCCACGAAACCAAAAAGTTTTGTAAATTTGGATAAATTTGGATCAGGTTAGCTGATGTTGCAACTGCAGATACTACTGCTGCAAAAGTTGAAGGTATTAAATAAAATAAAAAATTAGTTTTAAAATAAAGGCACCTTGTGTTACATGCTCTAAGGGAAATGTAATGTCTCTGTTGTGTGTGTGTGTGAAGAAAATTAAAAATATATATGTGTGTATGTGTGTGCATAAGGATGGAACTACCAGCTTGGATAGCATTATATGAAAGACGTATATAACCGGCCAAGTGCTGTTGAAAGTGGTTTCCATTGCTACACTGCTGCCTGCTAGATACGAGTTGCCCGACGTAGGCTTTAGAAGCTTTTTTTTTTGAAATGCCAGGCCACCCCACTCCATGGTTATGCATCTTTCACAGACTGCAACCCAATCTGGAAGTTCCGTTTTAACTTTAATATATGTCATTATTTTCTGGCTACATTTCAAAATCTTCATTAACTGTCTCATGGATGCCTAAACAGGGTGGAAGTGTGGTAGGTCATGATCTTTAGTCATGGCCCTTGCAGAAAGTGAGGAGGGGTTCATGGTCATCGTTCCCATTAAGAGGTACTAGTTATACTCCCTTGCAGGACGGCATACCAGCTCATGTCCCAGGGGGAATTCCACTTCATGCTGGCGCACAATGGTACCCAAACAGAAAACGGCTAGAACGCGACCATGCGTTCCAGCACTGTGGACTATGATGTATGTGTTTTTGAATGGCCATGAGCTTTGACCTTTGGCCAAAGCTGCATGTGTATTGATTTCACAACATTTGATGAACCGTGTGCTTTGGTCTTGTTTGTTGTTTTTTTTTCTTATTTTATTGTATACAGTCAATGCTTGTGAAAGAGCTAGAACACTAAACGAATCGGGACACAACAGAGCAAAAGTAACAGCAGGGTGAAGGATAAAATAGAGGGAGACTTGGACAAATAATGCGTGTGGGGACAAATGAGGGGTCGGAGAGGATGCATGGGGTGGACATGATGGATACAGAAGCAAACTTTCAGGAAGGAAAAACTGCAAATTTGGAAGGACGTGGATTTGTGGGAGAGGGGCGGAGGGTGGTTGACAGGGGTAGAAAAGATCATGGCTTTGAAAGTGGAAGGATCTGAGATGAGTGGTGAACAGCAAGGGCATTGATTACTATGGAAAAGTGGGGGCAACATGGGAGCGCAGAGCACGGAACACGAAGCCAATATGGCATGGCGGGCCCCGGGGAATTTTGGATTCCGAGCACTTTATGGCCACTTGTGCTTCCTTTACTGGGAAAATTATTTG
>CM068962.1:81103608-81115177 GCA_035128595.1 Eptatretus atami | reverse complement strand
GAATGCAAGATCGCCGGCTTTGTTTTGCGAACCGGGTCGAAGCTCACGTTGCAGAACGCTCGCCGAGACTATACGCAGCCCCTTTCGAGACGATGGGCCCGCTCGGCCACGCCCCCCTCCCAGGAATGTGTGCCGCGTTGCGCATCAATGGAGACGCTCTAGCGATCCGCGCCGCCCGCCGGGACCCACCGGTCGCGTCGCTCCTTTGGCTCCCCACCCTGTCGTGCTCCTTCCTCCCAGAGATGCGTTACTGGTGCTTGGGCGTTGAGGTCGTTGAGGCACAATCGAGAGTGGCGGTAACACAACAACAACAACAACAACAACAAGAACAACAAAAACAAGCAGCAATCGTAGCTGTGCCGACGGTCCATGCGTTCCGATCTTTTCCCGGGTTACGGCGCTCGTCACGGTTGGCCCTTTCTGTTCGCCCATTCGCAGCCCCCCGGCATGACCGCGGACCAGGAGGGTGGCGGAGACGAGGAGGAGGAAGCGGACGGCGGTGCTCACGGACTCTTGCGGAGGCATTACCTCCCTTCGCTGCCGCTGGACCGCGTCGTTCCCGGCATGTCCTGCTCCGCAGAGGAGCCATCAGCTTCGGTCGTGCGCTGCTCTGCTCGGGGGGACCAACCGCGACTCCTCTCGCAGGTACCTGGCTCGGTTTCCAGTGGGGGGGGATCTCGTCAAACGGCGGGTTGCTATCGGCTGCGGTTAAAGGATGTGAACGCGATGGTCATGGTCATGTCCGCCGGCTTCAATGTTCGCAGCGTTAACAGCACTTCTTGGTTGTTGTCCACCCAGCAGGTTGTTTGAGTGTGTCCGGTTTGGGTTTACTCGTCGTTCTGACACCAACGTTTACCATTTACCGTCAGGCATTTCCAACGCAAGTGTCCGCATTGTGACGTTACTCTCCAGGGTTATTGGGACAACGTTCCATATGCTGTTTGGTGACTCGTAATACAAGTGTCCGCAGAACAAAAAGTTTCACCGTCATCGGAGGGACGGAGGGATCATCTCCCCCAGAGGGACAAACTAGGATTGCTTGATGTATTCAACTTTCGAGAGATGTTCAACATGCCATACGAGCCCAACACGCGTCAATGTGTGTGTGTGTGTGTGTGTTGTGTGTGTGTGTGTGTGTGTGTGTGTGTGTGTGTGTGAATCTACCTTTTTAAAACGCTGTGTGTATTTGCTGTTCCCTTTCATAAGGATGATTTAACAAGTGTTTTAAGACCAATCGTTAAAATGACCGGGTGTTCACTATGGTCTTTTTTCAAGATATAAAAAACACACGAAACTTTTTTTTTTTTTTGTGAAAAGAGTAATTACACGTCTTCTGTTGGAAATGTAGACGGTGGCATGCAACTGCGCATCGAGGCGGTGTACAGAAGCGTTTTTAAAATAACAATGAATACAAGGCGGAGGGAGTGAAATTCACTTCATGTGATGTGCAAGACGTGCGGAGTAAAACGAGTGTTCATTTACGTCTGTAGGATGACAAATAAATAAAGAAGATGAAAGCACACCTGACGTTAGGCCGAGGCTCGTTGTTTGGCACGCTCGGAGGCTGTACCGTCAGAATGAAACGTCCCGGAAGATAAAGAAAGTAGGATCACATTTGTACATGCAGCGTTTTAAAAATAACCTTGTTTTCTGTGACAAAACATCATATCTTCCAGTCTCTTTGAATATTTTGAATAAAAAATTCCAACCCGTCATTTTGACGGGCTTTTTATTCCAGTGTGTGTGTGTGTGTGTGTGTGTGTTGTGTGTTTATTTTTATGTGTGTGATAGAATTGTGAGGAACAGTTGTGTGTGGAAAACCCGAGATGTGTGTGATAATTGATATTTCTTTTTGGTGAAGCTTCTCCCACTGGTGGGTGTCGTATGGCAGCTGAGCTGCCGGGGTAGCTATCATTTCTTGAAACGCGACTGTGTCGCTGATGCAGTGCCCCCTACCAGTTCACACACTGGAACTGGTACTCATTTTGCCGACCTCGGAAGGATGACAGGCTGAGTCAACCCCCTGGTGTATTAATTCAGCGGCCGACGGGCTTGAACTCAGGACCCTCGATCCCAAGCCGCCACCCGAACCACTGAGCCAACACCAGGCTTCTCCACTGATTTGCATATCTTTTAGTGGAAAATCTACTCTCCTGTTTTCTCGATATTTATATGTTTCTTATATATTTATTTAATTCTTGTGAATTTGTGAAAAGTATGGGTTGACCGCCTGCCTGGACACAACTGAGGTTGTGGATCTACTGATGTGGATCCGTGAACAAGGTTGTGGATCCGCAGTTTCGAGAGGTCCTCGGCTGAAAGGATTGAAACCTCGAGGAAGAACGGTGCCCAGCTGATGATCCGTGTGGTCAGGAAAGTGTTGTGTGCTTTTTGTGTATGTGTTGTGTTTCGTTTGTTTTTGTTTGTGTGTGTGTGTGTTTGTATGTATGAGTGTATGTGTGTTTGTTTTTGTTGTGGTGTGTGTGGTTTTTGTATGTATGAGTGTATGTGTGTTTGTTTTTGTTTGCGTGTGTGTGTTTGTTTTTTGTTTGGGTATGTGTGTGTGTGTTTGTTTTTGTTTGGGTATGTGTGTTTGTTTTTGTTTGCGTGTGTGTGGTGTTTGTTTTTGTTTGGGTATGTGTGTTTTTTTAATTTTAATTTATTTATTTGTTTGTGTTAATTTATTGTAAATTATTTTTGTGTGTGTTTTTTGTTGGTGTGTGTGTGTGTGTGTGTTGTGTTTTTTATGTGTATGATAGAATTGTTCACAACGGTTGTGTGTGTGTGTGTGTTGTGTGTGTGTCACACACACACACACAAACAAAAACAAACACACATACACTCATACATACAAACACACACACACACAAACAAAAACAAACGAACACAAACACATACACAAAAAGCACACACACTTTCCTGACCACACGGATCATCAGCTGGGCACCGTTCTTCCTCGAGGTTTCAATCCTTTCAGCCGAGGACCTCTCGAAACTGCGGATCCACAACCTTGTTCACGGATCCACATCAGTAGATCCACAACCTCAGTTGTGTCCAGGCAGGCGGAAAAAGAGAGGAGATAAAAATTGAAGAAGAAGAGTAAAAATGAAGAAGAAGAGTAAAAATATGAAGAAGAAGAGTAGATGAAGAAGAAGAGTAAAAATGAGAGAGAAGAGTTAAAAATGAAGAAAGAAGAGTAAAAAATGAAGAAGAAGAGTTAAAAATGAAGAGAGAAGAGTAAAAAATGAGAAGAAGAGTTAAAAATGAGAAGAGTAAGAAATGAAGAAGAAGAGTAAAAAATGAAGAAGAAGAGTAAAGAATGAAGAAGAAGAGTAAAAATGAAAGAAGAAGAGTAAAAATGGAAGAAGAAGAGTAAAAAATGAAGAAGAAGAGTAAATTGAAGAAGAAGAGTAGAAAAATGATAGAAGAAGAGTAAAAAATGAAGAAGAAGAGTAAAAATGAAGAAGAAGAGTCAAGAGGAAGAGAAGAGACAGTATGAGTAAGAGGAGAGAAGACAGTTAGAGTAAGAGAAGAAAAGAGACGAGTAGAGAAGACTAGGTACGAGTAGAGAAGAGAAGACAGTTAGAGTAAGAGAAGAAAAGAGACGAGAAGAGAGTAGCGAGTACGAGTAAGAGAAGAGAAGAGAAGACAGTATGAAGTAAGGAGAGAGAAGACAGTATGAGTAAGGAGGAGAGAAGACAGTTAGAGGTAAGAGGAAGAAAAGAGAGCGGGTAGAGAGTATTGAGTAGCGAGTAAGGAGAAGAGAGAGAAAAGACAAGTATGAAGTAAGCAGAAGGAGAGAAGGAGTAAGGAGTAAGAGAAGAGAAGAGAGCATGAGGATGAGAAAGAGAAAGAACAGGAAGCGGAATCAGGAGTCAATGAAAGGAGGAAAAGAAATGCACTTGAACGTATTTGCATACACTGTCCAATGAATGATTCCATCTCACCGATTCATGAAAAAGGATGAATCTTATTCAGTAAACATAACTTTTTGGTGTAAACATGATACAGTTGGAGAATTAAAAATAAAGAAAAGCAAAGAAACACAGCGAGACTGGGAATTTCCATGTGTGCAAACATTGCTCGAGGGAGAAAAAAAGAAATTCAAATATCAAAATATGATTTAATGCCTCGGAGAATTTTGTTCTTCTTCTCGTTACATACTCATCAGCAGCCGTCACCCATCAGATAAGCAATTGTGCGTCATAGGCCTGGCAAAGCTTGCCTATATTGTCCCAAGGCGAGATCAAACAGTCTGGCGTCCTCCTCGTGGCTGGCATCATTGCCAGGTGATGCACTCAGAGCGAGGAAAGAATGAAAATAAAACAATTGTACAATAGCAATGCCTTTCACTCATCTACTTGTTCTTCTTTGAAGTCTGACAACATTCCGTTTTGCTGCATTTCCCAATCTATTCCATGACACCCCTTCCGCAACTTGTAGAAAAGAAAGGTGATAAGTGAAAAATTGCCTTCTCACCCCTCCCCATTTCACAATTAGTCTCACAATGCCTGCAATTTAAGACTGCTGAATTGTTGAACTACTGCTTCTTGCTCCGTGCGTCACAAGCTTGAGGAGACGTCAGTTTGCGGTGTGTGGGAAAGCACAACAGTTCGCAGAAGGAATTGCAGTACCAAATGGTTGCAACTGCCCTCGCCTCTCTGTGTTTTCTCACCAAAAAAACCTCAGGTCGCCATTTCCAAGGTGCCTGCGTGATGCTGCTCATGCAAAGCAGGGCAGGTACTCCGACAGAAGAGAGTGTAAAAAAGCAAAGCCTGCATTACGCCGGCAATTTTATCAAGAAAATTGTGCGTATCTGGGATTAATGACTGCAATCATGCAAGCAACTAGCAACATATTTTGCTTATCTTGATGAAAAATTAAAAAAAAACAACGTCGTCCATTCCGGCCGAAACATTGCCTCCTGGATACTCGTAATACACCCCGTGTCCCATACATTGAAAGGCGTTCAAAAGGTTTTCGGAACAAGATACTCACAGATAGTACAAGACATGCTGTGGTTAGATTTTAACACACGGGTACATGTGTGATCATCGAGTGAGGACATTCCATTCTAGCTAATTGTGCACACGTTTAATAAGTTAGTGGTTTAAATAATAAGTTGGTGTATATTATTTCTCTTCCAAGGAATTCAATGCAGAAGCCCATTCAGCCCATAAAGCTTGCACAGGGGTTGCCAACATATAGTTGTTTGTCCATACTCTACCCTTTTTAAATGCTGACGATCAATCGAGAAGCAGCACGTACAATTTTTAAGTATATAGTATGACTTGGCTGTGGTTCAACCACCGACCTTCCACATCCGAGCGGATGCTCTAGTCTAACCATTCCACCACTGAGTCTGCTGTTTTATTGCACTATTGCGAGTATCTTTATCGAGAATGTTTGAATGTTTCTTCGTATCGAAAAAATAAAATCAACAAAACAGAATACTCCATCACATATTAGTGTCAACACCCACACAACTTTCAGGGAACATAATATTGCTTTTAGGATAAAAACCACAACTGGAAAAAGCGTTAAAAATGAATTAGGAGAAAACAAAGGAGAACAAGAATAAGATGATGAAAAAACCCCCCCAAAACAGGAACCAGTTATCATCGTTCCTCCATGGTGGCGCCTCTGGGTGTGCCACCGATACACTCGCCACAAATGGCACCATTTGAATAATCGAAACTAAAACTGGAACTTTGGAAAAAAAATAGATGGACCGGAGAAGCCATGCCGCAGGTGTCAGGTTGTTCAAAACCAATCGTATGATTGTGTCAATCAGCCAGAATTGGCTGGTCCAACAGGATAACTCAGACGGAGAGGCAGACATGCCTTTGAGCTGTCTAATCTGGCTCCTATTTCAACCGCTGTATTTCACAAGCCAAGGCATTGTATCTTCAAAGTTTTATCAGACTCGGTGGTGTAATGGTTTGAGTGATCGCTCTGGTCTGGGAGGGTGGCGATTCAAACCCTGGCCGAATCATACCACAGACTTTAAAAATTGTACGCTGCTGCTTCCTTGCTTGATGTTCAGCATTTAAAAGGATAACAGCACAGTCAATCCCCAAGAGGTTGGCATCCATGGGGAGGAGTAAATTACTTCTTAAGAAATGCCGCTGAGAGTGGTGAGAAAAGCAGAGCCATTGTGGTGCATCGCTAGTACCAGAGTGCCCCAATAAGTGAAGGCATTCCCCCCAAACTCAGTGGCTTGTGTTTGTCTTGTCCAACAGTACTGTGTTGTGTCTCGTGTATTTGTCTGTAAGTCCATGTGTTGTGTGTTACAACAACACTACGAACCTTAAATCCTGTTGAAAAACAAAAAGTCCTTTGTAGGGGACGTTAAACTTGGCGTCCTTTCTGATAACATTAGCTGGTTGGAATTTAAAGAGCCCTGACCATGTCCTTGATAACTTGCTGAGTAGACACATCATGTGGCAACAGCCTGACACACATTCAAAATTCTTGCCTAAACCAGCCGTGGAACTCAAGACCCTCACTTACATGGACTGGTGGGGATGCAGTGGTTGAAGCAATCAACAAGGCATTATTGCTTGATAATGGTATACTGTATCGTGATCCAAGGAGCAGAAGATCCTAAAATCATGTGAGATCCAACGCCAGTCACTGGGCAGACAGTGAGGTTCAACAAACAGTCACAAAGAAGAAATGCTGTTTTTACTTTTTCTTTACAAACAGTCACGGAAATTCACATCTCACCCGATCAGTCCATGTGAAAGAATCAAACAAAGCCACTGTTGAGAATCGATTGCTGTGTGGCCACGTACTTTGTAGAATAAGAAATAAACCAAAACAGTGACAATATAAACTGCGGATGTAAGAGGTTAACAGGTATAAGGCATGCATTATTAACAAGTTAAACTCGTGCGTGAAAAATACCTCGTGAAATACAGCTATTTTATTGAATTGAATTTCTATTTTTAGAAATGGGCATATAAGGGATAGACAGGTGGAGAAATGAGTAAGGGAAGGGAAGGGGCATGTGTGGAGCATTCAGGGTGGGGTCACGAAGTCTTCCACATTCTATACATAATAGGTAGATCGATCCTTAACCTACCGAGGTGTTTAACAGTTGTGGATGAGAATTTCTTACCAATAACCCTCCCTAACTCCATCCCTTTCAAAAATCCTGGGATCATCAAAAGATTTGAGGCAAAAGGGTTGGCCACCATGATTTTCTAACAGCCATACAGCAAGGTTAGTGATGTTCTACTACCTCTTAAATCGGCCAAATAACCTTATTCCTTCTCAGGCCTCAAAAACCAGCATGAGGCTGAATGGGTCTCAGCTCACCGAAAACCATGGCAATCAGCGCGCTGGCAAGAGCACAGGGAGAATGTTTCCAGAGCAAGTTTGAAATACCCGTTTGGCAAGCAAGTAAAATTTGTCTTAATTTGACTGACAAGTTTGTACAATACATTTTTTGTTTTTTGTACAATAGTAGAGTAATGATGCATGGGATGCTTAGAGAGACACAGACCTATGTTGTTTCCAAGTACAATAGTCTTCTCAAAGTAGAATTTAAATTGGCCACGAATGGAGTCAAAACAAGAACCGGCCAATCATTGCCTGAACCTTTGCCTGAGGTCATTATCATAGTTTGCTCTGCAGACGCTTTGGAGACAAGGACGGCACATGCATTTGGCCAGGAAAGCCAGCCCTGGCAATGGGTCCGATGATAGCAGGTACTTTGATCCACAACGTCAGCTCGACGCCATACGTAAAAGGTGTGATGTCAAATGTGGCGTGACTAACTAATCTGTCAAACTATTAGTTGAACCATAAAAGAGCAAATAAACTCAGGGAAATTGGACCTTTTACACCACCCCCCTCCCCCACCCAGAATTCTCCAGGTCTAGACCTGCCCCTGCCCTTCCGCTCCCCAGACTAGCAGTCTACCCAACCATCTACCCTCATTCCTTCCAAATTCCGACTGTTCTTTTGTTTCGTATAAATCCTTTCTCAACATAGTAAGCCCCCTCGCCCATTCTCTTCTTTCTTCTCCCCCTCTTCTCTCCCTCCATCATGCGTATGGAATAAATATATACTCTAATTACCTCCACCACGCGAAGGTGAATGGAGGTTAGGTTTCACCTCTGTCTGTCTGTCTGTCTGTCTGTCTGTGAGCAGAATATCTCAAAAGTTATGGTGAAGATCTGGATACGATCATTTTTTAACTGATTCTTCACAATTGAGAGAATGGGCCAAAACGATAGATAGTATGATATTTCAAAATGTTGTGGAAGAGTTATAACAGAACTTGTTGGACAGGTTGAGTGTGTAACAAGGACAAATTGATTCGAGTTTGGTGAAAACCCAGATCTGGCCTATCAGTGAGATACAAAACGTAAACTGTTCAGCCTGGTGGAGGTATGCGCTCTTCCGAGTGCCGTTCCAGTTTGAGAGAATATTTCCACAGAGGAAAATCTTGCGGAAGATATTTTCACGCACGCCTACCACAGACTATGCACTAGTTACAGGAAACAATAATTGATCAAAGTCTGCACTAGTAAACAAAACTGTCAATTATCAATCCATGACTTGATTAACAGACATTTCAAAAAAAAATTAATAAATATATCCATTTATACCGTCCAGCACAGTAGACAGCAGGTGCAGGCAAAAGCAGTGCCTTGGAAAGAAATACACCGCGAGGACGACGGATAAAATCTTCATTCTTTTTTTGTTCGAAACGTTTCAACCACAGCCTGTTGCCAATGGTCGTCAACATACACCCTATCAGATTATGGTTGATAAAAGCCATCAATCATCTATTTACCAACATGCTTTCATAGAGACGATAGTGTTCCGTTCGCGGATACACTGAATGGGTTGCCATTGCTGCCATAAAGTAATTTGAATTGATTCAGAATACCAGCCAATAATAGATCAAATATTTAGAAAAGGCAACGTGGGGTCTCTAAAGTCAAAACGAGAGAGCTTGGCAGATGGGTCAACTGACTCCAAAGGGGTGCCCTATGCTCTACGAGGCACGTTGAGTGCATACGAGACGACTTGAAGGATGTGCACTATATTTTCTGAACTAATACATCAGTCTGTTGATCGATCGATATAATTTCCTTCATTAAATGTAAAAATAAAAGAACTATTCTCGATGTCAGCAAATACGAGGGGTGTTTAATAAAAAATTAATGACATACGAAAGTGTCCAAGAAATGCCACGAGTTTATTCATTTTTCAATATTTTAAGGAATATATAATTATTTCCAAATAGACGTGTGAATTGCAAAAATAAAAAATAAAATCCATTGGCATTTCCTGGACTAGCACCTCGTTCATGGAGTTTTTTGAACGGCCCTCGAAGCAGACGGCCAGGATCTTAGTAACGAAAGCAGTTGTGGATGCGCCTCCCCTTCCCACTCTCCTCCCCATCGGAACCATCGGCCTAAATGGCAGCAACCAGCAGCTGCGTCCATTCCTGCTGCTGTCATTCATCAATGAGATGTAGTACGACCTGCTCGAAATGTTGCTGCTCGACAACTCGCTTGCAGCGCTCGAATCACAATGCTCAATTCCTTTGGCGATTTGATTATGGGTAGCAAGGGGTAGGGGTTTGGTGTTAAGTGTCGTTTAATTGTGAAATTCAGAAAAGATTGCCGTTTGATAACATCAGTACATTCAAAGTAACAGGTTGGTTTTTTTTCAAAAATTGAGGGAGGGGACAAATAATGGCTCTGCACAGACCAGGGACATCACAAATCAAAAGGGTGATGCAATTATTTGTGCAAATTTGTGTGTTCTGTGTGTGTGTGTGTGTGTGTGTGTGTAACGCGTCAGGAAATGTATGGATCACAACGAATGGCTGAGTTTTGAAATATCTGACACCCCCCCCCCCACCCCCACCCTTTTATAAGGTTACTTTGCCTCACTGGTGGAACAAGATACCCTCCGCTGGGTGCAAGGAGCAAGCAATTCCAAGGAATTCCATGGCATGTGTGCACACCACCACATGAGCCTTTGCACACTTTTTCAGGCTGGACTGTTGCTGCCTTTTCATCGAAGTCATTATGTTCCGAACCACCCCCCCCCCCCCACCCCGATGCAAAACTGCATCAAGCAGCTCAATTCAACAAATGCGTCAAACAAACGATGACAATTGTATTTACAAATGCTATATTAATCTGCCCATTTCATAATGCCGCAGCTGCGTCACTTTGCTTTCCCGGACTCTCCGCGGCAGCAACGAAACCGCTTTCATTCTGTGCAAATCCCAATGCTAAGGTCAAATCCACCCAGCCCGCGAAGCAATCCTGTTGTTGCAAAAATGATTGACGGCGTTGCATGCAAATACCGGCAACAACCTGGGCATTGTGGAGAACCACAGCTTATTCTTAGTCTTCTTATTATTGCTTGCTTGGAAATAACAAGTAAAGATGCTGTGTTTTATTACATGCTATCTTATCGAGTTCTGGTCCAACATGATGTGCCAATCATGCAAACACACAACCCCTTGGTCTGTGTATGAATGACAACAAATACCACAACAACAAAGGGATCTATTGATGGTTAGGAATGTATTGAAAGAGAGTTTGGGTGAAGAGTACACCAGAGTTGTCCGATATGCTGTGTTATGATGGGATGACTCATAAGAGGGATGAAGTTGACAAAGCCGAAGATGAGGAATGGACAGAGATTGGGGAATGCAGAATGCAAGGAGAAAAGTGTGGGTGTTCAAATCGTCCTAGGAATGAGGTGCCCACAATATTCCAAGAAACACCAATGATATCTACACACACACACACACACACACACACACACACACACACACACCGTTGTGAACAATTCTATCATACACATAAAAACAAGCACACACACACACACACACACACCAACCAAAAAACACACACAAAAAATAAATATTACAAATAAATAACACAAACAAATAATAAATTAAATTAAAAAAACACACATACCCAAACAAACAAACACACACACAACGCAAACAAAAACAAACACACATACCCAAACAAAAACAAACACACACACACATACCAAACAAAAAACAAACACACACACGCAAACAAAAACAAACACACATACACTCATACATACAACACACACACACACACAAACAAAACAAACACACATACACTCATACATACAAACAACACACACACAACACAAAAACAACGAACAACAAACACATACACAAAAGAGCACACACTTTCCTGACCACACGGATCATCAGCTGGGCACCGTTCTTCCTCGAGGTTTCAATCCTTTCAGCCGAGGACCTCTCGAAACTGCGATCCACAACCTTGTTCACGGATCCACATCAGTAGATCCACAACCTCAGTTGTGTCCAGGCAGGCGGTCAACCCATACTTTTTCACAAATTCACAAGAATAAATAAATATATAAGAAACATATAAATATCGAAGAAACAGAGAGAGTAGATTTTCCACTAAAAGTATGACAAATCAGTGGAGAAGCCTGGTGTTGGCTCAGTGGTTCGGGGTGGCGGCTTGGGATCGAGGGTCCTGAGTTCAAGCCCGGTCGGCGCTGAATTAATAACAAG
>CM068962.1:81089396-81100499 GCA_035128595.1 Eptatretus atami | reverse complement strand
GGATAACAGCACAGGTCAATCCCCAAAGGTTTGCCATCCATGGGGAGGAGTAAATACTTCTTAAGAAATGCCCGCTGGAGTGGTTGAGAAAAGCAGAGCCATGTGGTGCATCGCTAGTACCCAGAGTGCCCCAATAAGTGAAGGCATTCCCCCCAAACTCAGTGGCTGTGTTTTGTCTTGTCAACAAGTACTGTGTTGTGTTCTCGTGTATTTGTCTGTAAGTCCATGTGTGTGTTGTGGTACAACAACACTACGAACCTTAAATCCTGTTGAAAAAAAACAAAAAGTCCTTTGTAGGGACGTTAAACTTTGGCGTCCTTTCTGATAACATTAGCTGGGTGGAATTTAAAGAGCCTGACCATGTCCTTGATAACTTGCTGAGTAGGACCTATCATGTGGGCAACAGCCTGACACACATTCAAAATTCTGCCTTAAACCACCGTTGGAACTCAAGACCCTCCTTACATGACTGGTGGGGATGCAGTGGTTGAAGCAATCAACAAGGCCATTATTGCTTTGATATGTATACTGTTATCGTGATCCAAGGAGCAGAAGATCCTAAAAATCATGTGAGATTCCAACAGCCAGTCACTGGGCAGACAGTGAGGTTCAACAAACAGTCACAAAGAAGAAAATGCTGTTTTTTACTTTTTCTTTACAAACAGTCACGGGAAATTCACATCTCACCCGAATCAGTCCATGGTGAAAGAAATCAAACAAAGCCACTGTTGAGAATCGATTGCTGTTGATGCCACGTACTTATTAGAATAAGAAATAAACCAAAACGTGACAAATATAAACTGCGGATGTAAGAGGTTAACAGTATAAGGCATGCATTATTAACAAGTTAAACTCGTGCGTGAAAATATCCTCCGTGAAATTACACTATTTTATTGAATTGAATTTCTATTTTTAAAATGGGCATATAAGGGATAGACAGGTGGAGAAATGAGTAAGGGAAGGGAAGGCATGTTGGAGCATTCAGGGTGGGGTCACGAAGTCTTCCACATCCTATACATAATAGGTAGATCAATCCTTAACCTACCGAGGTGTTTTAACAGTTGTGGATGAGAATTTCTTACCAATAACCCTCCCTAAATCCCATCCCTTTCAAAAATCCGGGATCATTCAAAAGATTTGAGGCAAAAGGGTTGGCACCATGATTTTCTAACAGCCATACAGCAAGGTTAGTGATGTTTCCTACTACCTTCTTAAATCGGCCAAATAACCTTATTCCTTCTCAGGCCTCAAAAAACCAGCATTGAGGCTGAATGGGTCTCAGCTCACCGAAAACCATGGCAATCAGCGCGCTGGCAAGAGCACAGGGAGAATGTTTCCAGAGCAGTTTGAAATACCCGTTTGCAAGCAAGTAAAATTTGTCTTAATTTGACTGACAAGGTTGTACAATACATTTTTTGTTTTTTGTACAATAGTAGAGTAATGATGCATGGGATGCTCTAGAGAGGAACAGACCTATGTTGTTTCCAAGTACAATAGTCTTCTCAAAGTAGAATTTAAATTGGCCACGAATGGAGTCAAAACAAGAACCGGGCCAATCATTGCCTGAACCTTTGCCTGAGGTCATTATTCATAGTTTGCTCTGCAGCGCTTTGGAGACAAGGACGGCACATGCATTTGGCCCAGGAAAGCCAGCCTGGCAATGGGTCCGATGATAGCAGTACTTTGATCCACAACGTCAGCCGACGCCATACGTTAAAAGGTGTGATGTCAAATGTGGCGTGACTAACTAATCTGTCAAACTATTAGTTGAACCATAAAGAGCAAATAAACTCAGAGGAAATTGGACCTTTTACACCACCCCCCTCCCCACCCAGAATTCCCAGGTCTAGACCTGCCCCTGCCTTCGCTCCCCAGACTCAGCAGTGCTCTACCCAAACCACTCTACCCTCATTCCTTCAAATTCCGACTGTTCTTTGTTTCGTATAATCCTTTCTCAACATAGTAACGCACCCCCCCCATTCTCTTCTTTCTCTTCTCCCCCTCTTCTCTCCCTCCATCATGCGTATGGAAATAAATATATACTCTAATTACCTCCACCACCGAAGTGAATGGAGGTTTAGGTTTCACCTCTGTCTGTCTTGTCTGTCTGTCTGCTGTGAGCAGAATATCTCAAAAAGTTATGGTGAAGATCTGTGATACGATCATTTTTTTAACTGATTCTTCACAATTGAGAATAGGGCCAAAACGATAGATAGTATGATATTTCAAAATGTTGTGGAAGAGTTATAACAGAACTTGTTTGTTGACAGTTGAGTGTTGTAACAAGGACAAAATTGATTTCGAGTTTGGTGAAAGACCAGATCTGGCCTTATCAGTTGAGATACAAAACGTAAACTGATTCAGCCTGGTGGAGGTATGCGCTCTTCGAGTGCCTTCCAGTTTGAGAGAATATTTCCACAGAGGAAAAATCTTGCGGAGATAATTTCACGCCGCCACCACAGACTATGCACTAGTTACAGGAAACAATAATTGATCAAAGTCTGCACTAGTAAACAAACTGTCAATTATCAATCCATGACTTGATTAACAGACATTTCAAAAAAAAAATTAATAAATATATCCATTTATACCGTCCAGCACAGTAGACAGCAGGTGCAGGCAAAAGCAGTGCCTTGGAAAGAAATACACCGCGAGGACGAGATAAAAATCTTCATTTCTTTTTTTTGTTCGAAACGTTTCAACCACAGCCTGTTGCCCATGTCGTCAACTACACCTATCAGATTATGGTTGATAAAAGCCATCAATCATCTATTACCAACATCCTTTCATAGAACGATAGTGTTCCGTCGCGGATACACTGATGGGTTGCCATTGCTGTCCCATAAAGTAATTTGAATTGATTCAGAATACCAGCCAATAATAGATCAAATATTTAGAAAAGGCAACGTGGGTCTCTAAAAGTAAAAAGAGAGCTTGGCAGATGGGTCAACTGACTCCCAAAGGGGGTGCCCTATGCTCTACGAGGCACGTTGAGTGCATACGAGACGACTGAATGGATGTCACTATATTTCTGAACTAATACATCAGTCTGTTGATGCGATCGATATAATTTCCTTCATTAATGTAAAAATAAAAAGAACTATTCTCGATGTCAGCAAATACGGAGGGGTGTTTAATAAAAAATTAGATGACATACGAGAGAGTGTCCAAGAAATGCCACGAGTTTATTAATTTTTCAATATTTAAGAATATATAATTATTTCCAAATAGACGTGTGAATTGCAAAAATAAAAAATAAAATCCATTGGCATTTCCTGGCTAGCACCTCGTTCATGGATAGTTTTTGAACGGCCCCTCGAAGCAAGACGGCCAGATCTTAGTAACGAAAGCAGTTGTGGATGCGCCTCCCCCTTTCCCACTCTCCCTCCCCATCGGAACCATCGGCCTAAATGGCAGCAAACCAGCAGCCGCGTCCATTCCTGCTGCTGTCATTCATCAATGAGATGTAGTACACCTGCTCGAAATGTTGCTGCTCGACAACCGCTTGCAGCGCTCGAATCCACAGATGCTCAATGTCCTTTGGCCGATTTATTTATTGGGTAGCCAAGGTAAGGGTTGGTGTTAAGTGTCGTTTAATGTGAATTCAGAAAGATTGCCGTTTGATAAACTATCAGTACATCAAAGTAACAGGTTTTGTTTTTTTTCGAAAACTTGAGGGAAGGGAAAATAATCGCTCTGCACAGACCAGGGACATCACAAATCAAAAGGGTTGATGCAATTATTTTGCAAATTGTGTGTTCATGTGTGTAGTGTGTGTGTGTGTCAACCTCAAGGAGAAATGTATGGATCACAAACGAATGGGGCTGAGTTTGAAATATCTGACACCCCCCCCCCCCCCACCCCCACCCTTTTATAAGGTTACTTTGCCTCACTGGTGGAACAAGACCCTCCCTGGTGCAAGGAGCAAGCAATTCCAAGGAATTCCATGGCATGTGTGCACACCACCACATGAGCCTTTGCACACTTTTCAGCTGGACTGTTGCTGCCTTTTCATCGAAGTCATTATGTTCCGAACCACCCCCCCCCCCCCCACCCGATTGCAAAACTGCATCAAGCAGCTCAATTCAACAAATGCGGTCAAACAAACGATGACAATTGTATTACAAATGCTATATTAATTCTGCCCATTTCATAATGCCGCAGCTGCGTCACTTTGCTTTCCCGGACTTCCGCGGCAGCAACGAAACCGCTTTCATTCTGTGCAAATCCCAATGCTTAAGGTCAAATCCACCCAGCCCGAAAGCAATTCCTGTTGTTGCAAAAATGATTTGACGGCGTTGCATGCAAATACCGGCAACAACCTGGGCATTGTGGAGAACCACAGCTTATTCTTAGTCTTCTTATTATTGCTGCTTGGAAATAACAAGTAAAAGATGCTGTGTTTATTACATGCTATCTTATCGAGTTCTGGTTTCCAACATGATGTGCCAATCATGCAAAACACCAACCCCTTGGTCTGTGTATGAATGACAACAAATCCACAACAACAAAGGGATCTATTGATGGTTAGGAATGTTTGAAAGAGAGTTTGGGTGAAGAGTACACAGAGTGTCCGATATGCTGTGTATGATGGGATGACTCATAAGAGGGATGAAGTTGACAAAGCCGAAGATGAGGAATGGACAGAGATTGGGGAATGCAGAATGCAAGGAGAAAAATGTGGGTGTTTCAAATCGTCCTAGGAATGAGGTGCCCACAATATTCAAGAAACACCAATTGATATCTAACACACACACACACACACACACACACACACACACACACACACAACCGTTGTGAACAATTCTATTCATACAACATAAAAAACAAAGCACACACACACACACACACCAACAAAAAACACACACAAATTAATAATTTACAAATAAATTAACACAAACAAATAAATAAATTAAAATTAAAAAAAACACACATACCCAAACAAAAAACAAACACCACCACACACGCAAACAAAAACAAACACACATACCCAAACAAAAACAAACACACACACACATACCCAAACAAAAACAAACACACACACGCAAACAAAAACAAACACACATACACTCATACATACAAAAACCACACACACCACAACAAAAACAAACACACATACACTCATACATACAAACACACACACACACAAACCAAAAACAAACGAAACACAACACATACACAAAAAGCACACAACACTTTCCTGACCAACACGGATCATCAGCTGGGCACCGTTCTTTCCTCGAGGTTTCAATCCTTTCAGCCGAGGACCTCTCGAAACTCGATCCACAACCTTGTTCACGGATCCACATCAGTAGATCCACAACCTAAGTTGTGTCCAGGCAGAGCGGTCAACCCATACTTTCACAAATTCACAAGAATTAAATAAATATATAAGAAAACATATAAATATCGAAGGAACAGGAGAGTAGATTTTCCACTAAAAGATTATGACAAATCAGTGGGAGAAGCCTGGTGTTGCTCAGTGGTTCGGGGTGGCGGCTTGGGATCTCGAGGGTCCTGAGTTCAAAGCCCCTGTCGGCCGCTGAATTAATACACCAGGGGTTGACTCAGCCTGTCATTCCTTCCGAGGTCGGCCAAAATGAGTACCAGTTCCAGTGTGTGAACTGGTAGAGGGGCACTGCATCAGCGACACAGTCGCGTTTCAAGAAATGATAGCTACCCCGGCAGCTCAGTGCCATACGACCACCACCAGTGGAGAAGAAGCTTCACCAAAAAAGAAATTATCAATTATCACACACATCTCGTTTTCCACACACAACTGTTCCTCACAATTCTATCACACACATTAAAAATAAACACACAACACAACACACACACCACACACACTGGAATAAAAAAGCCCAGTCAAAATGACGGGTTGGAATTATTTTATTCAAAAATATTCAAAAGAGACTGGAAGATATGCATGTTTTGTCACAGAAAACAAGGTTATTTTAAAACGCTGCATGTACAAATGTGATCCTACTTTCTTTATCTTCCGGGACGTTTCATTTCTGACGGTACAGCCTCCGAGCGTGCCAAACAACGAAAGCCTCGGCCTAACGTCAGGTGTGCTTTCATCTTTCTTTATTTATTTGTCTCCTACAGACGTAAATGAACACTCGTTTTTACTCCGCACGTCTTTGCACATCACATGAAGTGAATTTCACTCCCTCCGCCTTGTATTCATTGTTATTTTAAAAACGCTTCTGTACACCGCCATCGATGCGCATTTGCATGCCACCGTCTACGATTTCCAACAGAAGACGTGTAATTACTCTTTTCACAAAAAAAAAAAAAAGTTTTCGTTGGTTTTTTATATCTTGAAAAAATATAGACCATAGTGAACACCCGGTCATGTTTAACGATTGGTCTTTAAAACACTTGTTAAATCATCCTTATGAAAGGGAACAGACAAATACACACAGCGTTTTAAAAAGGTAGATCACACACCACACACACACACACACACACACACACACACACACACACACACACACACACACATTGACGCGGTTGGCTCGTATGGCATGTTGAACATCTCTCGAAAGTTGAATACATCAAGCAATCCTAGTTTGTCCCTCTGGGGGAGATGATCCCTCCGTCCCTCCGATGACGTGAAAACTTTTGTTCTGCGGACACTTGTATTACGAGTCACCTAAACAGCAATTGGAACGTGTCCCAATAACCCTGGAGAGTAAAAACGTCACAATGCGGACACTTGCGTTGGAAATGCCTGACGGTTAAATGGTAAACGGTGGTGTCAGAACGACGAGTAAACCCAAACGGACACACTCAAACAACCTGCTGGGTGGACAACAACCAAGAAGTGCTGTTAACGCTGCGAACATGAAGCCGGCGGACATGACCAGACCATCGCGTTCACATCCTTTAACCGCAGCCGATAGGCAACCGCCGTTGACGAGATCCCCCCCCCCCACTGGAAACCGAGCCAGGTACCTGCGAGAGGAGTCGCGGTTGGTCCCCCCGAGCAGAGCAGCGCACGGACCCGAAGCTGATGGCTCCTCTGCGGAGCAGGACATGAAGGGAACGACGCGGTCCAGCGGCAGCGAAAGGGAGGTAATTGCCTCCGCAAGAGTCCGTGAGCACCGCCGTCCGCTTCCTCCTCCTCGTCTCCGCCACCCTCCTGGTCCCGCGGTCATGCCGGGGGCTGCGAATGGGCGAACAGAAAGGCAACCGTGACGAGCGCCGTAACCCGGGAAAAGATCGAGAACGCATGGACCGTCGGCACAGCTACGATTGCTTGCTTGTTTTTGTTGTTCTTGTTGTTGTTGTTGTTGTTGTTACCGCCACTCTCGATTGTGCCTCAACGACCTCAACGCCCAAGCACCAGTAGACGCATCTCTGGGGAGGAAGGAGCACGACAGGGTGGGGGGAGCCAAAGGAGCGACGCGACCGGTGGGGTCCCGGCGGGCGGCGCGGATCGCTAGAGCGTCTCCATTGATGCGCAACGCGGCACACATTTCCTGGGGGAGGGGGCGTGGCCGAGCGGGCCCATCGTCTCGAAAGGGGCTGCGTATAGTCTCGGCGAGATCGTGTAGCCGTGTCGGCACAACGTGAGCTTGACCTGTTTGGGAATCTCTGGTTGAACAGTGCCCCATAAACCCAATATATAAATCCAGAAAATGTCGTTTAGCCCGTTCAAGTGCTTCGTTGCCTCAGCTCTCAGAGGCGATCTTCACACCAAAGAATGACCCCGATAGCCGCACGAAGACATGAGAACCAAAGCGTGCTTGCCTTAAAAGGTCGCAAACACCAACATTGATGCAATCTCTTTAGATTGGCACCCAATCGCGCACCTCGCCAATTGCACACTACTGCACGTTGAGAGGCTGCCAGAGCGATAGCTCTAATTCCAACGCCAACATGTTGCCCATTTCCGATGAACAGATCAATGAAATCTGCTCCGAATTTTATGACCCGAAAACGACCCGTTCCCTGTGCCTGGGTCCCGAAGACACATCCCTGAATACACGGGCGCTCTTAACTCTAACCCGCAACTTTGAAATGCGTGCGCGAGATCTTTTGTTCTGCGCCCACAGGAACCCCGGAAATGGATAGAGCAACGGGCCCATTGCCAAACAGTCGAAAGTCCCTGGTTGTAGAATTGGGAGAATGATTGCCAAGCAATCTCATCGATTGAAATCATCCCTGGCCAATTAATTCATTGAGTCAAATCTTCACCAGATACAAAAGTCTCGACGCTACCATTCTGTGAGGTGGTTTTCTAGTTGCTCAATGTCACGCCGAGACAACTTTCACGAACGGACGGTTACTACTTCCACCTGTGTGCATTTCGAGCCTGCAATATAACGACAAATAGCTCCCTCACCTCGTTTTTTTCCATACCGCTAATGCACTAAGAAATAAACAAATCGCTCATCGCTTACCCGTTCTCGGACCCCAGAACCAAGCCGTAAACTGTTCTTTCATTCAATCCCTCATTGCCACTCGCTAAAACTGGTTCCTCCGGCTGCCCTCCCTCCCAAAGTCACCACCGAAAGGCACCGAAAAGTTCGTGGGCAAATTAATTTTCAAAGAAGCAGCAAAAGGGGAAAATAATAAACCGTGACGAGGAGTGTAAGTAACTCTGCGGTCTGCAACCTCACTCACAATCACTCCCAGAGCATCTTGACGATATATCTGCACTTAAGCCACAATTGTCTCCTTTCATCTCTTACTACACCCTTGCCCATAGAAATACAATCACCTTCATCATTAACCACGTCCGTTTATTCCAAACTACACTCCACCGAGCCTCGAACAAAAGCTCTCGTGTGCTCGCTTGTGCGTGCCTAGCGCTCTGAATCGGGTGTGTTGTATTGTCTTGTTGAATGTGTCGTGTCTGCGCTCATGCTGTGCCTTCCTCAAACTCCCCCTGTCCAGAAGCCAATGCGTGTTCGCTCTTCTATTTGTTCAGTCTTTACACCATCCACCAGTCCCTTCTGAAATTCCCTAACGAGTCGCGAAATGAATCGAGAAGAAAAAACAATAATTATTTATAGACAGACCTAATTTGAATAAAAACGTATTATACCCTACTATTCTACTGTGTTACGCATGGGTTTTTGAACACACTAGGGTCACGACCGACAGGTAGACAATGGGAGGAAAACACACAAAACAAAACACAAAACAAAAACACAAAAAACGTTCCGGCGACCCTTTCCAAACCTAATCCACACTCTTACATCGTACTGCACAATTCCCCAGCCTCCCCGATACCGTGCATAACTACGCTTTCAAATCATGTCCCTTTAATAAGTGACGTCCGTGAGACGTCAAGCCGTGTCCATTTCGTCCTCACCTTCGCTACAAGTTCGAAACGCTCCAATACACGTCCCGACACATAAGCCTCGCCTCTCCTCGCCCTCAGCTTCATAACAACCCTCCAGCCCTGCTGCTTACTGAACCTATTAGTGTTGCGGCTGGCCGTGCTCCTTTATCTCCACTGTCCATGCTTCCGCACATGTCCTTTCGTGTATTAGTATTCCGTGGACATCACATGCCTCCATCCCCTCTCAAACACCGTACGCCTACCGGCAAATGGCTCGATAATAAAGAGCGGCGCCTCCGAACACATTCGCGGGCGGTCCACTCTATTTTCGCACACTAATGGTAGGCCACTAGAGCATCACTCCCTCGCCCGCTGCACACACATCTCATGGTCCATCTCCGGTGACCGCCCGAACACACTTCTCATGCCACGTGCTCAATGCAAATCGTCGAGACAAAAATCATATCCGCATTCTATCTTGTGATAAGGCTCTCCATGCTTATGCGTACATTGTAGTAGCAGGAACGACGAGTCCTCAAGACTAGGCACGATGGGCTGCCTCGACACTGCAGTGCAGTGCTTGGTGCGATCGATGAACCATGAACGGTTCGCGTTTTTTCTGTTGATGAATCTCGAGCGCCGTTTCAAGTGCACCTTTCCCTTCCCCTGCACCATGCAGCAGCCCCCCTCCATTGCCGCTTCCATTTGCACTGATCGATCTGCTCGGATGCATTTCATCCGGGATGATGAGCCTCAAGATCGGGGAGGTTGGAAAGACAAAGAGCGGAGAGGGTTGCAACTGGAGGCTCGAGCAATGGGTGGAGATGCCGTGTGAACGGAAGGGAAGGGGTGCTTGTGGGAGCGGGGGGGCCATCGAACTGGGAGAAAAGAAGGAGCAGAGAAAGGGGGCGGTTTGGGCTCACTTAATGCAAACGGAAAATTCCGACCATTTGAGAGAAAAATGAAGGCACATGCCAACAGAAGACATGACGACAAAGAGTTGAAGCCATGTTAAGAGAAAATACAAACAAAAGGCCAAGATGTGTGTTGGGGGAAGGACGCCTACTGCGGGATAGGAGACCATGCAGAATCCAGGACCATTGCCTATGGCCGCCCCATCATTCCACCAAGCCCCCCCCCCCCCTTTATGCAAAGCGGTTCACATTGAATTAGGCGTTAGGGAGGTTATACCTCCTGTCGGGCTGTGCTTTGCACAAAACAATGATTGGGTCTTACAATGACTGTATTACATACATGACCTTTGCTGACCTTTTTGAGGACGACCATGAAAGATTAGGTCGACATGTTATCCGTTGAGAATTGTCATCCTCCTCTACCTTGCTCTACCAACAAAAATCGAGGTTGATGCAAGTCTATATCGAAGCAGCTCAATCGTAATCAAGTGGAAATGCCAACCAAGCAGCGCATTAAAACCCTCGTTCACAAATCGTGGTCAATAAAGGTCACGACAGGTCAAGCAAGCGGCATTGAACGGAAATGTATAACCGTGTATAGGAAGTGTCAAGATGCTCACATCATCACGGAATTGTTAACCTCGTTTGGTTTAAGCCAACTCGAGAAAAGGTGGGAATAATTATACGAGCTGAGAGAACGTGAGAACCAAAACATCATGTGGTATATGGCACGATTTCCTGGGTGGACCTTCCATCACATGGTAGGTGGCACGATTTCCCTGGGTGGACCTTCCATCACATGGTCGGTCTATTTCAAACCAAAACATCATATGGTATATGGCACGATTTCCTTGGTGGACCTTCCATCACATGGTAGGTGGCACGATTTCC
>CM068962.1:81073042-81089111 GCA_035128595.1 Eptatretus atami | reverse complement strand
AGTACACTGGTGCTCATTTTGCCGACCTCGGAAGGATGGCAGGCTGAGTCAACCCCCTGGTGTATTAATTTAGCGGCCCAACGGGGCTTGAACTCAGGATCCTAGGATCCCAAGCCACCGCCCTAACCACTAAGCCAACACCAGGCTTCCATCATCACATGGTCGGTCTGTATCGAACCAAAGCATCACATGGCATATGGCATGATTTCCTTGGTGGACCCTCCATCACATGGTCGGTCTAGATCGAACCAAAGCATCACATGGCATATGGCACGATTTCCTTGGTGGACCCTCCATCATCACATGGTCGGTCTATATCGAACCAAAGCATCACGTGGGATATGGCACGATTTCCTGGGTGGACCTTCCATCATCACATGGTCAGTCCATTTCTTGCCCAAACATCATATAGCATATGGCACGATTTCCTTGGTGGACCTTCCATCACATGGTCGGTCTATATCGAACCAAAGCATCACATGGCATATGGCACAATTTCCTTGGTGGACCCTCCATCACATGATCGGTCTATTTCAAACCAAAACATTATACGGCATATGGCATGATTTTCTTGGTGGACCTTCCATCACATGGTCGGTCTATATCGAACCAAAGCATCACATGGCATATGGCACAATTTCCTTGGTGGACCCACCGTCATCACATCATCGGCTATTTCAAACCAAAACATCATATGGCATATGGCACGATTTCCTGGGTGGACCTTCCATCACATGGTCGGTCTGTTTCAAATCAAAACACCGAGTAGACGGATGACGTCTGTCGCCCTGTCTGGTCATAAAGGACTCGGATCGATTGCTTTCCTGGAACTGCAAAATTTCCGGTCAATGAGGTTTATTGATTGCAGTGGTCAATGACGTCATAACGTGCTGTCGTAATTTATGTTTGCATGAGTTGCTTCACCGAGGATATAAGTGTGCGGGGTAGCTTGGCTCTGCTTTTCCCCTTGGCTGTGGCTTCGCTGGATATGTGGATGGTGACAGTGGGAATGTCATTCATCCATTCCTGGACGTCACTAGTTAAGATGACGAGGCATTTGACTCCTTCAATTCATGATTACTCGTCAAGGTCTCTATTTGTTGGTGAAAAGATGTGATTGAAGCCCAGTCACTGTGTTATATCAGAAACGGGCCTTTCATTCAGTGCAGGTTCATCAATCAAGCCTTTGTGAAAGCAGCTTTCTCTGCCGAGTTACAAGAGTTGAACTTGTGCCTGTTAGGGTGTGGAATGAGTTTTCAAAGCACTATATGGACTATTCTGGCGTTATTCCATCCAGTTATTTGATACGCATCTCGAGGAGCTGGAGAGGGGCATTAAATGGGGAAAGCATCATGTAGAAAATAAAGACAGGATTGTTCGTTTGCCTCCTTGCCTGATAAGAGAGACGTTGGGAGACGATTCTGAATATGATGGGAAGAGTGCAGGCGAAGCGACATGTACGATGCATAGACTAATGGGATCAGGGGGTTCGAACGGGTGCTGGTGGTCTTGTACAAGTGACCACTCGGTCACAGTAGTGTGATCAGTTGAACAACACAGTCACAGGAATCGAAACGACATTTGTGGGCAATCATGCAACGAGGCTTGACCGCCCCACTGACGAGTCAACCCATTGAGGGAGGTGGGCTGATTGAGAATTCCACCATTTCACGTACGTAATAAATAGATGAACACAGTACACATTTAAGTATTACAGATACCGATTGTTCTGTATATTTGACGCAATTAGTGAAGTTGTTTGTCTTGGCTGAGATGGATGTCTGCCTGAGCTGGAAGGCTGAAAGCAAAGTTATGAAAAACACAAGAAAACTTTGAATGTAGTTTGACAAGGACAATGGAAAAAGTACAAACAATTATCGAACTACCTTTTCAATCATGAATGATCGATAAACTGATTATAATATCAGTTCCCTTACAAGGAACTTTGGCGCAGGATTGCGCATTAATATTATTATTATTACTATGAGCACTAATTATTATTAACACTCATTCTTTTTTAAAATTATTATTAACAATACTGCTTATTATCGACAAACAATTATCGAACTACCTTTTCAATCATGAATGATCGATAAACTGATTATAATATCAGTTCCCTTACAAGGAACTTCGGTGCAGGATTGCGCATTAATATTATTATTATTACTATGAGCACTAATTATTATTAACACTCATTCTTTTTAAAAATTAGTATTAACAATACTGCTTATTATCGACAAACAATTATCGAACTACCTTTTCAATCATGAATGATCGATAAACTGATTATAATATCAGTTCCCTTACAAGGAACTTTGGTGCAGGATTGCGCATTAATATATTAATATTATTATTAACACTCATTATTTTTAAAAATTATTATTAACAATTCTGCTTATTACCGACAAACAATTATCGAACGACCTTTTTAATCATGAATGATCGATAAACTGATTATATCAGTTCCCTTACAAGGAAATTCGACACAGGAGGATTGCGCATTATGCACATCAAAGCCTGCGTTGTTATTAGCGACTTACGGTTGTTTGTATGTGTTCTATGCTTCTAATAAATGGTGATCACCGTCAAGCAAGTAAGCAGCACATATTTTAAAATCTTTTGAATGACTCGGCCGGGATTCGAACCACTGACACCCCATGCGCAAAGCACACGCACCATAACACCACCGACCACCGAGGTTTGTTCATTAACACTGGACTGTACAATGTTTCCAGCCTTGGCCTGACGGTCAGGCCTCATGGTCATTTTCCTTGGTGACATGATACAGATGGAGACCTTGAGGTGTTTCTAGTCATAGGGTCTGGTTTATGTCGAAGGTCTGGAGGCTGATAACTGAATGTTACTTATTAATTAACATATGTCGTGATCTTAGGACGTTTGGTGCATCCACCATCTTCGTGTCACATTATTTAAAACTTGAAGGGGGAGCACTCGTAGAGTGCAAAACCTCCGCCGCCAATACTGCTAGGTCACTAAGTGAACCTGATATCCTATTCATTCAATTTGACGTCAACAGTGCTCACAGAGTTATAGTTTGCAACTTTCCTTTTACTTTTAACTTTTACATACTCAATTCATTCGTCATAACTAGATTCCTTGAGACAGAAATTGATTTTACGTGGGTATATCCACCTGAAGTTCCAAAATCAGCCCAATTATAATTTTGGCATGTTTTTTGTTGGAAATCACTTAAACATGTAGAAATGCAAAAAAAAATCGAAATTTGTTGAAAAAAAAGTTGCAAAATTTTGTTTTTTTTTCTCTAACAATTTTTTTGGGGGGGGGGGGTTGGAAATCATTTAAAACATGTAGAAATGCAAAAACAAAAATTCAAATTTTTTTCAAAATGGCCGCCATATAGGACTTTGGACCACGTCCAAAATCTAATGGCATGATCCTTGGACCATACCTAATCCCCCACCAAGTTTCGTCGAAATCCGTCCAGGAGTTTTTTCCGTAATACTGTTCACAAACAAACAAACAAACAACAAACAAACAGACAGGGGTGAAAACAGTAACCTCCGTCCATCTTCGATGGCGGAGGTTAATTATAACATCGTTCAGTGGGTATATTTCTTCTGAGAAGGAAAAAATACAACAATTTCAAGTGAATCTGTTGGAGTTGATAATAACTTTATTCTCCATTACATCGTCATTGTCTTGAAAGGCTGGATTCAATCTTCTATCTCTACTCCACTACTTCAATTACGACACCTTTTCCCACCTTCTTGTGGGGTCGATCGAGGGGGGAACCTTTTGGGCCATGTTTCTCCCGAACCGGCTTAATGGATTTTTTCGGTAGGAATTTATAATTTCTTCAGGTTCACTAACTACTGACGAATGCTATCAGACGAGACATCCAGCTTAATGTCCATCCAATAGAATGTGCACTTTGCTGCAACACCTTGCCTGTGAATCACCAATCTGAAAGTTTTATAGTGGGGTCTGGAATCAAACGCAGAGTAGACAGCTAAAAAGCATCCTGTGGGACATGAATACTTCAGTGTGTATGGGAATTAAATTTGACTGTTTGGGTGCATGGTGAAAGAGTTGTTTCTTTCTCCACTGGCTGGTGTGGGTTCTATTCCCATGGCCGCTCACTCTCATCAACCCGAACTTGGCAAATGTGGTCAGCATATGCCAACCCACCCCCCCCCCTCTCTCTACATGAGTGAGGCCTTCTTCCTGCATTGGACTGAAAAAGTCCAAAGAAGGGGGAAGGTGGGGTTGCAGGAGGGGGATTTGGCACGAGAAGAGTAGGCCAAGATAAACCAAGGCAGATTATTCTTTTGAGGAGAAGGATGACGAGGGAGAAGCTGCTGAAAAGGATGGAAAAGGTTGTACACACACACATATACTGTATATCTGTATTAGAGAGATATGGTATCAAAGGTGTTTTACTTTAATAATTTTCTGAAGGAGCTTGCTCACACATTCCACAAACAATTATGAGGGGGTGTCAAAAGGTTCTCCCCACCCTTCAAAAGTTTTCAGAGCCAAAAGCCTGGCTTCGCTTCCAATGTCATCCGGAAACTCATCGACTGCCAGGAAAATTGTGTGACACTGGCTGGAAACTAGGTTGTAATTATTAGCATTTCTGCTTAGTTCCAATGGCATAGGCAAGTGTCTTCCATCATGGATGGGTGCAAAAAAAAACCTTTTCACCCCTCTCCCTCTCCCTTGTACTGTTGATGCGTCTTTTGTGTGCTTTAGCATAGCTACATCTGTTTTGTACCCAATTTGATGATGTGATGTGGTGGGGGTTTTGAGGGCTCTGCACATGTGCATTCAAGAGCTTGGGATGATGAGAATAAATCTGCCTGGTTCACCGACTTACAGGGCTGGATTAAGACTGTCTGGGGTGTGATGTAAACAAGTTTGAATGTCAAATGAATATTCATGTTCCGCGCATGTCTTCCCTCATGCATATTTATGCTCTGCCCATGTGTCGTGCCATCTCCGCTGCAAGAACGTGAGAGTGGCGTTGCCCTGTCTGGCAGAAGGTGTGGTTGCATGCGGAGAAGGCATGGTTTTTTTTACTGTTGCACTTGGAGTGTTTGAAGATAAAGAAAAAGTGATTTAAACCTCTGCAAGTGTTAGATAAACTACATGGAATGTTGTATGTTCAAGAATCTGGACTTGTCAGCTGTTCCAGGATATGGGGTCCTTGGCCATTTTAAATGTTTCAAGGGAGACTGAGAGAGAAAAGAGAAAGAAACAGAGAAAGAGAAAAAGAGAGAAAGAGAGAAGAGAGAAAGAGAAAGAAAGAAAGAAAGAAAGAGAGGAAGAGAAAGAAAGAGAAAGAAAGAGAGAGAGAAAGAGAAAGAAAGAGAGAAAGATAGAATGACAGAAAAAAAGAGAGAGACGGAGACAGATAGACAGAGAGACAGACAGAGATAGACACAGACAGACACAGACAGGTCATGAGTAGGCATGAGAAAAAGCTCCGATTTCTTTAAAAAAACAAAAAAGTTTTTTTGACAATAAAAGAAAGCACGTTACTCCTAACTCTAGAAATGAACATAACCATGCTTAAAAATAATGTCACTGAGAAACTGTGCACAAACATAGCACGTACCCCCATTTCACAAGTTGAAATTCACACTTTTAACTAAATATTTCTTCAAAACATCGATCATAGCACAGGTTAGTTAGATCGTTTGACTGCACTTATACAAGCTTCACTACGAGCAAAATTGTCTCTAATGTCATAAAAATTAAATGTCAAGTCATAGCAGATTCAATGGCCAAAATAGGAACGTCGCACAATCGATATTGGGCAACAGTGGAGCGTGACCTCCACCACATCAAAACCAACACTTTGTGTGCAATGCTATGTAGCAAAAAAAAAAAAGAAGAAGCAGAGATTGGGTAATAGGAACCAGAAAATAGCATAAAATGCAAATCGAAAACACTCCGCCGATTTCGGATTCTCAAATATGCTGCAACAACTTGTAAGGTGGTGAAAGATCTTTGTTGGTCTTGTACAGGTAACCAGCGAAATGAATGACCTCATCAGGAAAACTTTCTTCCAAATCTGAATTGTACAGCCTCTGCAGGTTTGCAGCAAGATGTCAAATGCCAGTGGAACAAAGTTTTCACAATTAAAAAACAGGCCAAACTGTTCATGACGAATACCTGTTTTGTGTGGTTAAGTTCAGTAATCAAGGAATCAAAAATGATTACAAAGGTCACGACGTGAAGGTTTTCTGTAACAGGTAAGCTCGATCACCTTCGGTGTCCTTCTTTTCATCAATAAAACATTTCCGTTTTACTGTTCTCCTTTCATCATACGTGCGATTGTCCACCCATTTCTTAACCTACTCCTCCTCAAAGACATCATATTCGATTCACAAAGATTCCATCAATGTCACCACACCTTCATGTCGTTCAACGATTGTGGACAGTTCGGCTGTCTCCTTTTGCAGCGTTTTGCTTGTAGTGTTGAGCTGATGCAGAATTGTGTCCCACACAATGAACAAGATGGCAAACTTGTACTTTTCCATCTTGTTGGCTCAAAAAAATCTAAAGCTTCACTACATGTCTGAGGTGTCTAATTGTTGTTTGTGGATATGGCTTGCAGAACAGATTAAATACCTTTGTAGCTTTCCTTCAATGTCCGTGTTGCATCACATCTGGCTAACGATATTGGACCCGATAGAGACTTGGGAACAACACCATGCAGCGAATCTGTGAGAAGCTTCCAACGATCAGTAGATGCCAAAAGTAAATTACAAAGTGCTTGAATAAATCCAAAAAATGAAACTGCACTGACACAGCTTTCTGCGGCACATGAACGTGCTGAACAAGGAACAAAATGAGCTGAACTGAATATTTTCCAGCCATGTTTGCTGGCGTTATGGTGTCTTTGACCCCGACAGTCAGAAATATAAATTTCCGGGTCATTCAATGGACTGAGAATCACATTTGTCAGAGATTCAGGGTCATGACCCTCAGTCACAATGAATTTTAGAAGCTTTTTAGCTGGTGTCCCATCTGCACTAATGTAGCGCAATATCAAAGTTAACTGATCTAAGTGTGTAACGTCTGGAAAAAGCCTGGTGGTTGCTTAGTGGTTAGGGTGGTGGTTTGGGATCCTCGAGTCCTGAGTTTGAGCCCTGTCAGCTGCTGAACTAACAACAGCTGGGTTGACGTAGCCTGTCATCCTCCTGAGGTTGGCAAAATGAGCACCAGCTTGCTGGTAACAGGGGCACTGCATCAGTGGTAAAACTATACCGCCAGGAAATGATCCAGCTTGAAGCTGCATTTATATACTAATAAAAGTGTGTGTGTTTGTGTGTGTGTGTTGTGTGTGTGTGGTGTGTGTGTTAGTAGTTCCTGTTCCTGTAAAGTAGTTCCAGGGAGCTTATGGGATGGCACATCGTCCGTCCGTCCATAAACACTTGCAACTTCTTCACAGAAACTACACATACGATTTCAATGAAATTTGACCACAACCTTCATCACTCATGAAGGCATTAAATAAATTTAAAAAAACGGGGTCTGAAGGGGTCTACAGAGGGAATTTACAGGGGGAGGGAGTGGGTTACCTCCCCAAAAAGGTATTTGCTTTCTTCTCAAATGATACACAAAATTCCGATGAAACTTCACGACAACCTTCATTACCCATGACGTACCAAAGTTTTTTCATGTCAAGGAAAATCTGTTCTCAGGGGATTTATGGGGGTTGCCCCCCAACATAAGTATTTGCTTTGTTCTCCAAAACTACACATACAATTCCAATGAAACTTGACTACCATCTTCACCACCCATGATGTACTAAAGTTTGTTCACGAAATTAAAAAAATATTGGGGTCTAGGAGGGTCTATGGGGAGAGGGGGGTTCCCCCCCCCCAAATATGTATTTGCTTTCTTTTCAGAAACTACACACAATTCCGATGAAACTTGACCACCATCTTCACCACCCATGACGTACCAAAGTTTGTTCACGATATGAAAAAAAATTGGAGTCTAAGGGGTTCAATGGGGGTGTTGCCCCCTAAAATATGTATTTGCTTTCTTTTCTGAAACCACACACACGTTTTCAATGAAACTTGACCACAACCTTTATCACCCGTGATGTACCCAGGCTTGTTCATGGCATTAAAAAAAAATAATCCAGAGGTATTTACTTTCTTCTCCATTATGTATTTTGTGGGTCATCCATGCCTACCAGTGAACCTACAGGAACCTTTTTATCTTACATCTATCTACATTCTACAGGAACCAGTCAACCTCGTTATCTTATCAAGCCACTACCAGGTGAGCACCTCGGGGTACTGCACCTATGTTTAATATCCCTGTGAGGTTCTTTGTCATCATTCCTGTAGGTCCACCTGTCACTGGTACAACTTTGGCATTCTTCAGCTTCCAGGATCTTCTCACTTCATTCTTGAGGTCTTGGTATTTGGTCATTTTCTTGATTCCTGCATCGTTTAGTCCAGGATCACCTTTAGTTTAGTCCAGTATTAACACCTCAATAAGCAATGCATTCTTCTCTTTTTTTGTACCTAAGTAGATATCTTGTTGCAACGCTTTGTTTTCGTTGCTCACGCTCGATGGGATCATTAGGTCATATGTGAGCAGTAGGTATTTCCATGTTTTCAGTGATTACTTTTGGTTCATGTTCCACAAATTTTCTGGAACTGGGACATCAAAGTTTTTGCAGATGTGCCAGGGATTACTTTACAAACTCTGTTGTGTCGTAGTGTGTACAGCTGTTCTGACATGAGTTTGTTTTTGTGTGTGTGTTCAGACATTACACATCACATATCATTCTCTTTACTAACCCCACCTCCACAACTCAGCCTTCTCTATTCTTTTCTTTTTTTTCATACTCCTCTCTCTCTCTTTTTTTCTCTCTCTTTCTCTCTCTTTCTTTCTCTTTCTTTCTCTTTCTTTCTCTCTCACCCCCTCCTCACATACCCCCTCCTGTGGTGAGGAAATGTTTGGTGAGGCATAGCTTTCCCCACCTCCCACCCCCTTCCTTGCTCTTCCCCTTCCTAGCTTCCCCTCCCTCTCTCCTCTCTTCCTCGCTCTCTCCCTCCCCTCCCTCCTCTCTCAACCACCCTCCTTAATACCCACCCATCAGCAAAGTGACGTGTTCTATTTGCTAATAAATACATAAAAGAAATGGTGGTAAACTTCTGATTCAATTTTTTTTTCTACAGCCTTTAGAACTTCAATTTATCTTCATTGAATTATATATTTGAACAAGGTAGAACACAAATTGTCTTGTTGCACTTCAAAAAAACCTTTAGTTATCTGTACTTGGGCAAAAATTGTACACCATCTCGACCAATCTAAGTGTCACTTTTGCACTCAGGTGGGGGGGGGGGGGGAGGACTTTGAGATTCTTCTTTTTCGAATAAACTATTAACAATGAAGTCCCATGTCATTATCTCAAGACTGAGTGGGGTAAGGTGTGTAATGAACTTCTTTGATTTAAATGTACCCTTATGGGGTGTTCGAGTAGGTTTACGAAGATTTGTGCAAATGGTTGTATTTTGACTCTGTGTTGGTACTTATTCTCGAGTGTGTGCAGCACTTGGCTGCTGAACACATCTTTAATAAGGTGGGCCAGTATCCCTGATGCCATATTACACCCCTTGCCAACTCCCCATACCACCCCTCCCTTCCCATCCTTCCCCCACACTTTTCCCATGGAATTTAGAATATGGCCAGAATACCAGTGTAATGATGTTAGGATTGGAACAGAAAGCAATCAGAGGTGATCCTGGTTTCATTTTGAGGCATGACGTCACAATTGCCATCTGTACTAAAGTGGATGTCGAGCCTCTCAAAGGAAAGGGTGACAAAAGAGAACATGAAATATATCTGTTTGAAAGCCCTTGGGTTTGAAGTGATTAATTCTCATGATGGAAGGAAAGGACTATTGAAAACTTTGGCAGAAGAACTGGAATTCCAGATGCAAAAACAAAACATATGGAAATCTGAAAACACCAAATTCCCCCACCCTCTCCCCCAATAAACAATATAACGTTGGAGTGTAGTATAGTGGGAAATTACCTCTGTATGATATGATGGTCAAGTGATCATCTCATGCACGACATGAAAACATTTTTCAAGTTTACTTTTTGTGAAGAGCTGTATTTAAATCAAATAAATCTGTGAGAAAATGCGACAAATTCCACTGAAAGTCTGAGTTCGACGTCGTTGTTTTCTAAAAAAACCTTTACAAAATCCAGAAAGCCGACAGGGGTAATCTCCACCTGATGCCTCGAGAATGCTGCGAATCGAGTGAAGGTCATGCGAGGCAAACTCGACATGCACAATGGCTTCCAGCATCTCCGTGACCCTTAACACATGGGTGCTTTTAACCCCAAGCATAAACCCTGACAAGATTGTGCCAAGACAGCTGTGCGTTTGAAGTCGTGTTTCAGTCCGGGTGACAACCATGTGTGTGACTTCTCAAAACAGGGCGTTGCTCCTTTTCGGCAGCAAACAGGAGGCGAAGGGTCTATGCAAATAAAACTGGGTGTGTCGGACCAAGCAACAAAATTCTTAGTGAATTACTATCCAATTACAAGTTTGACGAAATATCTAACATGCCTTAACAAGTAGAAAGCATTAAATAATCCAGTTGCCAACATACGCAGGCTGTTGCACACTCTCTACGCAAGTTTCGTACAAAGGGTATGTGGTGCAGTTGCAGATGGTCGTGAGCAC
The DNA here is from genome assembly GCA_035128595.1 of Eptatretus atami. Lineage (NCBI taxonomy): Eukaryota > Metazoa > Chordata > Myxini > Myxiniformes > Myxinidae > Eptatretus > Eptatretus atami. The sequence goes on along the minus strand of CM068962.1, from coordinate 81,078,401 downwards.
ATGAAAGAATCCGCTGTCGGAGTGTAAACAAAAAAAATAAGTAAATGTTTGAACTGTTTGTTTTTTTTTCGCTTCCATCTGTAAGACACAAGCTCTTGTGATGTTTCTACCCACTCATAGCAAGCAGTCCACGATTCGGATGAGGTATTTTGTCGGTAACTGCAGTCTTGCAGAAATTGATGTTGCACTGTGTTTCAGAAGATAAAAAAAAGCTGGAGCAGAGTTTCATTGTCACTGGCAGTTACCAAAGTAGCAGCAGCACTCTTGCTGAGACCTTGTGAAATGGCATTTATGTCGACACAAGTTAGGGGACCAAAGAGACTGGAGGTTTGTGGAAAAGTTGTAAAGCAGAGGAGCGATTCGACGTTTGAACATATCCACAACAGGCTCACGAATGCATGCTTCTGCGGGGAATGTTTTCAGACTTTTCTATAATTTTATGACACAAACGCAGCAGGTTTAAGGTGAGCTGCTGTGAGCCTTTAATTACTCCGAAGCATTGGTTTGTTTCGATCGCACATTTAATGAAACGGAAGACCAAGAAGTAAAGAAGAAAGATGGAGCCATCAGGAGGAACCTGGTTAGATTAGGGTTTCTGCCGCTACTCCATAACCCTAAAACCCATCCAGGCACAGCCAAGTGAGCCTTACAGAAAATTTTCTGCAAGAATTCACTTCTCCTTAGAGAGAGAGAGAAAACGAAAAAGAGGAATAGAGAGGAAAATAAATGAAAGAGAAGAAAAAGCAAGAATTAGAATGAATAAAGAGAATTGTGAAATATACCATCAGAGATGGGGAATCCCCCGCCATCGAATGAAAAAGGTCATACATATTCCAGATAATGAGGGAGGTGAATTGGAAACAAGACACCATTTGGTCATCATCTCGAAAAAGTTCCCCAGGGGTAGGAACGTAGTAACCAAAAATAATTGAAATCAGATAGCGGTTTTCCATTTATTACAAAAAACATTTTTTTCAAAATGCGCCCCAGCTCGGCCATCTTGGATCCGGCCACGCCCAAAATCAAGAGGGTTCTTCCTTTTCAGGTGGTACATGTGTGACTCAAATTTCAAATCGATATGGTGAACAGTTTATGAGTTATCGCACTCCAAAGCTATAAATGTTGATGCCCGGACGGACGGACGGACAGCCGGACGGACAGCCGGACGACCCGGGTGACAACGATATCCCCCTTCCGCCATGCGGCGGGGGATAAAAATTACAAAGAAATGTGAAAGGAACAAAGAACAAAGATGTCGGGAAGAAGCTGGACAGATAAATTTCAGCAGTTACTCCCCAGGTTCAAACTTGGAACTAAACTCTAAACTCAGAACTCCCTCCTCACTACCACTACCACCAATAAGGCTACAACTGAAATATTACAGGAATGTGTTGCATTTTTCTCCCGTTATACCACTTTATTTATTGTTACCTATTATAGCTGTGGCTGAGGTTTCAAAATAGGATTTTCATTGCAGTAGGGAAGATTCTCAGATGGTCGTACATCAAGGGTGTTTCTCTCAGAGAGTAGTTAACATGTGGAATGGTCTCGCTGGAAAGGTACTGGCAGCAGAAACAGTGGACATATTTACATTTGAGTTATACAGATATTCACAGGAATGGTACGTAGTTGAGGTATGGATGTGTGATGTCATGATTGTGATGTTTGTGGGAGCGTTTCAAGGTGAATGTGATCCATCCATCCATTGGGACCATACAATGTACAGAGTATTGGGGCTGCCAAAGCAGTCTCCGAGGATATTGGGCACAATTCTGGATGGGTCACCACTTCGACACAGGATACTTGAATGGCTCAATCATCCCAGCAAGCTGGTGTACTCATTTTGCCGACCTCGGGAGGATGACAGGCTGAGTCAACCCCAGTTGGTATTAATTCAACAGCCAAGTGGGATTTGAACTCAGTACCTTCAGATCCCAAGCCCTCCACCCCAACATGAATGTGATGTCTGTGATCATTGTTCAGCTGACAAGTGTTCACTCACAAACTTGGGCGGAGTTTCATTCTGAAATTACCCCCACCCCTCCCCCATTATATTTTTATTTTGCAATTTTAAACACTAGTACGTGCCCGTAAAAAAAAAAAAAAAAAAATAAATAAATAAATAAATAAATAAATATTCAAACCGCGAGCAACAAACAACAACCACACAGGCCGTTTCTTCGCTCTCGCGTGCCCGTACGTGCGTGGCCCGGAAGTTCGCATATTATTCGCAGTTACGATTATTCGCAATTTAGTTTTAATAACCAATTATTCAATTAGCGAACGTATTTTACCTTTTCGCAATGTCGTGGCAAGGAAAAACAAAAAGAGAAGAGAAAGAGAAAAAAAAATTTACTTCCTGGTTCGGAGCATACCAGCACTCTGATGTTACCGAAATTTATGCACCGTCTAATATGAAACGATCATAACTTGGGGCATTGTGTTTATCTATAAATGCGCATAAGAAATCGAGAAATTATTAGAATACACGAAGTCATCACTCTCGGAGTCCGTACGTTGTAACCTGTAATGGCGAACGCGGCTGAGCTTCCTTCCCATCGGCCACGCCCACGCAACAACGTGTCTTGTCATTGTTTGGTAAATAAATGGCCATAACTTGGGAAGCATCTATCTATAATTCCAGCAATCTCTGTGTGGTGTTGTGTGTGTGTGTGTGTGTGTGTGTGTGTGTGTGTGTGTGTGTGTGTGTGTGTGTGTCTGTGTGTCTGTGTGTCTGTGACCGCTGTTTCGCGGCAACCACTGGTCCGATCTAATTGAAACTTGCCAGATATATTGCTGGGACCTGAGTATGTGCCTTTTCAAGGTTTGATATTAATCAGACAAGTGCTTCCCAAGTTATGGCCATTTATTTACCAAACCTTGAAAAGGCACATACTCAGGTCCCCAGCAATATATCTGGCAAGTTTCAATTAGATCGGACCAGTGGTTGCCGAGAAACAGCGGTCACAGACACACACACATAACACACACACACCACACAACACACACAGACACACACACACCACACACAACACACACACACACACACACACACACACACAGATTGCTGGAATTATAGATAGATGAACAATAAGAATAATAAATTCTTTGTCATATACATATTTCTACACACACACACACACAGACACACACAACACACCACACACACACACACACACACACCACACACACACACACCACACACACACACATACATATTGGTTGGCAGTTTCTGCAAAACCACATGCTTCTAAGGAAATGGCATCAAACATAGTGATCCCCAGGCAGTTATCTCATTAGTCTTCGTGCAGTCAGACCTTCCCCTCATGTCTAATGGGTTAACGGGACGAAGTGCGTTCCGTGGGTCTTATAGCTAGGTCTTATAATTATATCTCTATCTTCCATTCATTCCTGATTTTCATTCCAAGCCTTTCCTTTTGTCCATAATACAAATTGAAGCAGGCACCACACCTAGGCAGCCACCCCATGAGAGACTCTCCACCAACACTGTACAGGACGCACATGGCACGCCCTTTCATTCGAATCTGCATGCCGATTTACAACGGCGTCTCACGTTGCTCCACCTTCGCTCACCAGAAGCTCACCACCTCAACCACCAGCATCTCCCGCACACAGGAAAAATCAACACACACCTCCGCATAGATGCAATTTGCCACCAAACGAGCATGCTGCGCAGCCCAGGCCACTCGGATCACGTGGTGTGGGGATGGGCAGAGCATGTTCACAGCACCAACCGCAACTCACCATGGGTGGCCCGAACGGGCATGCGGGACCGACACGACCTTCGTCCAGTCACCAGAACATGGCCCGGGAGTTCGGTGCAGGGCTCCAGGCTGTGTCGCGCCGGATGTGCGAATGAGGCTGCTTCCGACCCCTGAAACCTGGCAGGGCGGGGCTGGGATCCAATGGAAAGGCACAATTCGGTGGCGGCGCATCACTTCGGGTCATCGCCCCACCCTTCACCCGGGGATTATAAAAGGCGGATCGCAAAGCCGTCTGCCCCCTCTCTCCTCCCTCTTACCTGCCTGCCTCACACTGTCTCTGCCTGTTTGCTGCGCCCACTTCTCCACCTCTTTGCTCCGCCCTCTCTTAACTGTACCTCATTGTCTGCTTGTCACTGCATTTGCACTCGGGATTGGTATGCGACAGACGTTCTCCTGGACCAGTGCGGAGCACACATTTCCACGAGCCCCGGCAAAGTGATCAAGCAAAAGAATAACATGCCGACTCTTAAGGTGGGATCCCTCAAGCGGAGCGACCCCCAAAGCATAATGGGTTGCGTGGTCGGCTGACCGTGCCAGGTATTGAGAGGCCGTAAGTTCTCATCTGCTCTCCTTCCTTCTGGCTAACTAATCTTCATTGGGTTTGTGTGTGTGTATGTGATGGCGCCTGTCGTAGCCTAAGTTAAGATTGAGGAAGATATAACGGGATAAGTCTGCTCTGTGTCTGCTTTTGTAAATTGCATGCCTTTTGTCGCATCCCACAATTTCCTTGCTATCCCTGCTGTACATAGTAATAAACCCCATTCACTGTGCCACATACCTTTCCTCGCTAACTGTAAATAAATGCTTTGTGTAGAAATGTTCCCAGCTCGTTTTAGTCTTTTCCTTCATTGGTCCAGCATGGTCTGTATCCTAGCCTAGCCAGGACGTTATCCCCCAACGATCTGTTTCCGAGCTGGTACGTCCTTGGCAGTTACGCTCGGCTGCATCTGATCCGGTAAGGTGATCTGGTTTGAATAAGGCGTGCCGAGGGCGTCCTCCTACCTAAAATGGTCATTAGATCAGGTGACCATTTTAGGTAACCGGTTTCCATTAGATGGAGGACCCTAAGTCACATGGTTGAGCTATTGGTATTCACGGTCGATTATTATCGACCCGCCGCATCATGGAATTATCCATGTGCGATGGCTTGCGATTCAGGAGAGTCTTGTGGGGACCCGTGGTAGCTTTTTCCCCCTCGTGGTCTTCTCGCCCCAACCCCGGGTCCGCAACAGTATATATTGTGTGTTTATAAATATATATTTTTATATATTGTTACGGATTTCAGAATCCGGTCTGATGAATGCATCCACACATCCAGGTCCTCAGGCAGTTATTTCCTTAAATGCATGTTCAGATTAGCCCCTTCCCCATGTCTAATGGGATTGTAAATGTGATGTGTTGAGAAGGGTAAAGAATAGATTCCCTCTCTTATGGGAAGCTTTTTTCTTTACGACAGACACGTTTACACACATTTCTTTTGCGAGCTTTGAAGCCCGCCCTCATTTTTCCTCAGCATTTCTTTCGCGAGCTTTGAAGCCCGCCCTTATTTTTCCTCAGCAACGTTCTTTCGCGAG
>CM068962.1:81049577-81063149 GCA_035128595.1 Eptatretus atami | reverse complement strand
CGGCATCGAGGTGGTTTCTGCAGTCGCTGAGGAAGAATTGGGGAAGAGGCCAAGGAGCTCGGGTCGAGGCAGGGAAGACGGCGGTCGGCGACGAGGTCGCGGTGGATCGCTCGTCGCGGGACCCAAGCAGCCAGCATTCTCCTCCCCCAGGCACAACAATTCCCCTTTTCCCCCGCGCGAGAAAGTGAAAGAGGGGCCCCGTTCCCACCCACTCCAAGCGGTGCCAACGAAACCCGCGAAGGAGCACAAAGTCGGGGCCAGCAGCGCAGCCACATTTGCGGCTCGTCACGAGGAGCGGGTAGGACCCCCCGTCTCGCGGGCCTGGCCGCTCCTTCAGGTCACGCGCACATATTGGCTACAGGCCCGTCTGCCCCCTTGTCTATGAGGGTGGCTTCTTTCTTGCTTTTTGAGTAAATGTGTGTCGGCGCCGTCTGTGAAGTAAAACTGTATAGGTGTTGCCGTGTGTTCGCGTATTCGGTAGTAGCTCTGCATTGTTGTTTTTGTTTTAATTGATATGGTGCATTTTGACTGTTTGACTGTATATGTGTGCTTCCGTGCTGGTCTGTGTGGTGTGAATAAAAGTGCTTGTGTTGAACTGTTTTCCCGTTTCGCTTCGTCTTTTCTTTAATTGACTCTCCATCCTGCTTCACGTAAAGGGTTCGTAGTGGGTGCAAAACGCCGGTGAATAATCTGAACCGTAGGTCGACGATAAACCGCTCGGTTATCCGATAGTACGGAACGGCCGCCCAAGCGCTCGGGTCGGAGTCGACCTGCGGCGAGGTACGATCGCCCGGTTACCATCCGCGTGGGTACTTAGGTAGGTCGAGTTTGGCGAACAACCCTATCCCACGGGGTGGCTGATTGGCAGCGTCGTGGTGAGGTCGAAAGGCCACCGTGACTAGCTCCCGGGTTAGTTCCGAGAGGTCACGACAGAATTGTCCGTCCGGTGGGCGACGTCCCGCGATCCGAGTACGTGGCCGTTCGCAGCCGCGGGCGCGAATTCGCAACAATATATTATATATTAGATATTAGATAAATATTATATATTATCACATATATATATATATATATAGTATATGCACACATATATATATATATATATTCGCTACTGTCAAAATATTTAGAACACCCCCAATTTTCAGTTTTACTGAAATTTAAGCAGTTCAAGTCCAGTGAATAACCTGAAATGGTTCAAAGCAAAGCGGTAAACTGCCAGAGGTGAAAAAAAAAAGTTTTGCTTTCCAAAAACTGAAAATCATGTAAATTTCAGAGTTGTTAAAAAAGGCCCTTGTCAGGGAACAAGTAATGGTTTGGCAACTGCAGCTGTTCTGCAGCAATGGAAGTAAATTAAGCCTTGAAAGTTGATGCAAACAATTCCTTCAGGTTCCAACTTTTGTTGATTAGTTACAAACCTCTTTCTGTCTAAAAGCAGTGTTGGAACAGACTGTGTTGCTGCACCTCTGAAGCATTATTTGGACAATATTTCACTGCAGTAAGTAGTATATTGTAATCATAATGGCGAGAAAAAGACAATTAACAAAGGGAGTACAGACCATTATAACCCTTAAAAGTGAATGTCTTTCTTTGGAGAAATTGCAAAGAAGCCAAAGTGTCAGTGAGTACAGTTTCCCACCAATCAAAGCACTTGGAAACTGGAGGAAATCTGACAGGAAGAGGTCGGCAGACCCAAAGCACAACAAATCAGAGACAAGTTTCTGAGAGTCAACAGCTTGCGTTATAGACGCTCACAGGACAGCAGCTTCAAGCACAGCTTAACACCGGTCGAAGTAAGGAAAGTCTCATTTCAACTGTGAAGAGAAGACTTCGAGCTGCAGGTTTGACAGGTCGAGTGGCAGTAAGAAAGCATGTAGATAGGAAATATAAGAAAAGAGGCTTCCCTGGGCCATGAAGCACCACCAGTGGACTATTGAAAACTGCAACAAGGTTTATGTACGATGAATCAAAATTTGAAATCTTCGGTTCATCACGCAGGTGTTGTTGTAGTCGAGTCGGCGAAAGGATGGTCCTCAGTTTGTGACACCAACTGTCAAACATGGAGGAGGAAGCGTGATGATCTGGGGCTCTTTGCTGGATCCAGAGTCAGCGACTTGGAAGCGGTGCTTGACTGGCACCTGAACCAAAAAAGCTACCACAGCGCATTTTGCAGCGCCATGCAATACCCTCTGGTCTCTGCAAGTGGTCAGGGGTTCATCCACAGCAAGATAACGACCCAAAACATACCTCCAGGCTCTGTCAGAACTACTTAGAAGAAAAGAACAAGACGGTAAGATTCAAATCATGGAATGGCCAGCACAGTCTCCAGACTTCAACCCTATCGAGCGGTTGGGATGAACTGGACAGAAGGGTGAAAGCAAAGCAACCTTCAAGTGCAACACATTTGGGAACTTCTGCAACAGTGTTGGGAAGAGCTTTCCAAACAATATTTTATTTCCATTGTAGAAAGAATGCCACGAGTGTGTTCGGCTGTAATATCTGCAAAAGGTGGCTACTTTGATGAATCAAAAATTTAGATTAAATTTTGTTCAACAAAACGATTCCATGATTTTTTTTTTATCTGCAATTGTTTATTTGTTCTATGCTTTAATTTCAGAGTGCATTGAAACATTAAATGCTTAAATTTCAGTAAAAATGGAAAATTGGGTTGTTCTCAAACTTTGACTGGTGGAGTACATGTGCATGTGCATGTGTATGTGTATTTCAGACGCACCTTCTGACTGTTGTGGTAAGCATCGCCATTGATTATGTCGAACACGATAAAACCGCATAATCCGCAAAGACAACCATCCGTCTGCAACCCAGACGATTGTTCCACTAATGCAAACCATTCAGCCAGAAGGACATGAGTGATTGGTGGGTAAATCGAAACATGTGGAGTGTGACGAGCACTCCACCGATCTCCATTGACATCGTCCTACACCATTGTCCCACAACCCAGCGACTCTGTCAAACAGACAAAGATTATATGATCAACATCAGTGAAACATCAAATAGAGCACCTATCCAGATTTAGGGCATTTTTACATCTTTGAAGGCACCTTTTTTTATCAAAAAACCCATACAAAAAAACCAAAACATTTAACAGCTTGGGACATGCACCTTGACCCCAGGGCAAAGTACTGTCCCATTGGCATACACATGCTCCTCAGCCCAAAACATATTGTCAAACAACACACATCCTAACCCAAAGGACCAGAATGAATGGTCATACAATTGGACCACTACATTGAAGTGAGCCCCCATGACTTGAAACAGCAATACGTCCTGAATTTGAGCTTGTTTGACATCATCAAAATAGAATACTAATAAAGATCACATTCGGGTTTAAACATCAGACACACTCCTGACTGTTTTGGTGAGTACATGGAGGTTGTTCTTTGTGGCTTATGTGTTTTTCTGTGTGAGACATAATCCACGGCGATGATCACCATAACATTCAGGAGGTGCGTCTGATGTTTAAACGACGAATGTGGTCATTAGTGTTAGATATTTATTAGTATGTCATCCTGATGAGGGCAAACAAGCCTGAATTCAGGAAGGCATGCCATTGAAGTCAAGGGGACTCACTCTCCAGAGTGATAAATTTTAATACAATGATTCTGGTCCTTTGGGGTTAGGATGTGTGTGTTCCATGTGTTTCAGCTTTTGGGCTGAGGGGCTGTGTCTGCAATGGGCAAGTCTTGCTGGACTGTTAACTTTGGCCATTTGGGTCAAGGTGCACTTCTCAAGCTGTTTAAATGTTTTCATTTTAAAACCTTTTTTGTGGAAAAAGGCACCTCAAAAGAGGCAAACAAGCCTGAAATCCCAGATAGATGGCTTTTGATGTTTAAATGATGTTGACATGCAATGTTGACAGAGTTGCTGGCCAGGGCCACTGGTTGGAGGTGACTTTGGTATAGGACAATGTCCAATGAGATTGGGGGAGTGCTAGTCGCACTCAACATGTTCGATATATATATATATATATATCATACAAACACACACATACACATGAAGAAGGTGGATTTGGAGACCTGGAAGGGCTCTGTTCCACCTTCTGAAACCCGCATATGGAGATAACAACCAACACACACACTCACACACAACACAACACACTCGCCTCGAAGCTGTCTAAGGCCTGGGTTCAAATCCTGACCTAGCTATTAACTGGCATCGTGGTCTTTCAACAAACAGGGTGATTCATAATTGTGTGCCATCCTTCGATACATGGGAATCTGATGGAGATATTTAAGATAATAAAGGGTACCAATAAAATGAATACAGAAGAGTTTTTTTTTGTTTTATAACAAATTGGAGGTTGACAGGAGAGGTGTCATCGACTTATAGGAAAGAAAAGGAGAGTTAAGAAGTTATGATAGTAGTAAGGCAAGGGTGTTTCACTCAGAGAGTAGTTAATGTATGGATGGTCTCTCTGAAAAGGTTATGGCAGTGTAAACAGTAAAGGTTAAACTGAATTAGATAGGTACTTCAAAGGTTTGGGGATACAGGATACAGCTATATTAGCATGACACGTGGGTAGCCTGTGCATGGATGGGTGACTGTATACATATGTACTGATTGTGATGTCTGCGAGAGGGTCTCATAATAAAGGGAATGTGCTGTTGGTGCATGTTCTTTCCTCACCCTTCAACCCCTCCATCACTTTCCCCCATCCACCCTCTCCACTCATTCCATTAAAAAAAATTAAGGAAAAAAACGCCCTGGTGATGTCTTGTAACGACCCTCACTGTTCTCATTAAACCATGGAATTCAAGTGGATTAGGATTAGATGAATTAATGTGGTGATGATAGAGTACAGGCATGATGGACTAAATGTCCTCCTTTTATGTCACATCCCTTGATATCCTGCATTGACAATAGTGGCATTGTGACGTCAAACAGCTGCATGAGGATGTATTGTTCACAAATAAATACATTGTTTGGACATCACTCCTGAGAGAAGATTGAGCTGTTCTACGTGTATGAGTGGCAGTGACCTGTTTTATTACCATTTGAGAGCGAATGGTAAAAATTATTTTCTGTGTTTTAACAAATTAATAGAACTATAATAATGCGGATTTGTACAGTTTGATAAAACATGAAGAATGTACCACAAAACAACAACCTGGTGTCGTGGCATTCAAACATTTCCATGAACAAGATACATGAGATGCACAAAAAATACATTTTCAATACAGGTGCGTACGATTTTCGTAAATATACTATTTCTCCTTGTATTCATCAAAACTTGGATGTTGAAAACCCAAAGTTAATATTTATTTGCTTATCCTGTCCGACAAGGCAGACCCACCTTGAACCTTCATAGAGACCAATAATTCCGTTGAAAAAATAAATTAGCCTGCCTTGAACCATTGTGAGGATCTCGTTCTTTGAACAGGTGAACATACCTCAAACTACCATTTGGTACTCTTTCAACATTTACACTGTTCTCCACTGTTCCTCCATGCAACTGGCTTTGCCGAACTCATGGTCTTCCTTTTGTTTGTTCCCAATGTGGTTGTTTAAAATTTCCAATATGTCAAAAATTTTAGAAAAACGTTTTCATTAACATTTTCCCATTACCTTTAAATATTCAAATAACGTATTTCCTTTAAAATAAGCTACACCGATTGATGTCACTTATTAATAAGAAAAAAATCCCAACAAACCCAAAGCACTTAATTCTCATCTGCGTAAGCAAAAACACCCCCAGCATATAGTCTGATCATTCCATGAATGAGCTCAGTAAGACCGAGCCATGACGCATTCTCACACCAATGTGTGCATGCACTTGTTGAATGACGTAAGTAGTGTGACGTTCCTCCACAAGTGCCGCCTCAACCATGGTGAGTCAGAACAATCGAGGGTCAAGGTGTAGCACCTTTGGTGGACGTGGTTCACTTTGTGTAATCATGTGCACTCAGGAGCTTCTCTGGTGTGCATGAGCTGCTCTATGCCACGACAGTTATCTTGATTTGGTGTACGGGTAGTGGACAAAACAAACAACACCAATTTAAAGTCACTTAATATGGTGTTGGGCACTACGTGCGGTCAGTACAGCCTGTATGCACCATGGCATAGGGTCCACCAGCGTCTTGAATTCTTCAGGAGGGATGCAGCATCATTCTTCCATGCCAAAGTCAATCAACTCACACCTGTTTGATAGAGGTGTGAAATGCTGTCTCAGGTGTTCCATAATACCATAAATGCTCAATTGGGTTCAGATCTGGTGACTGAGAAGGCACCTTTTTATCCAAAAAACCCATACAAAAAACCATCACATTTCTCAACACATCTCTCTGCCTCTTTCACATGTAAATAACATCAGTGTCTCCTCATCAAACAATTGGCGAACCACCTGTATCTGTGGATAGTGCCATTGGGGGTCTTCTATTGCAGCCAAGCCAGCCATAATTATAGGAAACCAGGCTGTGCAGCATTTTTATGCATGACCCGAAGCATGCTGAGATGATATTTGCTTAATTAACACATGAGCCACATCTATGTGGAAGCCATTGCTTGGTGTCCCCATTTACAGGTGTTTCCATTTTTCTTTTGTCCACGACTTGTACCTTCCACAATACGGTTAATTTCATTGCACATGGTATTCAGGATGACATCTGCTTGGATGAATACATTGCCACCGACAAACGCATCCCACTGCATCACATCTCGCAAGTTAGAATCCGCTCACTGCGTCGACTCCAAAAAATATTTTTCCCAGTGTTTCATTTTTTTTTTTGCGTAACTCTTCCCCAAAACATTCTCCTTTCAAACCATCAAGAAAATTTTCATTAAGTTTCCTCTGAAAAGAATCTTACACTTATCAACATTAAAAAATATTTTGCTATGCATCGGCCCACTTGATAGCCTGGGTTCTTGACGAGTTGACATTTTCTGATGAGGCAACTTCTACATCAATGGTAAAGTCACCACCATGTACATATATATATATATATATATATATAATATATAATATATATATATATATATATAATAATATATTATATAATATAATAAATATATATATATATATATATATATATATATATATATATATATTATATATATAATATGTATATAATATAATATTATATATAAACGGGATAGAGCTATATTAGCAAGAGTCAACCATTATTAAAGCACCACCATGTACATATATATATAATATATATATATATATATATATAATATTATAAATGTATATATATATATATATAACAGTTTCTATATATAATATATATATACATATATTATATTATACACATATATTTTATATATATATATATACATATATATACATATATTATATATATTATATATATAACTGTATATACATATATTATAAAATCATATATACATACATATATATGTATATTCATCCATATATATATATATACAGTATATATATATATATATATATATATATATATTATATAATATTATATATGTATATGTATATATATGTAAATATATATATATATATGTATATACATATTATATGTACATATATATACATATATTATATACATACATATATATATCTGTATATACATGTCTGCAGACCTCAAATAATAGAAACAAACAATTTCGTATTCATTTTTAAACAACACAATACTCATGTTTTAACTTAGGAAGAGTTCAGAAATCAATATTTTGGTGGAATAACCCTGATTTTCAATCACAGCTTTCATGCGTCTTGGCATGCTCTCCCACCAGTCTTCACATTGCTGTTGGGTGCTTTATGCCACTCCTGGCGCAAAAATTCAAGCAGCTCATTTGTTTGAATGGTTGTGACCATCCATCTTCCTCTTGATCACATTCCAGAGGTTTTCAATAGGGTTCAGGTCTGGAGATTGGGCTGCCATGACAGCGTCTTGATCTGATGGTCCTCCATCCACACCTTGTGATTGACCTGGCTGTGTGGCATGGAGCATTTGCCTGCTGGAAAAACCAATCCTCAAGTTGGAACATTATCAGAGCAGAAGAAGCAAGTGTTCTTCCAGGACAAACCTTGTACGTGCTTGATTCATGAGTCCTCACAAAGACAAATCTGCCGGATTCCAGCCTTGCTGAAGCACCCCCAGATCATCACCGATCCTCCCAAATTTTCACAGTGGGTGCGAGACACTGTGGCTGGTAGGCCTCTCCAGGTCTCCGTCTAACCATTAGACGACCATGTGTTGGGCAAAGCTGAAAATTGGACTCATCAGAGAAGATGAACCTTACTCCAGTCCTCTATGGTCCAATCCTTGTGCTCTTTTGCAAACTCAGCCTGGCTCTTATTTGCTTCTCATTGAGAAGGGCTTTTTTCTAGCTTTGCACGACTTCAGCCCTGCCCTAGGAGCTTTTTCGAACCGTCCTCGGCTGTGCACTTCACCCCCAGCTGCCGTTTGCCATTATTTCTGTAGGTCTCTTGATGTCATCCTACGGTTGTTTGAGTGACATTCGAATGAGTTGGCGGTCATCCCCGGTCAGTGGAAAGTCGTTTTCGCCCTCTGCCAGTCTGTAGCTTTGTTGTCCCCAATGTCTGCTGCTTGACCTTGTTCTATGAACGCCGTCTTTGAAAATTTTAAGGATGGAAGCAACGTAACGCTCACTGTATCCCTCTGCCATAAAGCCAGAAATTGAACCCTTCTTTTCCTCACTCAAACTTTTCTTTTCAACTCTTTTGAACATGGTCAAAGTTATTATTTTTTTGATTCAATTACTTTTGAGGTACTACTGCACGTTTTTTGCCATCCAGCTGTCCTATTGCAAGAGGAATGTGATGACCACAGCAGTGGTTTTTATTCTTTTCCTTGTTAAATAAGATTCGGTTCAGGTGATCACCTAATCAGTACCTCACTAAGTAGAATGAGGTGTGCCTGTGTTGGAATTCAACAGACACTGGAAATGGAATGGCTGCCATACAATGTAGAGATGCTGATTTAAATTTTTTTGGAGTGGTCTCTTATTTTTTTGCCAGAGCTTATTATATAAATATATGTTGCGGCCACGGTACCGAGAACCCACTGTCACTCAGGGGGATTAATCCCCGGTTGTCTTCGGAAGAGCCAGACTGGCGCCACCGCTCACAATTAATGTTGTGGTACGGGGGTTGTTTAAAACCACGAACGCCACCCAGTCACCACGAGTTTCAGTGTCCCTGTCTAATTATTCCGTTTAACTAGAGGTCATGTGATTACTGAGCGGGGAGCGCACCCTCGGCAAAGCACCAATGTTATCTCTCGATTAGATTTTAATTAGGGCGGCGAGCGTTTTAAATCACTCATGCGGCCGACATTTTTGGTCAAATCTGTGGTAATTACCTCCAGGCTATCGAGGTTCGGACAATGTAGACCAATGAAGGAAAGGACAAACACGGACAGGTTGGAAATCGACAAATGATTCATTAATAATAAAATAAATAAATAAAAAGAATTTTTATTTTCTTGAGGTAAATAAATGATTAATTTCAAAGCAAAATCATCAAAATACCCAGAAAAGAGACAAAGAGCAGATGCTTATCGGGGGTTGACTTACTTACAGCTAAACCAGACATGGGTACCCAACAGATATTCGGGGAAGAATCGTCTCGCTCACAAAGTAGTCGTCCGTGAAGTGAAAACACCCTGCAATGTGTGCGTGCGTGTCACGTCTGTCGCCAGCACCCAGCCTTGCGTGCACCCTCTCGCGAACAGCCTTGAACGCCAATCGACTCTGGGAGGGCACCGAGATCGTCTGTCGCGGGTTTAGACCCAGTGACGTCCCTCACACTTAAGAAACTGTGACGTCCGTGACCCATACGGTCTCGTCGGTGACTGACCCGTGCTCACTCGTCGGTGCTGCTCACACCCAACGCTCGTTGCTTATTGCGGGCTTGCACGCTTCCTCCTCCTTTTCCTCTCTGGCTTTCTTTCTCTTCTTCTGTCTGCCCTTTACTTCTCTCGTCCTTTTCCTCTCACTTTTCTCTCCGGTTCACTTTTCCCTCACGTGCTTCAACTCTCGCTTCTTTCTCGTTTCTCTTCTCCTCCTCTTCTCTCGCTTCCACTTTCTTCTCACTTCTCTCGCCTCCGCTTTCTTTCATTTCTCTCGCCTCTGCTTTCCTCCTCAGACGGCTCCAATTGTTTTATTATCTGTGGGCCGTCTCGCGGCACAGTCAGCCCCAAGCTCACCCACCCACTTGCGCACAGTTACCATGACGACGCCGTGCGCTTCAAAAAAGGTGGGCGTCGGAGCTCGCGAAAGACGTTGCTGAGGAAAAATAAGGGCGGGCTTCAAAGCTCGCGAAAGAAATGCTGAAGGAAAATGAGGGCGGGCTTCAAAGCTCGCAAAAGAAATGTGTGTAAACGTGTCTGTCCTAAAGAAAAAAAGCTTCCATAAGAGAGGAATCTATTCTTTACCCTTTCTCAACACATCACATTTACAATCCCATTAGACATGGGGAAGGGGTAATCTGAACATGCATTTAGAGAAATAACTGCCTGAGGACCTGGATGTGTGGATGCATTCATCAGACGGATTTCTGAATCCGTAAAATATATAAAAATATATATTTATAAACACACAATATATACTGTTGCGGACCCGGGTTGGGGCGAGAAGACCACGAGGGGGAAAAAGCTACCACGGGTCCCCACAAGACTCTCCTGAATCGGCAACCAGCACATGGATAATTCCATGATGCGGCGGGTCGATAATAATCGACCGTGAACCAATAGCTCAACCATGTGACTTAGGTCCTCCATCTAATGGAAACCGGTTACTTAAAATGGTCACCTATCTATGACCATTTTAGTAGGAGGACGCCTCGGCACGCCTTATTCAAACAGATCACCTTACCGATCAGATGCAAGCCGAGCGTAACTGCAAGGACTACCAGCTCGAAACCAGATCGTTGGGGGATAACGTCTGGCTAGGCTAGGATACAGACCATGCTGGACCAATGAAGGAAAAGACTAAAACGACGTGGAACATTCCTACACAAAGCATTTATTTACAGTTAGCGAGGAAAGGTATGTGGCCAGTGAATGGGTTATTACTATGTACAGCAGGGATAGCAAGGAATTGTGGGATGCGACAAAAGGCATGCATTTACAAAAGCAGACACAGAGCAGACTTATCCGTTATAGTACCTTCAATCTTAACTAGGTACGACAGGCGCCATCACATACACACACACAAACCCAATGAAGATTAGTTAGCCAGAAGGAAGGAGCAGATGAGAACTTACGGCCTCTCAATACCTGGCACGGTCAGCGACCACGCAACCCATTATGCTTTGGGGTCGCTCCGCTTGAGGGATCCCACCTTAAGAGCGGCATGTTATTCTTTTGCTTGATCACTTTGCCGGGCTCGTGGAAATGTGTGCTCCGCACTGGTCCAGGAGAACGTCTGTCGCATACCAATCCCGAGTGCAAATGCAGTGACAAGCAACACAGAGGTACAGTTAAGAGAGGGCGGAGCAAAGAGGTGGAGAAGTGGGCGAGCAAACAGGCAGAGAAGTGTGAGGCAGGCAGGTAAGAGGGAGAGAGAGGGGCAGACGGCTTTTGCGATCCGCCTTTTATAATCCCGGGTGAAGGGTGGGGGATGACCCGAAGTGATGCGCCGCCACCGAATTGTGCCTTTCCATTGTCCCAGCCCCGCCTGCCAGGTTTCAGGGTCGAAGCAGCCTCATTCGCACATCCGGCGCCACAGCCTGGAGCCCGCACCGAACTCCCGGGCCATGTTTCTGGTGACTGGACGAGTCGTGTCGGTCCCGCATGCCCGTTCGGGCCACCCATGGTAGTTGCGGTTGTGCTGTGAACATGCTTTGCCCATCCCAACACACGTGATCCGAGTGGCTGGGCTGCGCAGCATGCTCGTTGTGCAAATTGCATCTATGCGGAGGTGTGGTGTTTGATTTTTCCTGTTGGCGGGAGATGCTGGTGGTTGAGGTGGTGAAGCTTCTGGTGAGCGAAGGTGGAGCAACGTGAGACCGCGTTGTAAATCGGATGCAGATTCGAATGAAAGGGCGTGCCATGTGCGTCCTGTACAGTGTTGGTGGAGAGTCTCTCCATGGGTGGCTGCTAGGTGTGTGCCTGCTTCAATTTGTATTATGGACAAAAGAAAGGCTTGGAATGAAAATCAGAATGAATGGAAGATAGAGATATAATTATAAGACCTAGCTATAAGACCACGGAACGCACTTCGTCCGGTAACCCTTAGACATGAGGGGAAGGTCCTGACTGCACGAAGACTAATGAGATAACTGCCTGGGGATCACATGTTTGATGCATTTCCTTAGAAGCATTGGTTTTGCAGAATGCAACATATGTGTGTGTGTGTGTGTGTGTGTGGTGTGTGTGTGTGTGTGTGGTGGTGTGTGTGTGGGTGTGTGTGTCTGTGTGTGTGTGTGTGTAGAATAGTGTATATGACAACGAATTTATATTCTTATTGTTCATTCTATCTATAATCAAGCAATCTGTGTGTTGTGTGTGTGTGTGTTGTGTGTCTGTGTGTGTGTGTGTGTGTGTCTGTGTGTGTGGTGTGTGTGTGTGTGTGTGTGTATGTGTGTGTGTCTGTGACCGCTGTTTCTCGGGCAACCACTGTCGATCTAATTGAAACTTGCCAGATATATTGCTGGGGACCTGAGTATGTGCCTTTCAGGTTTGTAAATAAATGGCCATAACTTGGGAAGCACTTGTCTGATTAATATCAAACCTTGAAAGGCACATACTCAGGTCCCAGCAATATATCTGGCAAGTTTCATTAGATCGGACCAGTGGTTCCGCGAAACAGCGGTCAAGACCACACAGACACACAGACACACACACACACACACACACACACACACACACACACACACACACACACACACACACAACACACAGAGATGCTGAATTATAGAGTAGATGCTTCCAAGTATGTCATTTATTTACCAACCAATGACAAGACACGTTGTTGCGTGGGCGTGGCCGATGGGAAGGGAAGCTCACCGCGTTCGCCATTACAGTTACAACTAGGACTTCCGGAGAGTGATGACTTCGTGTATTCTAATAATTTCTCGATTCTTATGCGCCATTTAGGATAACACAATGCCCCAAGTTATGATCGTTTCATATTAGACGGTGCATAAAATTTCGGTAACATCAGAGTGGCTGGTATGCTCCGAACAGGGAAGTAAATTTTTTTTCTCTCTCTTCTCTTCTCTTTTTGTTTTTCCTTGCCACGACATGCGAAAAGGTAAAATACGTTGGCGCTAATTGAATAATTGGTTATTAAAAACTAAATTGCGAATAATCGTAACTGCGAATAATATGCGAACTTCCGGGCCACGCACGTACGGGCACGCGAGAGCGAAGAAAACGGCTGTGTGGTTGTTTGTTTGTTGCTCGCGGTTGACCTACTTCGCCACCCGACTCGACTCCGCTCTCCAACCCGACTTGACTGCCAAAACTCTCTTTTTCTGCCAACACCCTCTCCTGCCAAAACTCTCTGCTTCTGCCTCTTCCTCTGCCAAAACTCTCTTCACCAACTCGACTCCCTTTTTCTGCCTTGCGCTCGGCGTTTTATAGGCCGGCAGGAGAAAACAGTATGCAAATTTCCGGATCA
>CM068962.1:81032187-81042855 GCA_035128595.1 Eptatretus atami | reverse complement strand
TTAGCCGTGCAATGAAAAAACAAGTGTTGTCAAAGCTGAACAATTAGAAACCCAGAGTTGTCAGTACTTTTATTTATTATTATCTGGTTATCTCCACTATGTGCATTTATTATTATCTGGTTATCTCCCTTTCATTCATGTTAACTGTACCACCATAATATTCAGAGTTGAGAAACTAAAAAATGAAAGGTTGTAAAACTTTCACAGCATAAACTCTGATTCTAAGTGGAATACGTGTGAATTTCCGTGTTAATTCGGATAAGATGCCGTCTTTACATTTTTCGCCGCGAAGAGGCCAGCCAAAATCACCATCTCGTGATTCCTGTGACCGTCCATAATTTTTGACCTATGATGCCAGACATCCGAGTGCGTAGGATTGATAGTTATGGCAAATCTTACCCAGGCTTCGATCAACGGTTACTGTGAGTCCCAAGAAAACATATTATAATGATTTTTCTTTGAGAGTCCACCAGTCGGTCTGTCAAACCATGCTGAACCTGTCAATTAGAAGATTACAAACTTATATTCCCTACTCGTGCAATAGGTTTGGTGAAGTTCCACCCGCTTTGAGCTTTCTACGATTACCCGTTATCGGAGAATATAGATGTGTTTGAAAGGTTTTTGGTGGAAATTAGAGCAGTGGCGCCAGAACACGTAACCGAGTCAAAAAAAAAGTAACAAATTGATAAAGACATCATGAGGAAATGTGGTGTGTAAAGTTCGGACCTCAATCTGTTTACAGGAATTGGCGTCCTGGGAGAGAATGATTATGTTTCAAATAAAATCCAATAACAACGATGAGCTGCCGAAACCAATGTGACCTATGAGCATTAGGAAATAATTTTTATCTACATCGTTCTAGGTCAAATAGTCTGCAGATGAGGCTCAGAGGATTTCAGATTTTCCCCCGATGCACCGTTGGTACCTTAACAATTTTCGTCCGGGCTTATCTCAATCCTCTTCGTAGGACCGATTGACCTCACGAAAAACCCTCTCCTGTGGCCCCATTGAGGAGCTCTTTCAATGTTAAAGTGAATGCAAATATATCAGTTTCCATCGCATAAACTCTAGAGAATAAAATAACTATCGGGTTTCAAGTACAGGGAGGCTCCAAAGTTTTCAGGTTTTCAGATGGCGCCCGTAACCTACGAATGCTTTCACCACCTATGCACACCTCCACAATTCAAATAGCTTTGCTAACCACAAAGTACATATCACCCGGTAGAAAATTTCGTGTCGATCGGCTACCTGTTCCTTACAGAGAAAATGACTTTTAAAGCGGCAAAGAAAACCCGCCAAATGCCGGCGAAAAACGAATAAATAATCAATATAAGAAATAAACAGAAGAAAAACATAGGGTCCCATGTCAGAATGACAGGTACCTAATAATGAAATAGAACAGAAGAAAACAATAGGGTTCCCTGTCAGAATGACCACGCGTCCTCAATAATAGATAATAAAAACGATCTCTTATAAGGCTTCTATCCTCTGTTCAACACGTGTGGTACTTTTACTGTATATAATGACACTCTCTACTAGTTTAAACTACGTCCAATTTGACGTTCCTTTCAATTACCTTGCACTACAAAATCCATACTGTACCAAGCCCATTCATCCTCCCCCAGCGCTTATCCATCCATTCTCTGAATAGCCTTTATGAATCCACAAGATTGGGTTTAATGCGCACTCTGACATAAAACTTTAAACCTCTCCAGTTTTGCTTGAGAATGTCCGTTTTTCTCCATGCAACACAATCTTTTGTTTTGTAATCTCTCACCAGCTCGCAACTCCTCTCGACGCCTGCACCTCAGAGCAACACCGTCACACCTTCCCTCCACACCTCCATCTCGCCTCCTCAAACTCCCCCTCTACCTTTCTCCCACATTCATCCCCCACTCTACTCACCTTCCCCGAAAGTGTATGCCGATTACCCTCATCATTCACAAAGTGCCTCCTCACTGCCTCACCTCCATCTTCACTCCACCTCCCAAACCCAACTGCGTTCGTCCCCTCCCTATCTTGTCCCCCCTCCACCAGCACCACAGAGCGTTTTCCTCCTCATCTCTCGCCCCTGCCCTAGATATTCTGCAATCCCACACTCTTTCCAAACAACAGCTCCTTACCACTATCCCCCCCGTCTTGTCCTACCTCCGCTTCCCCTCTCCACCCCCTTCATCCACGCCTTCTAACTCCCTCTACATTAACGAGTGTGAACCTCAAAATCATCCGGGGCCCTCCCATTCTGCTCAAGGGTTTACTCTTACAAATACTAAAATACTAAAAATACAGTTGCCTACTAACAAACCAGACATACCATCTGCACTAACAGAAATAACACCCCAAGACGTGTCTGACTCTAAGCTAATCTCCTGAATTACTCCTCACTCCGGTATGACCACAGAATGCCACGTCTGGGAGGAGTTGCTCTCTTCACAAAAGACTCCATTCCTCACTCCTCCATAGCCATCGCCTCACTCCCCCACACCCCAAGAATACCTCTGCTCACGGCTTCCCCTCCACTCCACCGTCATGTTATTGTGCACTGTAACCTTCCACCTAACAGTGAATGACCCATCTTACACCACCTCAACTATCCGAAAACCATGGACCAACTTCTATCTTCTCATCCAAACTCTCTTTTCTCATATGTGGCGACTTCAAATTGTCATCATGCCAGTGGCTTAGCGTGTGGGTACTTCTCAACCCTCATGGCACTTCAGCAAAAGCTGTAGGACTCATTGGGACGACTCATCGGTCAACTTCCTGACCAGATCTCAACCAATGGTATCCACTCTCTGGCTCTGATTTGACAAATTTCCCTGACAATTATCTGCTGCTCTCCTCCGCTCCAATCGGTTTCTTCTGACCACGTCCTTGTCAAAGTGGACATCTCTCTGGCCTGTATCAGAGAACACGTCAACCGCCGTCGGTCGCGCATGTCAAACTGCAAGCCGACTGGCAGGGTCTCCAGCAGCCAATCAAACTTATGACTGTCTCCATGTAACTTCTCCTACATCAAACCATTCCTTGGACTTCTTAAAGAAACTTGCTCTCCTCACGCACAGATTTATCCCCTCTCCCGTCAGTGGTCTTACCTCCTCCGCCCTTAACCGATCACCTGAAGCTGTGCGAGGCAGTTGTCCTAAAACAACCTAGCCTTTCCTCATGAGACAAGAAACCCAACTGAGGCAATCCCAGTTCTCCATAAAGCTCAGACAATGTGGTATCTACCCTCAGGAGAGCCAGAAAACAACCTCTTTCTTAATCTCAAGTCTGAACTCTCAACCTCCCCTCTCCCTCAAAAATACTGGCGGCATCTAATCAAATCGTTCTGGTGTAAATGTTCCCTCCTCCATCCCTCCCTTACTTCAAATGGGCCGCCGCTGATACCGCACGTGAAAAGGGCTGAATGCTAAACTCAGTGTTGCAGCTTAATATGGTCCTAAAACCCATACACTTTCTCTACACCTTACCAGTCACACACAAACTTCGCCTGGACTCTGTGCTCCGTTTTCCCGACAAGGTGGAGAGCTGTCTGTCAACCTCGACTCAGATCTGCCAACCGGTCCCAGATGGCATCAGCCACGTGTCCTATATAACCTGCTCTGTGCTTGTGCTCACCATTCTCTGTCTATTCACTCTCACTGCTCAAGTCATCTGCCATCGGCTTGGAAATTCCAGCAAACATTACTGCCCTGCATAAAAGGTGCAAAACAGATCCACTGCAACTACAGAACCAATCAGCCTTCTCCTATATCCAAAGTTATGGAATCCATCAATCGCTCAGACATTAAATCTTTCCTCTCTCCATGGCTTGATTCTTCTGATCATCCAATGGTTCAGACCAGGCACTCTACCTGGATTCTGCTTCTGGCCTCTACCAACATGATGGAAGGTCTCAAGCTAAGACAGGGAAATCCGAGCCGATCGACGGTGACATATCAGGCTTTGACACCAGTCCGGCAACCCTGCACACTGCCTTCACACACACTCTCTTCTAAGGTACCAAGGCCATACTCCACTCATGCTTCGCAGAGTCCTCTCCTGTCGCAGTCAAAACGATAAATGCCCAATGAGTTCTTTCTATCCCTCGTTCCTGTCCCAGGCCTGGATCCGTCAAGGTATGTCTGGCCCCTGTTCTTTTCTGGTTGTCATCAATGATCATCTCCGCTCTCTGGAAAATCCTCTATTCTCTTGCGATCGACCCACACCTGCTGTACCATCGGTACTCTCTCTCAGCACTGGCAAGCACTAGCTTCTCGCTCAACTGCAATCTTGGATAAATCACAAAATGGTCCAACACCGTGAACCTTGTCTTCCAATCCGACAATCTACACTCTCACATTCTCTTCCAAGACCGTTTTAAGAAAATCCCCCCCATGCCACTTCTCAACAATCCCTGGGAACGAAGTCCTTTCTTCAAGCTTCTGTGTCTCACTACTCTGCCATGAACCTTTTCTGGGAAAGCCACATTTCAAAACCTACCAAAGCCCAGTCTCCGATGGACCTCCGTCGTGCAAAGTCCTCCTGGCCCACTGAGCTCATGACCACTTACACAAGCTTTCGTCCCGACCTTGATGAGTATGCCTCCCCTCTGGGCTGTGCTCCTGCCTCCACCTCTCAGCTTCAAACCTGTGAAACCAAGGCATTTGATATTGGCATCTCTCCGCAATGAGGCGAGGTCTTTGGGCCTCTCAACTCAATCCCGCAGGCTGGTCGGTGGTCTCTCTGTCTTCTAACAGCTCCTCTCCAGCCTCGCTCCCACCTGCTCTCTCTGCGATTTGTCCACCACATTCGCAGGGCGATCAGTCCGCCACACAACCCATACCGGTAAAACTAACCAAAATCCCAACACGAAATAATCTTTTTCCAGCCTTTGATAGAACCCTTACTCTATTCAATCCCTCCTTCCCCTCCAGGCCTTCCAAAAACAGCTGTTACCACCACCTATCAATATCCCCATACCAAATCCTCGATCTTTCTTACCCCCGATAATGCCACCAACCCACGCTCCCTTCAAATTCCCCCTGCTTTCTTCCTGAAGTCCCTGCATCATCTTGTATTCCCCTCGTTCGTCGTCCATCCCTTCCCTTCCACAATCTCTAATGTCCCTGTTCCCACACTGTTTGTCCTCCACTTCACCTCTGTCTCCGCCCCCCTCCCCCTTTAGGCGTTGTTTAGCTCTCACACGACCTCGACCAGTATACCAAAAAACAAAAAAAAATCCCACTACTTTCAGATTACTTTAATAAACAATCCGTCCTCCCTAAAAAAAACACCCCCCCACCTCTTCTTTCCCACTATTGTTATACGCACCCCTACTGGATAAGGGAGCCTTATTAATATGCGTTGTGGGTTTTTGTTTCTACAATTACACCAAAAAATATGGAAGTCCAGAACCCTTCTATCGAGACCCACCAGGATCCTAACCAACATTTAGGATTTTGTTGTTGTTTGTAAAATTTTCTAAACTTTCCTGCACTCCAAATTTCGTTTCTGTAAAAAATCTAGGAAAGCTGGACCATCAGAATGAAAATTCTTTGTAGATCAATATGGGAATAAAATATATGCGGGTGACATAACTTTTTTTTTGACTTTGACCTAATCAGAAAGAAATATTACCCAAATGAACAGACATTTTTATCATTTTAAACCATACTCGATAAGTTGAGCAATCGTAACTAAATTTTCCCCCCTTTAGATCAGAAGAGCTAACACCGACAAGCCGCATTTACCACTTAATTACAATAATCCACTCGAGTTTCAGCTCACCAGGCCAATGGTTAGGGCAGCTGCATGGAGGTACTCCCACGAGTGGGTTTCACCTCTTTGCGTTTTTCTTGTATTTTGTGGAGTGAAGGGTTTTACGTGGCCAAGAATGCAGAACCTCACCAACCTCGCTAAAAAAAGAACCCAGTGAGGAGGATGGTCGACAGAGCACAGTTGGACTAGAACGAGGCCATTTGGCTCACAATGCACTCCTCCTCCTTGACAGGTTTTGTTGTTTATCCGTGCTGGTCCATATCCACTACACCCTCCCTCACCAGGAAAAACCTGGTGGGGGAGACGTTTAGTTTCTGCTATACTACCGACTAGACAGGTAACAGGTTACATGGTACTGTAAATAGCAAGGAGTGCCCTGCTGGTATCCGTTTGAAGTGGCGACCGTCGATGTGCCCAATAGAGAGAC
Source organism: Eptatretus atami (assembly GCA_035128595.1). Taxonomy (NCBI): domain Eukaryota; kingdom Metazoa; phylum Chordata; class Myxini; order Myxiniformes; family Myxinidae; genus Eptatretus; species Eptatretus atami. The sequence continues at coordinate 81,036,665 of CM068962.1, read as the reverse complement.
AGCTTAGCGAGCAAAACTCAATCTTACACAGAGTATGGTCAGATGACGGATGAATTGGCTATAGGGGGGTTACCCCACCAAAGTAGGTATTTCTCTTCCCTAAAATATACAAACACAATTCAATGAAAACTTGACCAAACCTCATCAACCTGATAATCCATTTGTTCATGGCATAAAAAAATTCAGGCGTTCTAAAGGGTCACAGGGGGGTGATAGACTTCTCCTGATCAGGTGAACTCAGGAGGCTTGTCCAATTTTATATATTGCCTCGATTTTTATTATTTAAATGCATAAAAGCTAAACAGCCACTCCCAAATATGTGTAGCAGAGTGGTTCAACCAAATGCATCCTCCTAGTGTAAACTCCAGACAGATAGCCGCATGCTTAAAATACCGCCCCAGATGCTCGTCCCAGTATTCAAGTGGCTACTTCTCTGTGGCAGCTCAACAAGGCAACCAATGGACCAAATATACAGTCGACCTCTTCATCTTCTCTGCGTAGGACAGCTTAGCTACCGGGGTAGCTATATTTCTTGGAAGCGCAACTGGTCGCTGATGCAGAGCAGTTGATCAAACAGTTGAAAAACGTCACCAAGGACACAACAAACGCAGAGGAACACGAGCTTTAGTCTCGCAGCCAGGGCTATTTCAATGCTACTACTCAATGGCAGAATATTGTGCGCGCGTGTAGCTGCGCGCCCAAAGGTCTCAATGAACTACCACGACATCACTGCCAGAAAAGGGAAGTGCTTTTCCAGTATTTCACGAACACACATTCAAAAATGGGTTTCTCTGACAAACAACACTGCACATGAAAAGCATCTGGTGAATCCGAAAATCTGTGAAAGGTACAAAACAGAGAAATAGTTCGTAAGGCTGACAGGAGTGTTTGCCACCACCTGAACCATTGCCAAACTAGAAACTTGATATGCATAATTATGTTGTCACCCAACTTGGTCCATTACCAATGGTCGTGGCAAATGTTTGAATGGAACTCTTTAAGAAAACCACAAAAGCTCACTTGCTGAAATCTAGAAGTAGGTACCCTGCAGAAATATTCCTTGAACTCGTGGAACACGATTGATCTATGCTACAACGGAGCTGCAATAGAGCGAAGATCAACTTTGAAGAGCTCTCTGATCATACTTGAGCATCCTTGCATGCTGCTCAGAAGGGATCGTGTGATGGATTCGATGTCTCACACGGGACAAGTCCCATCAATCCTCTGAATGTGTAGTCAAGGATCAAAGAAGTGTGTCACATTCAACAGAAGAGAAATGGTAAAAATTTAAGAAAAAATTAGAGACATCTTGCTGGCATGCAGTGACAAAAAAAAAAAGCTCACACAAGCTTCTAAGCAAATCGTGAAAGAAGAAACAAAGGGAGAAGCAGGTGACACAACAATGTTTCGCCAAAGTAGAAAAATGCTTCAAGCTTACCAGGGAGAAATGCAGAGCAGTCTCAATCCAACCTACGGAGGAAGCTGCACTCATATCGCTTATACATGCCAAACATCCTGCAGAGAGATACCAGGCCATTGTGTTGGTGAGCAGAGAAAGTTCATCAATCTCTCGACTCTAAGCAGGCGATTCAAGATAAGTTCATTCCATCGTGGGACTAAAGCCTCGGGTAAGCATGAGTGCCACGCAAAAATTGCTGCAGCATGGGGCTGAAGGTGCATGCACACCAGGCTTTGATGTAAGGCTGTTGATGCTATCAGTGCTTTTGCTAGCCAAGGAAAAATTAAAGTTTGAAAAATGTGCAGGAGAATCAGAAACTGCGAGATGTGTTTGTCTCCTGGAGCCATTATGGAACCCTCCCACAACGTTCAACACCAAATCCAAGAGTTCAATTCAGCTTTACTCTAAAACAAAGATATGTGTGTAAACAATCGCACTATTATATGTTCTGTGCACGTAAGGTGACGTCGAATCTTGAACTCCCACAATGTGCGAACAGTCTTCAGCACACATCGTGCAATAAGAAGCTCTATTGGACAACAGCCAAATTACTTCCAGGCACCCAAAGTCATAGAAAGGCCATGGATGGAAAATACAGTGAAGGAACTAATAATCAGTGGACTACTGCTTGCCAGCCAATGTCTCTAAGTCTCATCTGAACTTGCAAGCTGCAGAGTTGCCAACCCAGTCGACTGTCTGAATGATAAATGTCCGAAAGTCGCTGCTGCATGGTAAATGCAACTATGCTCCAACACGGACAAATGAGATGATAAACAGAACATATGAACAGACTCAAAGTAGTGAAATGAATGAAATGTCAAAACAATGTAAGAGTAACAATTTTATCAGTGTAGTTACAACATCGAGGCGCAATTTTTTGGTTCGCAAGCCCAAGATCAACGTACAGGTTCTCCGTTTGCACAACACTACCTACAGCTGCAGTACAAATGAACTATGGAGACTCAATTGCTCATTTATATGAGAAAAACATAACTATAACAGCCTCACTTATCACAGCATCAATCAAACCAAACAAATCAAAAATCGCATTTTTCCTTGACATTTCTTCAAAATATTTTGAGACAAGTTTGCATAAAAATCGGTTAATGAGTACTGCAACCAGACCTTCAATCTTAACAACTTTACTTCTAGCTTTAAGATCCCAAAACGAGAACATACCTGGAACCAAATTTGATATTGCATGAATATGATCAGATGCAGCCATTTAAAAGATGGCACACAAATCCGCCCCACACCTAAATGTCATGCACTTCATTTTCAAACCCATCATACAAGTGAGTAACTAAAATCATTGTGAATATCCCAAATTTTGGGCTGATCACGACAATCACCTACGCGTACACCTCTACACAGTAGGATCTGTGCACTTTCCGTGTGCGACATCAGGCAATATTGAGAAAAGAAGAAAATTCGACTCTTAATACAAATAAAAATAAAAATACAGAAAAAAAGAATACATCAAAATCATTTTGTAGGTATCAGGGATAGATAATGCAAAGCGTCTAGCATTTGGGTTACCCTTAACACATTAGCGTCTTCTAACCCAATTTGTTCCAAATAACTATTCTTGCAGAAACTCAGCTTTTCATCAAACATCGTGTGTTTGGCTTGTGCTGAGCAAAAACAACTACATTTACACAAGAAACCTTAATCAGCAAAAACGGTCGTTCTAACACATGCTTTTAACAAATTTAGCCGAAGCTGTTGTTGGCGGGAGGATAGGGTGGTGCTTGGATCCTCGGCCTGAGGTTTGAGCCCATTTCGCCCGCTAAATTAACACAGGGGGACTCAGCCTGTCATCCTTCAAGTTGGCAAAAATGAGCACCAGTGTTACTGCAATTGGGCAATAGCAGTCCCTAACCAAATCACAACACAGCTGCAAAGGTGACACGATGGAACACATTATCAGTGTTCTGAAAACTGTTTTGTCAATCTATATCTAGCAGAAACCTGTTGTTCTCATGAATGTAATCTTAGCTCGAACAAAGCAAAACAATCACATTTCACAAAACCTTATCCAGCCCATAAGCGACAAGTTGCATAATGAAGGTTTTAACATAAATCGCTTTGTTCCACCCGTCTGTTCCAATTACATCTAATCAGAAACAGGTGTTTCATAAAATAATGTGCATTTGGCTTGTACTATAAACTAAAACACCACTTACACAAAAACCTATTCATGCAAAAACGAGTCCTAAGCCTAATGCAAGTTTTAACACATACTTGCGGTTCTGACACGGATTTTGTCAAAATCACATTCTAACGCGTAAACCGCCTACCATCTTATCTGTAATCAAATTGGTGAATTTGTTGAACACAAGCAAAAACAAACACATTACCCAAAGAAATCGCATAATGCAAAAAAACGGACTTGTTTCTTAACTACATGCTTTTAAAAACATATATTTCAAGCTTTAACATGAAATACAAATTATTTATACAAATTTTATATTTGCAGATATGCAAAAATCCAGCAAAAGGAAATCTTCCCAGGTAGTGAATGTGTGTGTGGTGTTGTGTGTCGTGTGTGTGGTGTGTGTTGTGTGTTGTGTACAGGAAGAATGGAGTACTCATATAGAGGGATGATACGGACAAATGCCCAATCCATTCAAATGTGTGGACAATGCCGGCTGTAAACTACTAATAGAGTGAAGTTAGAAGCATTTAAAGCCATATATTTAATTCTCTAAGAGTTTCTGACTTCAAGCCAAAAATAGCCCGAATCATCGTTAAAGTTCCACAATGAGAATTGCAAAAATGCCATTGTACTTCTCTCTCTTCCCTCTCAAAACAAATGTAAACTGAGCCAAAACTACTCAAGAACGCTGAAGCATGATGGATCCAATGAAAACACTTTTGCTCGGGCGGTACATGCAACCCAAACTTAAAAAATATACATAACTTTATTAGAAAAGAAATCAAACGTAATGTGAGTAGGGTGAAATATACTGATTCTGGCGCACTTTCCCAGTTAGTGAATGAATTCTCACGATTCAAT
>CM068962.1:80999824-81014041 GCA_035128595.1 Eptatretus atami | reverse complement strand
ATGAGGCATCTTTATTGTCCATGGAAACTTATAATACCTTATTTAATATTACTGAGAAAAATGACAAGTTCAGTTATAATCCTAGAAGTGGATACAAAACGATAACAGATAACATATGAGATTTCTCAAATATCTTCCGAAATTGTTCGTCTTATGAAAGAACAGGGTGATGAACCAAAACAGTCAAAATGCACCTATCATTCAATTCAAAAAAAACCACAGCAGAGCTACTACCGATACGCGAACACACGGCAACACCTATACGTTTTAACTTCACAGACGGCGCCGTAACATTTACTCAAAAGCAAAGACGAAGCACACCCTCATAGACAGGCAGAACGGCCTGTAGGCCATATGTGCGCGTGACCTGAAGGAGCGGCCCAGGCCCGCGAGACGGGGGGTCCTACCCGCTCCTCGTGACGAGCCACAATGGGCTGCGCGGCGTGCCCCGACTTCGTGCTCCTTCGCGGGTTCGTTGGCACCGCTTGGAGTGGCGTGGGAACGGGGCCCCTCTTTGCACTTTCTCAGGCGCGGGAAAAAGGGGGAAATTGTTGATGCCCTGGGGGAGGAGAATGGCTGGCTGCTTGGGTCCCACGACCGAGCGATCCACGCGACCTCAGTCCGCCGACCGCCGCTTCCCGCCTCGGACCGACTCCTTGGCCTCTTCCCCAATTTCCTTCCTCAGCCGCCTGCAAAAAAACCGCACCTTCGATGCCTTCGCCACCGACTCGACTCGCTCTCCAACCCCGACTTGACTGCCAAACTCTCTTTCTTCTGCAACACTCTTCTGCTCTGCTCTTCCTCTCCAAAACTCTCTCCACGAACTCGACCCCCTTTTCTGCCTTGCGCTCGCGTTTTATAGGCCGGCAGGAGAAACAGTAATGCAAATTTCCGGATCAGGATTGACATCGGGGGCGGGCCACGCTCGCCCATTGGTCGGAGGAAAGGGGGCGGTGAATCTCCCCTGATCCTAGAATGTGCATATCTCGATTTCACCCAAGACGCGCAGGAGGCCGGGGCCAAGCCGCCGCGCTTGCTAATTTGGACGGATCAAAAGTGGGCGTGTATGCGTTCTGATCGAATTCTCACCTCGGAAAGGCCGCTATTTTGCAACTCGCGGCTCGGTGCGTATCGCTGAAGCGAGCCGCAAGACAGCCCGACGCTCAGTGTCCAGGTGCTGTGGGAATGGCCGTAGAAGGAGAGAGGTGAGGGTGGTGAAGGGTTTTTGGTGGTGGCTTTGAATGTCCAGGTGCCGTTGGGACGTGGTTGTTCAAAATAAAGATAGAACAGAAAAAACGCTATCTCAAAGCTCGCAGCCCGAAATGAATCACATTAAATTCCCTCTAAACAAGGCGTTTGGGCTAACTACACAGGTACTTAGAGATTCTCACCTCGGGCCCTGAAATGGTGGTGGCGAATTTCCACAGCGTAACAATATATATATATATATATATATATATATATATATATATATATATATATAATATCTATGCAACAGGTATAAAATATATATGCATCATGTGTATGTATATAATATATATACATATATAGCATGACATTATATAATATATATTATATTTATATATTATGTATATATATATATATACATGTATGCATAAATATATACTATATTTTTCCCTACATGCATGCATATGAAGACCACAAGGGGAAACCGGTGCATGTCACTTTTATAAATTTCAGGGTTATTGCACCTGCAATAGTTGGCAACATAAGGTTTCCTCTCAGCCATTTACGTTACCAAAATAACCAGGGGTGGTCAATAATTTATATGGTATAAAGTTTAAGCCCGTGCAATGAAAACAAGTGTTTGTCAAAAGCGACAATTAGAAACCAAGTTGTCAGTACTTTTATTTTATAATTATCTGGTTACATCCATTATGTGCATTTATTATTATCTGGTTATCTCCCTTTCATTCATGTTAACTGTACCACCAAATATTCAGAGTGAGAAACTAAAAAAATGAACAGGTTTGTTAAAACTTTCACCAGCAATAAACTCTGAGCAACTACAATAGCCTATTGGTTATATCATGGATCTATTATTTTTGATCACAGGTTTTGTGTTGCAAAGTCATTAAAATTTAAAAGTTTTCACTCAGATAAGATTGGCTTTCTGCGTCATTCATGTTAACTGTTCCATCATAATATCAGATTGAGAACTAAGTTATAAAAGGTTGTAAACTATCACAGCATAAAACTCTGAGCAACTACAATGGCCTATTTGCTTATATCATGGGCTCGTAGTTGGTGCATATCGTGGTTCAAAGCCTGGTTCAAACCTTTATTGTACTTTTTGGACCCACGCCGTGGCTTAATGTTAGCGCGTCTGAGTACACATCCTCATTCGCTGTACCCACCGCCCAATCAACCTGCTTAGGTATAGAGGAAGTCACATGAAGGTGACTTCGGCTATCGCGGGGGTGGTTATCCTGGTTTTCCTCCCGGTTTTTCATCATATTAAGTAGTACGGAGTGAAATGGAGAATTACCGTTCGTCAATAAGCGAAATACCTGATATGGCGTTGAACACCAACAACAAAAAACATGAACCGTTTAATGTTGAAAAAAATATCTGTGATCACCAAAGTCTGTAATTATGCTAATAACCAACAGCATGAATTTGCTACACATCCTGGGTTATAAATTGCATGGCATTAGTAAACACAAGGGAATACCAGTGATGTCAGTTTGCAACATTGATTCGTCCTTTGCTCTTAAATTAAATAACACAGAAGCTTGGCAAATGCTACATGCTTAATTTGATCGGCCAATGATCACTCTCCTTTTACTGGAAAAGAAATCTATATGACAGTTATTAAACAAGTCCACAAAGTCTTGAACTGTTTGTTTTTCAGTTTCGTCAAAATTGACTTATCCTGACATCTCTGGTTCCCTTGTGGTCTTCATATATATATATATATATATATATATACATATATATATATATATATATATATATATATATATATATATGTAGGGTAATATTCTGATTCTGGTTCACTTCCCCCATGTTAAAGTGAATGGGGATTCTCAGCGATTCATATAATTTTCCCAAAAAATAACACTCCTTTTTAACCCACCTGTTGATTCTCTGCTGTTGAAATATCTAAACAAGTAAGTGAATGGACATTTTAATAGCCTCCTTTTAGCCTTGGAGCCACTGTTTTTCAAATAACCATGCATAATTGTTTAGCTCACTATTGAACCAAAAGATTTGTTCATTCTCAATTCCTTCAATAGTTTAATTTCTTTTGCACAATATCCCATTAAAAATTTAAAAATAAACTTTGAATCTTATATTTTTTCAAGATCCCCTTTTTGGTGTCATTATGAAATGATATAAACTTCTCTCATTGGATCTATTTGACCACCTCTGAAGTTCAATATCATTTGAGATTTGTTAGTAAATTATTTTTCCATTTGTTAATTGATGACTATCAAAGAATTCAGTCCATTCAAGGATATTTTTTTTTCTTTACATCCTCTAACTTACTAGTTTTTTAATGATTCGCTTATTTGTTTTATTTACCTTTGTTTAGTTATTTTTTCAATAGACCTTATTGATAATTTTTTCACATTCATTATGTTTTCCATTTATATCAAGCTGAGTTTTTCTTCACTCTTTACGTTTGATTAAATGACGTGTTTGACCATTTATATATTGTGAAAAAGGCGCGTAGCCTTACAAACCCTAATCCCATATTCTATTTAAGTTAAAACTTGTATCCATATGGAACACAATCTATTCTATAATACTCTATGATTAAATATTCAACTCTATCATACAATATCCATATGGAACACAATCTATTCATTATTAAATAAATCTCTTATCACAAGCTCCTAATGCTTTTTATTTACTTCCTTCCACTATATAATCTTATGTTTATAACTTATTATTGTAATCATTTTCCTAATCTCTTTCTTATTCATCAACAATTATAATAATTTTAAAAGTATGATTCTTTATATTACATATTTCTTTTTTCCCTTTAACCTTTTATCAATCTGATCACCATACCTTATAGCATATGCTTTGCTCTCAATCCAATAAACTCACTCATAATTTTCAACCAATCTCTTAACTACCATAATCTTTTTCATCTTTTTGAAATATAACATCACTCTTCTTAAATAAAATTACTTTGTATCATATACTCAATATTTTTCTCATATCTTATAAACTCATCATTTTTTATATCGAGAAAAACAACTATCAGTGTCCATATACAAACAAGAAATAATTTTCACCGATACTCTTTCTTAAGTCTATTATACAAATGAACATACATCAATATATTTGATAAATAAGAAGCTGCTGTCCAATATAATTGGTTTATCCATACAATACTTCCTTTCCATATGATATTAGTAAGCAAAGTTCTCTGAAAAAAACCCTTCTCTCTCAAAAACTTGGTTATTTATCAATCTAGAAGCTTCTTCCAAGATTGTTGCAAATGTACTGTTTTGCCTGTTTCTACATTCTCATTTGTCCTTCCAAAGACAGCATTAATTCATCAATTTTCATAGAATTCCCCTTCAAATTTTACTTTTGTAATTTGTTCTCAATGATCGTATTGAATTTAATATACCTTTTCTCCAAGGACTTGTTTAAATTTTAAAACACATGAATTAGCTACTCTCAATCCTTCTCCCAAAAACATGTTTCAAGCTTCTCTGATGCAAACATATCCTCTTTATCATAGAAGGTTTTATAACTTTTCTGTTGATTTACCTTAATATTAAAACTTTATGATAAATCACTTAATCATTCTTCTTTGGGTTTCTTTCTCACATGCAAAGAAGGTCTTATGCTATTATGAAAGATCACCGGGTACCTCATCACCTTCAAAATATACCTTCTTCTCCTCTTCAATTCCTCTGAAAAGAAATAACAATATCATCAAACCTTTTCATAATCCTTTTCTCCACCCACTCTAATTACCATAAGGCATAGATTGAGACATTGCCATCCATACAATTATTAGCATCAAATACATCAAATAATTACTAATCTTTTTCACTATCATAATCTTGGAAGATATTTTATTTCTTTAGCATATCTTTTTGAACATACTGTGGTATTCCACCTCTCTATAGACTTCTCAATCTCAAAAGCATATCTATATCACTGATTAATTGTATACTTGTTCTCTGTCATTTTCAACTTGCACTCCAACTAAACCAGGAGCTGTGAAAAAGGTGGGCAGGATCTAATCATAACAATTTATTATGACAGAGTGATCTTAAGCTTCAAACACATCAGCTAACAATAAAACATCTGTTTTTAATACAAATCATGATATTCCTCCAAAGGTTCTTTAAATCTTAAATATTTTCCAAATTTATTGTGCGTGTTATATTCCTTATCATTTCTCTTCTCATAAAAGGTAATTATAGAAACTTTCTTTTGAAGAAGTTGTGTTTTCTTAAATCTCATAATGAAATCCATATAACAATAAGGATAAATTCCCCTTACTTGAAGAATTTTCTCTTACTTTTGAATTTAATTCCCTTGTTTGAATTTCTCTCGAGTTAGAATTCCCCTTTAATCAGAATTTCATCTTTAACAGGGGTTTCCTTAGAAGCGCCGGTACAGCGACCCGCAGCGTCCTCTCAGAGAAATGTCAAAGGTCGCCGCCTACTTACAGCGCGATTTTTCGTTTTTATTTTGCGAAAACGAGTTTTGGCAAGATATGTATCCAGTCTTTTTGTTATTTTTATTTTTTTATTTGATGTTGTTTGTTTTGTTTGTTTTGTCCTGTATGACGAAAACAAAAATTCTGCAACCACAGTTTTCATTGGAAATTTTTTGTAACTTCATACAGAGGCCTATGGAGGTCCCTTTCAGGCCATAAAAATTTTTTTGAAGTCAAGGTCAAGGTCAAGTCACTCTTTCGCAAATCAGTGTAATCGACAAAACCCTCATTTTTGACGTAATTTGTCGGATCGTCTTCAATCTTCATGGGATATATTCATGGTCGGCGCTCAGATGATAATTTTTGTGCGATTGCCTTGACCTTCAGTGTTTTTTTTGTTGTTGTTTTTTTTTTTATCTGTAATCACGTTAAATCACTCTGCCGAGCACAGTTTTTCATTGGAAATTTTTGTAACCGCAATATCAGAGCCTATAGAGGTCCTTCAGCGCTAAAATTTGAAGGTCAGGTCAAAAGGTCAAGGTCACTGTCGCAAATCAGTGAGTCGACGAAACCTTATTTTTTGCGTTAATTTGGATCGGACGTCTTCAATTCATGGGAATAAGTTTCATGGTCCTGGATTCAGCTGATTAATTTTGTGGCGATTGGCCTTGACCTCATGGTTAACGCCTAAGGTCAAACATTTGACCCAGGTCAAATTTTCAAGTTTTAGGAACCATATCGTGTAGTACTCAAACTTGAACACTCGGGAGTGTTTCTAAAATATATTCAAGCTTGAGACATTATGACGTGATTTGGTGACGTTATGAGCAACGCATATTTTTTTCAGGTTACTCTGTAGAACGATTCTCATCGGAATCTTCGTAGGCAGATATTCCTCAAGGAGTCGCCTCTGGTGGATAGCAAGCTCTGTTCACCTCAGTGTGACCTTAAGAAGTCACACGTGGTCACTTTTTGGCAGATACGATCACCCTACGGGTGACATGGTTTATTTTGGTTTTTTTGTCACCACGAACTCTCACACCACCTGTTTTGAAATCCGAACAAAAAACATTAGTATTTCGATAAAAGCGTCATTTAATTTAACACCTTTTACTGGTTAGTACTCTCGCCAGGTTTTCTTGCACAACACTGAACCTAAAAATAACACAAGCAGCTAAAACACGCCTCTGCAATAGAAGCGTTCTCTGCTTTAGCCTCGTTTTGGGACTGTTGGCCTGATACCCTGGGGAATACCAACAGCAATGACCTCAAGAAAAAAACTTTGTAGGCTCGTAAGTTTCGGTGCGAAACGATGGCATCGAAACGAAAATCTGTTTGACTTGGATTTTCAAGAAACGTCCAAAACATGGGAAGGGTAAGCTTTCTGGCCATTCAGTAATTGTCTAAACTGCACTCTTGCGAGTGCGCGTTGTTGTTAGTTCACCGAAACAGTGTTACACCTATCCATTTGAGCTTTTGTCAGTGATCTGCTCCAAAATACACAGGTCACCCGTTGTTGCCTTTTTAAAATTTATAAGTAATAATTAGCCTATAAGCTTGAAGCAGCTTTTGTACATGTTATTATTCCGTGGTCTTATCCTTAAAGTCTTAAGAACTCCATCTTCCAGACACCTTGGTGTGCCCTAACCATGGGCCTTAAATTAATGAACCTGTTAAAAGCTGCTTGACAACTATCCGTAATGAGCTTGAATTCAATCAACCAGTCAGTCAGTCAGTATGTTAATGGCAACTACATCAGTATAGCTAACACCTGTTTTTTGTGGAGTTTCCACCCAACAGCATGATAATAATGAGAAACTATTTCATGTCAGAAATCATGCTATAAAGTATGCATCTCCAGCCATCTAGGATCCTCCGGCTTCCAGGGTCCGCCTAGGGCCCTGGACCTCGCCATACAGCTGCTCTCTTCGCTCGCGGATGGTAACCTGCTACTTTTTTAATGGTAGCCTCCTACTCCAAAAAATAAGGAACCCTGTTTAATCAGAAATTTCCTCTTGTAGAATTTTATTCATTAGTTTCGAATTTCTATAATTAGAATATTGCCATCTTCAGTTAAATTTCTTCATTAATTTCCTCATTAATTTAGAATTCCTCTTTACTTTGATCTTTCTTTAAATCTGAATTTCCTCTTTAGTTAGGAATTCTCTTTTGGAAAGAATGAATTAAGATTTGGAAAAGAGCCGTGGGAGCTTAGATTTGATGCTAGGTAGGCTAGTGGTGTCCCATAACTGGTAAGAATCCTAGAACTAATACGAAGTTAAGGTTTTGTGATATCATTTTTTAAAGAACATATACTTTTGATTTGTGTTTTATGGCAAAATATCCCTGGTGTTTTTGCAAGTTGCATTTATAAATAGAAAGTGTATCATAGTTGGCGCTGTTTGTGAAGAAAGACTGGAATAAAAGAAAGGAAATTAATTAAGATTACTACCAGGAATGACGGGACGTCATATTACCAGTGATGACAATGATCCCTAACTTATGACCTCTCCCTCAATTTCCTTCCTCCAAATATGGCAGATATTGTTCTTTCTAAATTTTTATTTGTTTTCTTCGGTTAACTTCATCGTTCATTTGTCTTTCATTAATTTAAGTTATCGTTTTCTAATCGTTTTCACAAATAAAAAATACAAAAGCCAAAAAAAAATATAAAAAAATATAAAAAAACTAATAGCAAACTCTTGCGAAGCTTTTTTTCCACGATATATGCTTCAGGTTTATTCTACTTATCTCCAACAGATGAGTTTGATATAATAACAGAAACCACAAGGAATATGTTTTTGATTATTATTGTATATTGAAATTCTTTTGGGTTAGGGAGAAGGCAGTAATTTATCTTTTAAGGATACATTCAAAATACGTAGTATCACAAAGGGCATGATAGATTTATTATAATCATTCAAAAAGAAATCTTTTCACCAGGTTTAGACATTGTAATTACAGCTGATTATTATTACTACAATTTTGAATGTTGTTCTAATCGTTCTTTTTGTATGAAATAATATGAGAGACCGCTGTAAGGATATATTGTTGTTTGCTGTTCTGAATACCTGTGAGAAGAGATTAATCCTTGATGAAATTATTGATGTATGTATATGTTGATTCCTTTTCAACACTAACAAATAAAAGATCAATGTGTGTGTTTCTTCATTTCTCTCTGTAATCTTTAATACGCTGAATTTTTCTCTCGTTAATCCATAACAATAATAGAAAGATATTCTTTTTACTCAAATTTAGGAATATCTGTTGTGGCATTGGTGAATTTAAAATCTTTAATGTCCAAGTATCTCTCATTTCATATATTTGTTACTCCTTTCTGATTATACAATTTGGTGGATGGAAGTGAGCAAGTAGACAGACGAAAGAAAACATTTATATCATTGTTCTTAATATTAACAACACTGCCTTCTTTAGTTTATTTATTTTGGTAGTTCAATATAAGAGAGTTTAAGAGGATCTGAATTTTAGAATTGTAGAATTCTAAAAAGATGGCTTTTTATTTATTAAATATTAAATGCCACTTCCTACCACTGTATTATCAACAATCCTCCTCTTGTCTGATCGTTCTTCATAAACCGCCCACTATTCAGGAAAATCGTTGGAATGATGATTATAATATGAAGATCTGTTCTCATAAAAGTGAGTTTTGTTCTTCATCTTTGTCTATTTCATATTCATTTCACTCCCATTATGAAAACCTTTAAAGTTTCATTTCCTTTTAATGTCTTTTTAATACACTTTTTCACATCAGGTTTCACTATGTTCAATTGATTCGCCATTGATGTGTGACCGGCTTCTCCAAATGAAAAATCCTATTTTAATATGATTCTAAAAGCCCATCAGTGTCTCAATATAATTGAATGCTCCCTATTACTGTTAAACTCATTCTTTCTTGTGTTTTTGTGACTTGAAGGTGATTCTTAATAACTACTCTTCAAGAACATCTGTTGAGCAGATATCACAATGTTGTTTGTTTCCAACTCCAAAGGAGATATTTGTTTGAAAAAGATTAGAATGATGTGTTGGTTTTTGAAGTGTGTTTTTATATACTATTTATATTCATGATTACAAAACATCGCAGTACTTGTATTCACATATTTATAGTAAAACTTTGCTTAAAATAAAATTTTCTTGATGAAAATTTAGTGTAATTTATCGGTGAATCGCTTGTGCTTAAACAAACTTTATCCTCCAACTTTTTTCACTTAATAAAACAATGGTTTTCCAAGGTAACACCAAAAGACAAAGTTTCGATCAATCGCCTCATTTGTAAAGATACTGAGAAATATGTCAAGGAGTAAATTGAAACAAAGATAAAATATAACAACTATTGGATAAGAAACAATTATGGGAAATAATATGAGTTCTTCCAATTCTTCAGTGAGGCTTTTAGTATACCTGGAAGAACATCAATTAAAGTATCTCAAGAAAAGTTTTCTCACTCCTTCTGGTAATATATTCAAAAACTAGAAAAATCACAATGAAACATAGAAAAAAGTATCAAAAAATAAAACACCTTATGGATGAAGTCTTTAGAAAGAAAATATAAGACCATCTGTAATATCAAGGAAAATTTGTATTTTTTCAACAACCATAAAGATGGTAAATCCTGATGAAATAAAGATGTTAATAATCAGGTGAAATGACATTTTCGTTCAATAGTAGTTAAGACATTTTAAAATACGCTTTAATATAAAAAACTTGTAGTTGATCTGGGTGATGAAAAAATTATATAGTATAGATTGGTAATGTTTTTTCTACTAAATTAAATATGAGTCATTTATTCAACTAAAGATTTTGAAGATTATGCAAGAGTGATTATCGATACCGAGAGTTTGTGTTTCAAACGACAGTATATGATACTGACGAGTTGTGCTCAAACGATACGTTAATGAAAGCTAGTTTTATAGTGATTCTGAAAGTATCGAAGATGATACCGAAGATAAATTTCAGCTTTCAGTAAATTTACTTTATAAATATGCTAAGTTTGAGCCTCTGAATTCCCTGATTCTCCCATTGCACAAATTTGAGAATTGTCTGCGTGTATAGAGTGGGATTACACCAGAGTCAAAAGCCTATCACAAGTATATTCTGTGATATCTTCTAATTAATGATAATAAAAAATATAAAAAGAAAATAAATTCTTTTAAGATTTCACCAAAAATGAAATTACTTTACAGATTGATCAGAGGGAATGAATGTAAAGTCATGGGGTGATAAACACACCTTTCCTTACAAGGGAAGAAACTGAAATGTATTCCGAGAAATGTCAAAGGATTGTTGTTATATATTATCTAACGATTGTCTATTTCAGGGAAATATCAACACAAGATATTGCACATCAATAAAATAATGGATTATCTTGAAAATTAAACCTGAACTTAGATATAAAATATAGAGTTTTCTAAAAAAGCCAACAATAAAATGTAATAACCTGTTTCCAAATATATAAATGAATGATTTTTTACCCATTTGGGAAAATAAGATAAAATTTACAATCATAAAATCTTCTAAATTTCGATGAAGATGTTCTCATAGTTGCGTTCAATCGATGTGGAAAATCTGCTTACTTTGAAGATGCTCCTGCACTCCCAACTTTTAGATTATGATAATTTAATAATTTTACACAAAGTCGATTTTCAACCAGAGTATCAACTTACTCTCACAAGGTTTTAATGCTGGTCTTCAAAAAGAAGATATAATCGGTTTATCTTAAACTTCAAAACAAAAACCTAAATGATGAAACATTTGAAGATAATATACATATTTGTGATACACACTACACAGGATGCAAAAAGAAATCAAAACCGATAACTCGTATTCTAGTGATAATACGGAATGATATACCGTCTCCCAAGATTTGGATAAATCAAAAAAGAACCTCGTTATCTTTGATGATTTGTGTTAATGAGAGAAACCAACGGTAATGGACCAGCTACTACACAAGAGGGAGACATTTCTTCTTGTAATTGTATTTATCTAGTCAATCATACTTTCAACTTCCTCGTCGTTCCATCAGAAACAATGCTAATGACTTTTATTTTATCAAGTTAAGTTCAATAGATATAAAACAATTTTTGGAGAGATAATTGTTCTACATTATGCAGTAAAAGGAATTGGGATTATATGAAGCACACGACTGAAATATAAATATATTGTGTGAAACAAAATGAGATATTAAATGATATTTTCCAATAAATAAATGGATGCGAAAGAAAGAGCAAGAAGATTTAAGGAACATCAAGAGTTGGTTCAAAAGTTGTAAAACAACAGGAAGACATAAAGAAGAAACGCAGACAGAAAACTAACGGCAAAGAAGCATTTGAAAGAAAAACAAGAGAAATTTTTTAACACCACTTTTAAAAACTTCCAAAAAAAATTATAGATGTTTCCACAGTTCTTACAGTAAATATACTCCTAAAAAACTTCAAATGTAAAAGATTTCAGTCAAATCGACGGAGGAAGAATTAGAGCATATAGGAGAATTAGAATATGATGATGAAGTTATTTCACAACTGAAGAGATTATCAACCCCCTGTTATATTGTGAATGCTCTCAAAACATGAAATATCAGCGGATTGAAAAACCAAGCAGGACTCATTCCAGCAGAACATCCAGCAATATTCATCTTGTTCAAGAAAGTATTGATATTAAATGATGAATTAAGTTATTGGTCTACTCAACCCCCGTTAACCTAACTCCGAGATTATGTCTCTCACAAAAGATGGAAGACAAGGTTACTGTGAGGATGAATCAAAGTATATGATAAACCATTGATATGAAAAAATATGATGATAGAGTAATTATTGATCTCTGAACACTCTTAATTATAGGGTTATGTATTTCTGCGTAAAGAGTAGGAAGAATGAAAAGGAGAAACACATTATTCAGGCTTTAAGTATCCTTGGTTCAGTGTTAGTTTTCTTCCAAATGACCCATCACAATTAGTTAATAGACGGTTATTGTTGTTAGGTAGTAAGGAAGGCTGGAATAACAATTGTTTTAATGAAGCATCAGCCATTTAGACCAGTTGGTGAACATGAAAATAATTAATAAATACCAATATAAAACATTTTTATCTCAATTAAATAAGATGAGAGAGCACAATCCTTAGTTTCAATTTCACAACAAGCGACCACACATCTTCATTTCCATACTCACTACAACTTGACACACAAAAAGAATATGAGGCATCTTTATTGTCCATGGAAACTTATAATACCTTATTAATATTACTGAGAAAAATGACAAGTTCAGTTATCATCCTAGAAGTGGATACAAACATAACAGATAACATATGAATTTCTCAAATATCTTCCGAAATGTTCTCTATGAAAGAACAGGGTGATGAACCAAAAAATATTGCAAAGATATTCAAAACATACTTCAAAATCAACGATTAAACTTAAAAATAACTACAAGGTTGATTTCACAATTGATAATTCATTTAGAGAGTTATTGTTTCTCCTCAAAAAAGATTGAAACTAATGGACGTTTACAGTATAATGTCATTCAAAATATCCTCAGGATAAATTCGGTTATTATCACTTGATTTGATTGATGGTCTTAAATGATGGAAAAAACAAATACAATATTTTCATTCAGCGCAATCTCAACCCCAATTGATATAAATTCAATATGAACCTCAAAAATTTGGTTTATCTCCCTGTGTCAGGAAAAACCATACACAGAGTAAATTTTAGGATAACCGACCAGATAATCGTATGATTATTTTAATGGAAAGTTATATCCATCAGAATTCACCGACGTGAAGTTTTCCAATAAATAAATACATGGTATTGTGAGGAAACACAGTTGGGAAAATAAAATATTACAGGGGATGGGATGTTCTTCCCCATACACAAGGGTGAAGTAGTATCTTGGAGAGATACTATAAACCTAAGAGACAAAGGGTGCGGACCTCAATTTAGAGGAGATGGATAATGATACTCTATGGTAATCGGTTCAACTATTCATTTTTTTTTTTTTTTTTTTTTAAACATAAAGACCTAATTGGTTCAACTGCTTCTGCTGTGGAAATGTAGCAGGTGCTGTAAGAGCATAAAAGAGCCCAAAAGGAATCTCATAAATTACAAGCAATAAAAGAAATTAAGAAAGGCAAAACTCAGTTGTCTCCCCAAGAACGACAGAAAATAATTTCAAACACTTGGGTCAGGGTTCAAAAGTTTTAACATCTTTTTCCTAAATAAATACAAGTATGGAAGCAATTGATAGTATCTATGATTTGGATGATACTATTATCATCTCAAACTCCACTAAAAAAGAAGATACTTCAAGGTAAATGCAATAACTGGAACAGACTGGAATGCAAATGGTACAAAAAGTTTTGAAATAATAATCAACAAAACTTATTTGAATCTATCCGAAAGTTTCTTGTTGTGTAAATTACATTCACTAAGGCTGGAAAACACAAACGCTACACTCGTAAATGATTTCTTCTGGAAAATGTTTGATAGTGTTCGTTTGTACATTGGAACACAAGAAGTTGAAGCGGTTGATTATGTCTCTGCTGTTCT
>CM068962.1:80984582-80999799 GCA_035128595.1 Eptatretus atami | reverse complement strand
GTATCTGAAATGATGAAATTTACACTATATTCATTCAGTGATAGAATGGGAAAGGGGGCTGTCAAAGGTTGTATTTCTGATATGTCAATGGGAACAAACACAGACCCTGCATATACTCAAAGGAAAGGAATGTATAATGATGATACAAAAGCAGTTAATAGTTTTACTGTGGCAGTTCCTCTAAGTTATATGTTGCGATTTTGTGATCATGATAAAGGTTCTGTATGGTCTTAAAATTAGATTTCAACTACAAAGGAATGATAATGAAAATAGATTACTTTTTGGTGTGCTAGTGCTTTTGGTGCCCAGAATAAATTTGTAATTGATGAAATGAGTTGGTATATTAGTGAATATACTCCTAATCTTAAAACAGAAGAGATGTTGAATGGAAGACTTAACTCAAAGAAACCACTCAGCGTATCATACCTCAAAAGAAGATGTCAACACGTTAACTAAACCAAACCACTTACACGTGGAATGTGTTTTATATATATATATATATATATATATATATATATATATATATATATATATATATATTATATTATATATATATATATCGCTGTCTCTCTCTCTCTCTCTCTCTCTCTCTCTCTCTCTCTCTCTCTCTCTCTCTCTCTCTCTTCTCTCTCTCTCTCGCCATGATCCTCTCCTCCCCCCACCTGTCCCCCTCTGTTAAGGGGACTTTTAAGGACTGACTGTTTAGTTTTGAATTTGAAGTGGCTTCCCCAGAGTTTCGCATGTACAAACTATAAGGGCACTCTATAGAGTGCATACCTCAGCCAGTCTGATTAGTTTACGTTTTGTATCACAATGATAGGCCAGATCTGGATTTGGACTTGCACTAAAATTTAATCGGCTTGTTATTGTCACCAACCCAACTCACCCACCAAGTTTCATCCGAATCCAGCCCTAACCTTTTGAGATACCATACCACACATTGTTTTAGCCCTATCACTCAGTGTTAAAAAAATTCGTTTAAAAATTCTCGGATCTGGATCCGGATTCAAATCTTCACTAAAATTGAATGAATTATTCCTTGTTACATACCCAAACTGACCACCAAGTTTTGGCCGCATCTGCGTCCACAACTTTTTGAGGTATCCTGCTGTATGTCATTTTTGTCCCTATCTCTCATTGGTGAAAATCACTTAAAAATTCCCGGATTCGGATTGTCACCAGAATCTAATCATTTTTTCTGTCACATACCCATGCTCTCCACAAAATTTGGTCTGAATCCGTCCATAACTTTTTGAGATATCTTCTTCACAAACAAGCAAACAGACAAGAAAGATGTCTGCATGGCACGATACTTGTGAAATCTAAAAAACAAAATTGACCTCAAAAATAATTAATTGATTGTTGAATTCAATGACCAAATACACAAATCCTCTTCAAATTTCAAGTCAATGGGATGAAAATTGAGTAATTTAGAAATTTCACCAAAGTTGTTGACCTTTGGCCAAAGTTGACCGTTTGGCTTGTGTTGACCTCAAAAATAATTGGTAGATGAATTCACTGACCTGATGTGGAAAATCCTGTTCAACTTTCTCGTCAATCGGATGAAAATTGAGGATGGTAGAGATTTGACAGTGGTTTACCTTTGGCCTATGTTGACCTTTTGACATCAAAAACAATCGGCTTCTTGCTTATGACGAACTCTACCATGTGGTGAAGTTTCGTGAAGATTGGTTTAAAATTGTGACCTGCAGGCGATTGACATACAAACAGATATACAGGCAGAATAACGCACAAGACCAACAAATACACTTTAAAAATCTTCGATTTTCACAAGTAACAGACAGACAGGAGTGAAATCAACCTCCAAACACCTTTGGTGGTGGAGGTAATCGGTAATCAGATAGGGAGTGAGCTGACCAGAGTGCAAAGGTCTCTGCATGTGTGAGCAAGCGTGCATGCAGGCAGGCCTTTGCCAGGTAGATGGCGTGGGTTGTAAATGTTCCGCCCAGTTTTACATAGGACCAGGAGATTAAAACGTAAATGCTGCTGTTTGGGTGCAATTTTTCGCCCTTCGTTTCCCCCGCCCCTCACGCTGCCTTCACCCCTTTTAAAAGCTTTTAAGACCGTTTAATACCTTTTTGACCCCTAAAGACCTTTGCACACATTAGACCCCTTGACCCTTTGACCCATTAGACCCTCTTTAGGCACAAACTCCTTAAACCCTATAGATCCCTCAGACCTTTAGACCTGTAACTGCCGTTGGAACATATCCTTTACACCTTTAGACCGTTTAGATCTTTTAGACCTCTTTAGAACATTTTTACCTTTTCGACCCTGTGGACCATTTCAGATCCTTTGGATCCCCTTCGAACCTTTGAACCGCTTGAGTGTTTAGACCCTTTAGTTAGACATTTTAGACTATTTAGATACCTTGCTCCTTCGACCATTTACACCTTTAGACCATTAGACCATATTTAGATACTTTAAACCCCTGAGACCCCTTTAGATCCGAAGTACTGTTGGAAAACACCTTTAGATCTTTCGACACTTTAAGACCCTTACATAGCCCTGTAGAGCCTTTGGACCACTGAGACCCTTGACACCTTCACACCCTTTAGACCTGGAGACCAGTTAGACCTATTTTGATGCACACCACACCAACATCTCTGGAGTCTACTTGCAATACACAGACTATACTTTTTTCAGTAAGTCATGCGCAATCTCCACCCAGCCAGACAGGCTGGGTTCTCTGTGAGGTTGAACAGAATGTACTTATTGGGTCAGTGAATTGGTTTACCAATCCAAACCTTGAAACATATTGTTTATTTCGATTTTGCAAGTATCGTGCCATTGATGACATCTTTGTTTGTTTGTCTTTGAGCAGGATATGTCAAAAAGTTGTGGACGGATTCAGACGAAACTTGGTGGATGAGTGGGTATGTGACAAAGAATAAGCCGATTCGATTTTGGTTAAAGTCTCGGTGCAGATCCAGACTTTCAGTGGGATACAAATCCTAAACTATTGAGCCTGGTGGAGATATAGGACTATCGACTGCCCCTCTAGTTACTCATTTAATCACCTAGCAAAGACATCTCCCTGGCCTCATTCCCACCTATCTACACCCAACCATCAGCACTGCTTCCACTCGCCCCAACCACAACACCACCCTACCCTCACCACTACCTGCGCTCACCACACATTTGCCACTGTCTGCACTCCTCTTACTTTATACACTATTTTCATTCACCTCACCTTCACCGTCTGCATTCACCATACTTTCATCAGTGTACCATATGCACTCACCACAGCCAATCTCTTCTGTAGACTCCCTCCACACACATCACCAACTTTTGTCTCAAAATTGTTCATACTCCATTACCTCCTGCAAAGTAGCTATCCATTTCTTTGTAGTATTTATGACAATCTTCAGGTGTGCCATTCCTACACATTTTCTCCATGCATTTCCAAAGCAATACAATACCCCACTAATCCACTACTACAATCTTAAGCAACAACAAATACACCAAACCTTACACAAAATCCCGATTGCAAATACTAAAAACAACAAAAATAACCACTTATGTACATTGACCAACCAATTCGAAATCTCACAATATTTAGCAAGGGTATTTTGGCCTGATGAAGTCCACTGTGATTGAAACTGCCTGAAATGAGCTTTCCTTGTGCCTGTTTGTTTGGCAGAGTAAAAAATTGTCAGAGTATATCTTCAGACAATTTTGGTTGGATGTGCCTTTCATTTTCATGATACGAGGTATGCCATCTGCTAGAGGTTCGAGAGGTATATGCCCTCTGCTGGTTATGGCAGGAATGTAGAATTTGAAGATGTCATCTTCAGCAAAATTTGTGATGCAACGCTAATGAAGGAGCAAGACACCATGTCCTTTCATATTTCCTGCCATGCTTCGAGGATCCATTGTCATGTCTGCCACAGTCGAGCTCGTCTCAGTTGTCCAGTTGCCGTTATCGTCTGATGTCTCTCAGCCCTCCATTCCACTTCCCAATAAACGCAAGGTTTTTACAAGTTTTATTCACGTAATTTACAAACGAGTGACTATCTTGATTCTTGACCAACATATCATTTTTCCAGCCAGTCGATCTTGGCAGTACCTGAAAGGAGACAGTGGAGTTCTATTTTGACCACTTTAGTTGATGTCGTTCCGATATGTTTCAAACGAGTTGGCTTAACCTGCACTTCCGCACAGATGTATCATGGCTCATCCTCTCCCCCAGCTAACACCAATAGATGGACGATGAGCCGACATTGTGCCAATGTGCTGGAGGAGACGAGGCAACAGAAGCTTCTGGTACAGGATCACAAGCTCTTTCTTTGTTCTCCATCATCACAATTATACCATAGCATCATCATCGTCATCGTCATCGTCATCGTCATCGTCATCGTCATCGTAACATCTGTTTTCAGAAGCATCATGTACACCTTAACATTGATATATACATATATATATATATATATATATACAGGGTGTCCCAAAAAAATATACAACTTTTCATCTGCAAAGAGGATGGTCATAACATATACTTTTTAAAAATATATATGGCTGGATAGAACGCTGAAAGGTTGAAGTTTATTGTACCAATGTCACAAAGTTGCGACCAAGAATTGCTCACTCTCTCGGTATACCGATCGTCGTTTTTCTTTTAGACCACATGTTCACGTAGGCTCCAATTGTCCTGATCGCCCTGCAACGCGTGTCATTTCTCCATCACTTTGGGAAACGTTTCGCGGAGATGTTTCTGGATTTTCGCGCTGCGACTCTCTCTTCCACCCGCCCCCCCCAGCCGTCGACTCAAAGAAGCTGCACGCCGCCCCCCCGATAGCGGTTTCGCATAATGATTCTGTCCTCTCGGATACAGCCTAAGCAGAAGAAGCTCTGGAGGCCCAGTAAAGGTAGAGGGAATACGGTGTGTAACTCACACCGTTTCGTCAGGAACGCGGAGTACAGGATTCTCAGAATGTGACTGGACCAAGGCCCATGTGTACGTAGTGAGAAAGGCCGAATAGCCTCTGTGGCAAGGATCTACTGAAGGTGGCTCTTATGAATGTTGTCTCGGCAAAAAGTCGTCGAATCTATTTTTTTGGCTCTGAACGCACCGACCCGCTGGTCTCAGAATCGTCTCAATTTTTACGAGAAGATGTCTCCTGCGACAGGGAGAGCTTGTGAGCTACGAGCGGTGGTGCCACGTTGGTAAGGGCTGCGACTTTGCGGGGCGAGGCCGAGGGGAAATTTTGGGAGGACAAGTGTCTTGGTGCGATGGCGGAAGGTGATAGACGGAGAGAGAGGGTAAGAGAGCGTGCATGGGGAGGCTGTAGCACTGGGTTTCGTGCGGTGCGAGTTGAACAATGTTGGCGTTAGGGTAGGGGTTTGAGTGGTTAACAGTTGGTTGAACGGTAAGTCTGCGCATTTTTTCTGGTGCTTGCTTGGTATCAAAATAAAGTTCAGGATCTCTGCAACAAGAAATGAAGCATTAGTGACAAAATTACTGCTTTTTTAGGATCAAACGAAGCCTTTTTAAAATTGTATATTTTTTGGGACACCATATATATATATATATATATATATATATATATATACATATAATATATATATACATATATATATATTACATTATATATATATATATATATACAAGCCGGTAGGCGGATATGGGTAGTCGCCTACCCAATAGAACCTGACGCGATGGGCCCGTTCGATGGGAATGACGTGAGGATTAAGCACAAGAAAATTCATGATTCTAGCTTCAAGGGTTAATGCTGCAGATTGTTTTTTTCGTTAAAATACCCCCACATTTAGAGGTTTTTTCGGCTGTTGCTAGGCAACGGAGGGGTCCATAGCAACGGTTCTTTCTCACACATAACTAGACACACCATGAACCTACCATACCAGTTTCATGTATATCTGACTCATAGTCTCTGAGATATAACGAACTTCGTTTTTTTATTGTTTTCGACCAGGGTTCATTCAAAGTCTATCTTCTCGACAGTTTTCATAGGATCCGGCTGTAAATTTGGACAATATGGCTGAATGTACTGCCCACAGTCGCTCGTGGCCCGATTTTTGATTTTCGAAAAAATATTTTTTTTATAATTTTTCAAAAATTTCAAAGTCCCGTTGCTAGGCAACGGTGGTGTCCATAGCAACGGTTCTCATTTGCACACAACTAAGTCATGGTATGAAGCTACCAACCACGTTTCATCGAAATCGCCATTGTATTAACGGAGCACTGGACCGAACAGACAGACAGACAGACAGACAAACAGACAGACAAACATATTGACGGAAAAACTGATAATAAGGGTAGAACAAATTTCAAAATTTAAAATAAAAAAACTTTTTTTTTCAACTGGATCGACTACCCAATATATATATAATTATATATAATTAATTAATTATATATATTCAAGTTCTGCCTCCATATGGGTTGACAGGATGGTATAGAGGTGTGCACACTCCAGTGTTTCACATGCAGGGCGTTTCATCAATGTGTGTGCAATCCCTCGGATGGACGTTGAGCTGAGCATCCCATCTGCCAGAATTGGTTGGTGGACATTACAGATCCAACGGTGTCCTTCGCGAAGAGCAGGTGAGCTATCACCTGCACCACAAACAATTTACAATTTCCTGTCGAATGTCAGGGCTGACCAGCTGGTTCACGAAAAACGTGGGGAAAGTTTTCCCTGGCCAACCCCACATAACAAGAACGTGGGAATAATTATGGCTGTTAAAGAAGAAGAAAGAGAAAAGGTTTGCCTCCATATGCTTATTTTGGAGTAAACAACTTACTCCCATATCACTCGCAGATTAAAACGCAAAATTCTGTTCCATGTGCCAGATATTAAATAAATCAATGATTTATATTTATTCCACCTTTCGTGAATGAAGTTTGTTTCATGAGCCTTGATCTCTGCATGGAAAAATAAAATCAGAATAGTAAAAACTAGACTCGTCTTCGCAGCCTGATGGTGAGATCTCCTGTCATTTTTCTTTTTCTCCAGGGTCTAAGGCTCATGGAGGGATCTATAACACAAACCCCACACACACGTCAACAAATTCATGTTAACAATGGACTTGACCTCAGACGAACACGGCCACTGAGCTTGGGGGAAGTGATGTGGGACGTGACGTCACTTCCAGAGCACTGGTTAGCGGGGACCTTTCTCTCCAAACTCAGCAGAGTAATTAAGGAGGAATTTCCTCCTCCCCACAGACACCAACCTATGGGGTTTAAATGCTGAGCATCAAGCAAGGTATCAGCCGTACCCCAATTAAAGTCTTTGGTATGACTCAGCCAGGGTCGGAATCTAACCGCCGACTTCTCAAACTCAGAGCGATAGCTCTAATCATTATGCCATTGAGTTTGAATTTAGAAAGGGAAGCATTGTGGGGTAAATATCTTGTCATATGTTCATCTGCCCATGAATCGAACAATTATTGCAAGGTATGGTACGTATAAATGTACAAACTCATTTGTGAGGATTTTTTTCATGGAAGTCTCGAGGTCCTCCAAATGCGAGGTCCTCACATAAACAAGGTGATTACAGATACACACTACCTATCATGTGACAAAATCAATGAACATTTCAATGACCCCCAGTAGCAATTCCTCATTCACCCCAATTCCAGGGATGAGTCCAAAGTGTCCGCAAGACTTAAATAGCTCACGCAGTTTCTCTTTTCAAAATAACCATGTTGACCCAGTGCCTTTGGAGACACTGGTTTGGGGACCATCTTAAATTAGTGCAATCCAGCTCAAGTAAGGCCCAGGGAGAGGGGGAATGGCGTTAATTGGGTGAATGTGAGCAACACAGTGACGTCAGTCACACGACTCAATCCGTTTGGAGATGCAGCACTTGCTGCTGGCTCTCCGTGGAGAGTCATCTCCTCAATGCCTTGGCTTCCCTATACGACATTGGCTTCACGTTATCTATAACTTCATGACCTCAGCAGCAAAATCTGTGCAAACTCAAGATATTTCTGTCTTTGAGAAACATTTCAATGAAACATCAATGAAGGGGTATTTTTTTCACGATTATGGGGTTGGCTGGAAGATCAGGCACATGTTCCCTATGTGAGTCCAGTGGATGAATAATCCTAAAAGAATTAGATTTGCAAGATAGGCCAAACCCATTACGCATCACGTGATTTGAATTGGACAACGTCGTTAAGTAAAGTGAGTGATAACTATCATATTGTTTTTTCTTGACGTCCCCACCCTGTTGATCACACTCATCCTTGACCAGGTGAAGTCAGTGACTGAATGTGTGAATCATAAAACAAAAATGGATCCTTTTGAGACTTCACGACGAAGTATGTGGTATTGTCTGGGAAAGGGGATTTCAACAGGATGGAAAGCTTGACCGTTAAGACTGGTTGTTCAAAACATTTCCTACTGAAGAGAAATTATCAAGAGATCCATCATATGTTGTTGATTACCGAACAATCTGTAAGCTTCTCTTTCTGCGATCATGAGTTGGGCTCACCTGATATGACAGAGACCGACCCGAAAATTAGACCCAAGAATGACGAGATCCGATCGTTATCAAATCTCACTTCAGATGCCCACATCAAGAGGCAGCAAATGTTAACTTGACATGATGGTGAGGAGGTGGCACCCTTGCCTTCGAGCAGTTGACATTTTCTGATCAGGCAACTTCTACATCAGTCGTAGAGTCAACCATCACAATTACCACAAATGCTTCCCGAGCTATGCCGATTAAATCTTTCACAGATCACTTTGTACCAACAAGAATCCCTGCCACTATACTTCGAATATGCATCGGTTCTTGAATGATGTCTTCCTGGACAAGTGGATTGGTAGACGTGGACTAATTGCTTGGCCACCTCGTTCGTCTGATCTGTCCCCCTTCAACTACATTTCATGGGGCTATGTAAAACCGTTGTATACTAATCAAAACCACATTATTTGGATGAACTTAGGGCTAAGATCACAAATGCAATTCATGAAATTATTCATCAGCAACTGGATAATGTTTTTAACAAGATAGAAAATCGGATTGGACGATGTATTGAGAAAGATGGCGGTTTTGTTGAGGCCCAAAAAATTGAACTTTGAGTGAAAAGTTAATAAATTATACTTTCATGCACCAATTATAGTTAGTTTCTTTCATGTGTACATCAAAGGTTATAAAAGTTCAAAGATGCACAAGGATTTTGTAGAAACCCTGTATATATGCACACAATATACTGTACCAGTGGGGTATGCTTACACATTGTAAGCAATAACAAACTGTGCTTCCCCATTGTCTTTGGTCACTCACCTGCATTTGATTTTTCATTCATTTATATTTCCATTTACGGATGGTTTCTGATGGGTCTGTGATTGTTCCTGCTGTATCAGCTTCGGTGTCCGTCGGCACACAAAATTTCAGCTTTCTACGTCACCCGGAAAGTACCAATTTTTAATATCAGTCAGTCAGTGGTTAGAATGACCTTTTTATTTTAGATATACTGTATACAAATAGAGCAAGTGGACATAAAATAATGGAAACACCTGGGTAAATGAGGGATACGAAGCAATGGCTTCCACACAGGTGTGACCGGTATTACCTTGAGCAAATAACATCTCAGCGTGCTGAGGTTATGTCTGGTGGTGGCTTAATGGTTAGGGTGGTGGGCTTGGGATCCTGGGGTCCTGAGTTCAAATCCTGCTCAGCTGTTGAATTAATACCAGGTGGGCTTGACTCAGCCTG
This sequence comes from Eptatretus atami, assembly GCA_035128595.1. Lineage (NCBI taxonomy): Eukaryota > Metazoa > Chordata > Myxini > Myxiniformes > Myxinidae > Eptatretus > Eptatretus atami. The sequence goes on along the minus strand of CM068962.1, from coordinate 80,990,089 downwards.
TTATCCTTCTGAGGTTGGCTAAATGAGTACCAGCTTGCTGGGATGACTGAGACATTCGAGTATTCTGTGTCGGAGTGGTGACCTGTCCAGGATTGTGCCCAATAGCCCAGGAGACTGCTTTGGCAGCACTGATGCTCCATACAGAGTATAGTCCTGAAGGATGGATGGATGCTGAGTTACCTTGAGTTTCCTGGAGGGCTGGCATGGCAGAAAGATTGTGTGGACCACATTGTATCCCATCTAATATTTAACAGATGAAACCAGCAAATGACATGAAACGGAAGGATATTTAATACGCAATTTATTAATCCCCACTGTCTACTTTTCAAACATGAATACCACTTAATAACATTCCATCACAACGATGTTAAGAGAACCACTCAATGATTTTAAAATTCCCCAAAGTTACACATGACAGGTGCACATGACATGAAGTTTTGAACCAACTCCTGACTTTCAAGTTGGCAACTTATCTCATGTACCCAGTTCTTAATAATTAGACCCCAACAAGGCACTAATTTCTGTTAAAGTCAGATGTATTCATGTTCGAAGGAGGCTCTGTTGTCCCGATAAGTGCACAAGTGTGCACAAAGTGATATCCGACTGGCCAGTGTCATTGCGAGTTCCCAGAGGGTGATGTTCGTACCACCGAAGCAAGCAGATGAACCCGAGTCCACCACTCATTGTTAAAGAACACACTGTACCCAGCAGTGTCGAGGAATGAGGAATAAGGAACTCGCCTTGGGCTATTGCTATATGCCCAGAGTGGATTCGTATGCTTTGATGTCGGCTCTGTGACACCAGCAGGATAGTGTAGGTTCTTTGAAAACCAAACCGTCCAGCATATAAAATTGACCAGCATCCGCAACGATGCAGCTGGTTTGAAAGTCGGGTTTGTGGTCAACATGCAACACTCTCAGTCGAGTTGTGCATGCAACCCTCTCAGTACCTTCTTTGCTGTTGATCCCGGTCTGTCAAATGTCAAAGGAATACCCGTGGCCCAGTGGGGACGTAATTGAGCAGGTAAAGGGAAAGAGGCAGGGCAGGCTGATGGCTCGTTCAGATTAAATGTTCTCCTTACAAAACACGCACACATGAGCATTGCAACTCAAGCCATGGGAGAAGGTGGGGTGAATCTGCTTTGTGAAAGCCGGAAATCAGCTTCACCATGGAAGCCAACTGGCATGGCATGGGTCACATCGGCTGTCACGCAGATTGAGAGTTAACAGCTGCTCACGGGGAGAGACGTTAACGCCTGAGAGTGACAGTTATGCTCAGTGCAGAGGGAGCTTTGGAAGAACGGCTGTCGTGCAATAAAAAAAGAACACCTGAGATTGGCAGAGTCTTTGAGTGTGTAGAGCTGAGTGTGTCAGAGCTATGAACGCTTGAGAATGGGAGAAAGAAAGAGCCTGAGGAGGTCGACAGAGAGTGATAGCTTTGACAGTACGTGCAGAGCTGCAGATAAAGAGAGTCTGGCCATCTATTGCTCTGCTCATACAGAGCCCTCCAGCTGTGTGATTGGTTAATCCACACCATATGGTCTCCATGGAACCATTTTGCCTCCCAAGCAAGTTACTTCTGGGTTCATGTTCGAACAGAAGTGGCATTTTATGCAATATTTCGCTGGATTTTGGTGGAATTATGGTATGCTGTGTGGCATGGCGCTGCTCTGTTCGGCCAGGTCAAGGCTAAATAATGCACACGTTCCCTCTGCCAAGATTTTGGATGATCTAGCTTCGGACATCAATATCCCCATTTGCCAAAATATCCAAAATAAACTGCTCACAAAATTTTTCAATGTCTGACAATATTTTTGCTCAAGGAAAGAAACACAATCGCAAGAGTGAATGAGATGTCACGAAGAGAGAAATTGGCAGAAAAAGGATGACAATGTGATTGTTAGTCTCAAAATTGAAATAATCGTATGGATATTTTTTTTGATATTTTTGAAAGCAAGGCTCGCATTGTTCTTTCGTGTTTCATGATCAATTTGAATGATGTATGGTAACTTCATATTGTTGTAAAACAACCACCGTAAAACTCATCGGATGTGCACATGACTCCGATGATGCGAGTTAAATGCAATGTATTTGGCTCAAATGTTCCAATCATTCGTTGTCTCTTTTGTTCATTTTTGCATTGCACTCGAAATTTCCTGCTTGTACTACATCCTGTCTCGTTGAATATAATATTCACGAGCAGGAACCAGTGGAAATTCCATGGAATGCAAAACGTGACTGCAAGCCCTCAACTCCCCCCGCACCCCTCTCAGAAACCCCAAGTACTCAACGTCCACCTCCCAAAACCATGTCCTCAGTTACCCCCTCCCAACCCAGAGGCATCAATCCTCTCCCCACTCCAAGACTTCAAACCCCCTTCCCACCTGTCAATCTCACAATCCAAAACCAGAAAGGATATATGTGACATTAACAACCCAAATCCAAATTAACTTCTTCCTGATATATATATGTCGAAGCATGTGGAGTGTGATGAGCACTCCCCCAATCTCCATGGGACATAGTCCTACAACAACGCGTCACCTCCAACCCAGAGACCTTAGCCCAGCAACTCTGTCAAACATTACATGGCCAACATCAATTAAACATCAAACGGAGCCGCCTACCCAGATTTCGGGCTTGCTTGCCCTCATCCAATAAATACTTAACCAATGATGACCACAGTCGTCGTTTATACATCAGACGCACCTCCTGACCGTTATGGTGAGCATCGCTGCAGATTATATCTCACATGTTAAATCCGCAAAGAGCAACCATCCGTCTGCCACCCAGACGATTGTTTTATAGGTTTTAGGCTAAATCCAATAGGGCTGCCAAACCATGTGACCTATGATGTCATATGTGTGACCCTTTTGTTCCTCATGGATAGGCGGTCATATGTGTAAAGTTTTGCCGCAATCTTTTCAGCCATTTCAGAGAAGATTTTTGAAGGTTTAAAAAAATATATATTGTTGCGGGCCGGGGGTCGGGTGAGAAGACCACCAGGGGGGAAGCTATCTCGAGTTCCCACCAGACTCCCCGGAATTGCAGGCCGTCGCACACGGATAATTCCGTGACGCAGCGGGTCGCTAACCGACCGAACGCCAATAACTCAACCACGTGACTTAGGGTCTCCACCTAGTTAATCCGGTTTCCTAAAAATAACCACGATATCTAATTACCGGGGGACATGCCCTCGGTACGCCTTGTCCGAACCGGATCACTTTACCGGATCAGATGCAGCCGAGCGACACTGCCAAAGATGTACCGGCTAAAAGGAATGGATCTTTGGGAATAAAGTCCCAGCTAGGTTAGAATACGGACCATGCTGGATCAATGAAAGAAGAGCTGGGAACATTTCTATGAAGGATTTATTAACAGCCAGGCAAGGAAAGATATGTGGCACAGTGAATGTTGTTTATTGTTGCCTGGAGCAGGAATAGGAAGAAATGTGAGAGGTGCAGCAATAATATAAGCAACTTACAAAAGCAGACACAGAGCAGAGTTATCCCGATATAATTCTTCTATAATCTTAACTTAAGCAAGGACAGGCGCCATGACACACACACACACATACACACACACACACACACACACACACGCACACACACACGCACACACACCGATGAAGAGGCGTTATGAAGAGAAAAAGGAGAGGAGATGAGGCTAACGGTCTCTCAATACCTTGCATGATTGCCCAACCTTGCCACCAGTACGTTTTGGGGGGATGCTCTGCTGGGCGGTAAATCCCTGACAGCTGCCGCATCGTCTCTTGCTTCGTGGACTTCGAGCAGCTAGCGTCAGTCCAGAGAATGAGACGCGACCATCAAGCATGAAGGGAGGGACTTGGGTGGAGCCAGCAGCGAGTGGGTGGAGAAAGTCGGAGTCAAAAGCCAGTGGGTGGAGAGAGAGGCGGAGTCAAAAGCCAGTGGGTGGAGAGAGGCAGAGTCAAAAGCCAGTGGGTGGAGAGAGGCGGAGTACGAAGCAAGTGGGCGGAGAAGGGCGGGTGGAGAAGGTGGAGTCAGCAAGCGGGTCGGTGAAGAAGGGTGGGTGGAGAAGGCGAGTTGGAGATCCAGCGCGTGAGAGAGAGGATGGACAGCTTCGCGATCCACCTTTTATAAACCCCGCGGTGTAGGGTGGGGGCTCCACCTTGAAGCGATGTGTCGTCACCTGAATCGGGTGCTCTGATTTGCCCTGGCCACTGCGCGGCCTGGCCATGATGGCCGGAAGCAGCTCCACTCCACTTCCGGCAAGATGGTTCCAAGCTGCGGAATTGTCTTGCTCAGAACCCAATGATATGAATCGCCTTGCACCGAACCCCATGATATAAATAGCCTTGCTCCAAACCCCAGCGACCCGCGGTTGGCGCTGGTCAATGTGCCTGCTCCGTGGTGCGCCACGCGGCCCGAGCGATCCTGCTGCACAGCATGCCTCTGCCTGGTAGCAGCTGCATCGAGGCAGAGGTGCGGGAGGATGGCTGCCATCCACGGGAGACATTTGTGGCCGTCGTGGTGAGCGAAGACCGACAGTAAGATGTTATTGTAACGCCACGCGTAGACCCAACCAAAGATGTGTGTTATTCGTGCCCTGTTCTGTACGATGATAAAGTATCATGGGCTGCGCACGAGTCCGCCATTGTACACGTGGTCAGTGCGCGGTTCCGCCCGCCATCGAGCACGCCCCGTACAGTGCGCGTGGGTCCGCAATTGTACACGTGGTCAACGTGCGGGTCCACCCGTCATCGAGCATCGTGTTCGCTGTTATCAGAGGTGGTGGGGTGCACGGTGCTAGCCCTGCTCTGTGTCACAGAATTGAGGGAAAGGATTGGATATAATTATTAGATGGAGACTCAGATTGAAAAGGGGACAGAAATATTTATTAATGGAGATTTGGATTGAAGAAGAGTGCGCCACATGCATACTGTATGTTGTTAGCATTTGGTGTGTTAGTTATGCCTCTGATCGCCTGAACAGTGGGTGGGTGGTTATCGTTGCAGTCGCTGGGTGGGTGGCAACAAACTCAAGCTCGCTGGGTTTTTCAGTGTCAAGCTGCGTGGTCGCCAAATCACATGGTTGCCTTGTGAAATTGAAGCTCTGTCCATCGCGGCTTCTATCAAACACTTCAGCCCATACATTGTACAGTCCACACACCGTCCTTGTGTTCTCACAGACAGCAAACCATGTGTACAGGCCTCTGAGAAACTATGCAGGGGAGAGTTTTCTGCCAGCACACGTGTCACCACATTCCTTTCTGTAGTCAGTCGCTACCATGCTTCTATCAGACACCTCACTGGATCTGTAAATATTCCTTCAGATTTCGCAAGCCGCAATGCACCTGTATGTGAAGACCCCACACGTCAAATCTGTTCCTTTGTAGACCAGACTTCAGATTCCACCATTTACCGCATTTCCATCGAAGACATTGTGTCAGGCTCAACAAAACTCCCTTTCACCAGCAGACCAGCATGGCTCGCTATCCAATCCGAATGCCCCCACCTCCGTCGCACGCATG